>JAECXO010000070.1:1200000-1593426 GCA_018152825.1 Scaptomyza hsui
CAAGACGAACGACGGCTCTCTATGCAACGGAACAACGCGAACTTTGCCTATGTCGCCGATGAAACTGAGCGCGAGCGAGCAAAAGAACTCTTGCTCTCAGCGCACGACAGTGAACGTTCGTGCTCCCCTTCTCCGTCCCTACTCTCGACGAAATCCGACCGCGCGCGGTCTCCTAAACCAAACGCGACCAACGAACTCTTGCACGTAGCACGCGACAGAGTTCGATCATGCTCCCTGTCACTTCTGTCCACGACGGCTGAAACAGCTGCTGCAACAACAATTGCACCGGTGCCGAATGCCCGCAAACACAAAGACTGCTGCGCCGATATGGCTATGGATCGCAACATACAAATCAAGCAAAAATTAAGCGCCCAACATTCGACAAATAAATCTAAAATCACTGGTGCAACTCAAGCGAAACAATTAACAACACCAACAGATTTGAAATCTTAGCAGGTAATGCTGACGACCTGTCCCTAGAATCTGTTGGAGGTGACAAAAAACGCCAAAGCCACCTCCAATATTCATACTAGAGAAAAGCTCCAGTCCGTTTTTTAACAAAGTTGTAGAGCTTATTGGTCAAGATAATTTCCATATCATTCCCTTAAAGAGGGGTAACATCCAGGAGATTAAAGTGCAGACAAAGACCGAAGACAACTTTAGAGTTTTGTCAAAGTATTTAAAAGAAAGCAAAACAAAACTTTTACACGTACCAACTAAAAAGCTGCAAGAGCACCGCAGAATCACCGTTGAAGAGCCACATAAACGCAACGGCCCGGTACAATGCATGAACTGCCAAGAATACGGCCAAACAAGGACTTACTGCACACTGCGCCCGGTATGTGTAGTTTGCGGCGATGTTCATGACTCGTCGTGCTGCCCAGCAAGCAAAGGAGACTCCAGCAAAAAAAAGTGCGGCAACTGCGGCGGCAATCACACAGCTAACTACAGAGGTTGCCCAATCTACAAATAACTCAAGTCTCGCATCCACCAGCGCGTGAACACAGCACGCACGCAAAGCGCACAGCCTAACTACATTGCAGGCGTCGCCCTGTCTCTGTTTCGTCGTCTCGGTGCTTGTGTTGGCGACCGCATCGCGGTTGCAGGCGTCGCCCTGGCTCTGGTTCTTCGTCCTCTCGGTGCTGCTGTTGGCGACCGCCTCGCGGTTGCAGGCGTCGCCCTGGCTCTGGTCTTGGATTGGCGACCGCCTCGCGGTTGCAGGCGTCGCCCTTGCTCTGCGTCGTTGTCTCGGTGCTCGGCTTCTTTGTCTCTGGTTCCCCTGTGCTTAGATTGGCGACCGCCTCGCGGTTGCAGGCGTCGCCCTGGCTTTGCATCCTTGTTGTGTCTCTCCTGGTGGCTCGCTGTGCCGCCCGCTGGACGACCTCGCCCCCTTGGTGGCTACTACTGCCCGGGACCCGGCTGGCTTGTTGTTTGGATTCGGGTCGGTTGGTTGGTGATGCTCTGCAGATTTCGGGTTTGGCATGCTCAACGAGCGAAAAGCAGCCCTGATGTCTTCCTCTCGAGTGCATCCAGGTCCTCCATTGGTCCCGTACCCGTATCTAAAAACGCGATTTATGCAAGCGCCTTAAGATCAGGTCTGGTGCCTCCTGCCTCTAATGCAACGTACACAAGCAAAGCATGATATGTACGCTGCAGCAGAGCTTGACAGAGTTTATGTCATTTATGCGCACAACTATGCAAGATTTAATGCGAAATCAAAATCTTTTGGTTCAAATGCTTGTATCACAACAGTCAAAATAATCATTGGCTTTGCTACGTATATCTACGTGGAACGCTAATGGCGTTTCACAGCATAAACTTGAGTTAACTCAATTCCTTACTCCACAAGCACATCGAAGTTATGCTACTCTTCGAAACACACCTTACAAACAAATATCATTTTACAAAAAGCGGATACACATTCTACGGAACCAATCATCCCGATGGTAAGGCACACGGCGGGACTGTTATTTTGAATGGAAGCCGGCTGAAGCACCACTACCACAAAGTGCTCGCCAAAAACTATCTACAGGCCACATCTTTAAAAATACACCTTGATAGTGGTAACTAAATTGCACTAGCTGCCGTCTACTGCCCCCCTCGATTCAACATATCTGAAGACCAATTTATGGAATTTTTCAACTCATTAGGAGAACACATTATAGCAGCAGGAGACTATAATGCCAAGCACACCCACTGGGGATCTCGCCTTGTGAATCCAAAAGGAAAGCAGCTGTACAACGCACTTGTAAAAGTAAACAACAGGCTCGGCCACGTCTCTCCTGGCACACCAACTTACTGGCCCACTGACCCCAAGAAACTACCCGACTTGATTGATTTTGCAGTCACCAAAAATATTCCCCGTAGCCTGATAAGCGCCGAAAGCCTCTCGGATCTTTCATCCGACCACTCGCCTGTTCTTATACAATTACTACGCCACCTTGAGTTTGTAAATCGCCCCGGTAAGTTGACCTCACAAAAAACTAACTGGCTAAAATACAAAAAATATATAAGTTCACACATTGAACTAAATCCGCATCTGAATATGGAAGCTGACATCGATTCTATGGCAAACAAACTTGAGTCAATCTTCGTCGAAGCAGCTCGCAACTAAACACCAACACCAGTAAATGCAGTACACGTCCAAATGACAACAAATCCTCAAATTGAACAGCTCGTTCATGAAAAGCGGCGCCTCAGACGACATTGGCAATCCCACAGATCGCAGTCAGCAAAGCAAAATCTAAAAAAAGCCACACGTAAACTCACCAAAGCGTTAAAGTGAGAAGAAGAATATGCCCAACGCCGATATATTGAGCAACTATCAACATCTAGCACTAAAAACTCTATTTGGAAAGCTCACCCAACTCAGCTCACCCGACAGAAACAGTGATGTCTTTAAGAAACTATGCAGGTGGCTAGGCCCGGAGCGATGAAGACAGAGCCTACACATTTGCGGATCATCTGCAAAAAGTTTTCCAACCAAATCCTGCTACAAACGCGTTCGCACTTCCCATCTTATTTAACGACTCTCTAATTCAACATGAGCCCATTGAATTTCTCCCGAATGAAGTCGCAAGAATTATCAACCAGCATTTAAATCCAAAAAATCCCCGGGCTGGGACTTAACCCCAAAGTTGATTATTGAGCTTCCCTATTGTGCAGTCTGCATCATTGTCCAGTTATTCAAATCGAGAATACTGTACTGCAATATTTTTGGATGTGTCTCAGGCGTTTGACAGAGTCTGCTTGGAAGGGCTGATGTGTTACAGTCGTACCTCTACGACAGGAAGATTGCAGTGAGATGCAACTCTGCAATATCCGACGAACACCGTATTGAAGCTGGCGGTTCTCAGGGCAGCGTACTTGGGCCGACACTATACGTTCTCTACACATCAGACATCCCAACATGCAACGGTCTAAAAACATCAACCTTTGCTGACGATACAGCTATTCTCAGCCAATCCAGATGGCCTCTGCAAGCAACTTCACAGCTTGCTCGTTTAAAGTGGAAAACTGTCTATTCGACTGGCGAATTAAGGTAAACAAACAAAAATGTAAACATGTAACTTTCACCCTAAACAGGCAAGATTGTCCACCACTCACGCTTAACAACACCCCACTCCCGCAAGCAAACGAAGTTGGAGTACACTTGGACAGAAGACTTACATGGCGCAGGCTCATTGAAGCTTAGAGAAACTCAAGGCCAATAACCTCCATTGGCTTATCAACGCTCGCTCTCCGCTAAGTCTGGACTACAAGGTTCTGCGCTACAACTCCGTCCAAAGAGCCCAGTCGAAGATCCTGAGATCTATCACCGGGGCACCGTGGTACGTACGCAACGAAAACATACAAAGGGACTTAAACGTACCACCGGTCAGGGAAGTCATAGCGGAACACAAGGAAATGTACTTGAGCAAGCTCTCATCGCACCCAAATAATCTCGCGAGAGGCCTCACAAATACGTGTAGCCGATTCCGCCTTCATCGTAATGACCTTCTTACATAGCGATGAGTTGAGGACCGCGACTCCAAGCTATCAGTCCAAAAAGTAACTGTTGGATAAGTAATGTTAGTAAGATTCGACATTTCCTAGTTTTATCTTAAGGGATACAGCCAAAAATAAATAGCAAAGTTTAAAAAAAGGCAGTACAAGTTTGAATAGTGAAAACCTGTGAAAATTTAATCGAAATCAGTTGAAAAACTAGAGCTTCCTTCTTGTTTTGTGTGACTTTGTTATTAAAGAGCAGAGTTTAATTAAATACGATCATTTGAATTGATGAATCATCATTAGCATACAAATTTTATTTTCACATTACTTTGCGTTGTTCTTATAGTAAGTATGTGCTTACAAAATAAATTGTATGGGATTCTTAGAGCCCATTTACACGCTGAAGTTTTTTCATTAATTTTTTATTCATTCCGTTTTGAAATTTCTTCGGAATTCAGGTCGCATTTACACGCTGAAGTTTTTCAGTGAAATTTTTCCTTTGAAAATGCAACTCTGAATTAAATTTATTGTCGATAAACATACATTTCGCCCCGAATTCAACAAGTTCTTTGGTCCAAAACATTTTTATTAATAATTTATAAACCACAACAATGTATTTACTATTTGCGCTAATGTTTGCTTGTGCGATATTTAGTATCGATAACTTTATTATTCACATCAAACACTCTGCAACTCTGTGTTTACATGCAATCGGAATAAGGCAAAGCAAAATTAGAAGAAAAATTAACGACTTAACAAGTAGTGAATTTTTGCTTGAAATTTTACCCCTCTACTCCCCTTGCCTACAAACAAAACATTCAGAGAGAAAATTCACGAAAAAACTTCAGCGTGTAAATGGGCTCTTACATGTTACAAAGTAATTCAATACTTTCACGTATAGCTGAGTTCTTAAAAATCTAAACAAAATTTTTTTATCTGCCATATCGATTAGTGCAACGCTTTGAACAACTTGTGAACTAAGCAAGCTGTACAAATTTTGAATTTAACCTTTCGGTAGAGAAGCAATACTTTAGTTTGGTCTTGACGCTGAAAACCATATCTATTAATATTAAGGCAAACGATTTTCGGAGAAAAAAAAGACCCGAAAACGAATCAAGTACCAAGTATCAAGCTTACGATGTTTCTGAGGCGCCGTAAAGCAGCTCATCTAATTTTAATTTGTTTATCTTATCTCCAAAAGGTGCTCCATGTCCGGGTCGACCCCAAAATGTTTCGAATGTGTTGAAATGTTGATTACACAAGTCACGGTCCCTCTGCCTGGAGACACTGATCGAGCGCCGTTTCTGTGATATTTGCACATTCAAATCGTGCAGGTAGCGCATATCGGCGGCCGTTTGTATTCTGTATGCCACAGTAGGATGTTGCAAAATGCATTTGATGTTGATGGTTGTCAGTGGTAAAGGTTGATGGGCAGCAGCAGCAATGTTTTTGTTGGATTAGTTAGTCATTTGTTTTTAATGATTTTCGATTCATTTTTTTGATTTGATTTTAACGGAAATACATAGAAGATTTAAATTATGATTTGGGTATTGTTCGTTTTTAAGTTAGTTTAAGATTGGTGTATAGGTTTACTCTTTTGGTTGCTATACTTTCACTTGTATTACAATTGATATATTGTTGCTGAATAAGTAAAAAAGTGGTAGAAAAACCATTAAAAACACAAAGATGACGCGATGGTATCAAATTGTATTGCTATTAACTTTGTAAGCTGTTATCTGACTTTAAGTATATTCGCAGAGCAAGCAAATGAGAATCGGTAAAAGTAATATTGACAAAAACAGGAACGGATGCAGGTGCAAACGTAGACATCGACACAAAGAGAGATGCATTACAATCTACAGATTAGTCGCAACAAAACAACATTGAGCTAACGTATGTGCAGTGTAAGCCGCTTAAGGCAGCAGGTGGGCGGTTTGAGCGGCGTTGCTGTGGCTGCGAGGCAGCCGTAACTGCAGCATTGTAACTTGCAGTTCAAGTTTTTAGAGTGTCTCTTCATGTGATTAATGTTCTTGATGATGTTGTTGATGTTCTGCTCTTTGTTGGACTTTGACTTGTGCTTGGGTTGTGCGTACCTATCATGAGAGGGCGTCCTCTTTGTGACATCCGTACTGGATAGGCTGATAGGGCGGTGTAAGCTGCGCCGACGGGCCAGCAGTGGCACCAGCTCAACGCCACCGCCTTCGTTCTCCAAGATCATATTTGAAGTGCCAGTGCTGTTACCGTTGCTGCCCGTACAGTGCCCACGTAACAGTCGTGGACAAAGCTTAACGGGCTTGCACTCTTTGGGCAGCGATCGTTTGCTACATGCAGGCGCAGGTGGAACTATCGCCGCAACCTTTCTGGAGGGAATTATTGAATTGGAGCTGTTCATGGTAAGGCAAGTGCACGTACACGCCTCGCAACACCGTTGATGCTTATTCGGCTTACCGCCTTTCGATTTGCGAAATGTGTATTTTTCAGCGGGAGTAACGGGATTGTCCTGGTCCAGATCTTTAAGCATTTCCTTATTTGTCCAGCCCTTTAAATTAAATTACATTGTTGTAAGAGTCTTTAAATGTTCTTGGAATTTAGCCCACCAGTGATTTCATAAAGGTGCTGCCTACTTCTTTGGGACTGCGCCAGGGCTTGCCTCCAGGACCAGCCTTGCCCCAGGGCTCTTTAAGGGTCTGAAAGTGTTAAATTAAACTATGATTATAAATACTACGCCCCTGGTGAAAAGTATGTGCCGCTCACCGGCTTTTCACACTTGGCCTGCAGTTTCTTCTTTTGACAGGGAAATTTCTCCTGTACCGGATGTTCGCTCTCACTGTTGACAACAATCTTTTCTAGCACAGGTTTACCCTTGCACGACGGAGAGGGTTTATAGCGCAGCTCAATGTCCAAATGCCTTTTATTGCGATATGACATTGATTGATGCTCTTTAAGATCGATTTGCAGACTTTCATTGTTAGCATTCTGGGCATGGCTAACGCCGCCCTTTAACGGATGCTCTCGCTCACAGATGGTGACAGTGCTGCTTCTTGGTCCACTCTCCTGCAGATTATGAATCGAATGGGCATGAGTTAAACGACCGCCCGGAACTGGCGGATGGTGATGGTGATAGGAGGCCAGTGGATATTTGTGGAAGTTTTTCTGCATGGGGTAGCAGTCATTATAACGACAAGCCTGCAGCGAATTGATGCGATGGGCGGTAGTCTGTAGAGAAGTGGAATGGGTTGTAAGCATTATAAAAATTATCTAAGCTTACAATGCTAATAATTAAAGCACATAACTTACAACTGTTGGCGTGGAGTGCAGTCCAACTGCGGTAATATCCTTCCGTCTCACCTCCACGTTGGGAGCACCTCCACCGGGCCTTCCCCAAGGGCAGTGGTGCAGAAACAAATCATAATACTGCAAAAAAAAAAAAAAAGATGATAAAGTAATATGCCAAATATGTCGATTAGCTTATTCCCCCATGCGAACATTATCCCGAAGCACATGTCGAGAAATCAAATTTGTTTTCGCTTTTGTTTGTAGGTTGTTGTTATAGTAGCAATGTAGGGCGCTTGCTTTTCATTTACCCACTTTTGTGGTAGCCGAATTTAACTCGGATTTAAATTTGTTGACACGCGACCTGCTTGCTGCACATGGAACTTGTTTGAATATGGTCTTGACTACGTTTTGGCCAAGTCTAACTACTAACTGCCGAATGGTTTGTTGAAATTATAGGTCTTTGAACTCGACAAAAGCAATCGAAACACAAATTAAAATACGCAATACATGTTAATCATTTTAACTTTTTTAATTTCTTAAAGTTGTTTAAATCAATGATATTTAAAATAATAATGATGGCTTACATAAATAAAAAAAACAAGTAAAAACGTTGCAGCAACCGACTGCGAAATACTGTCACCCGAGAGTTACGGTGTCTGCTAGCAAAGTGGTGACCACGGGGGTGATCGCTGCACTCAAACTATTTTGTTACAGATCTTTGAGGGACATCGCCAGATAGCTGACACCAAATTTTGTGACTATTGCTTTAAAACTGATCTAGGCCGTTCCAAATTGACTAAACGGCGAGTCGGCTGAAGGCGGCTGGGGGCGGAAGAAATTGGGATGACAAACCTATTTCTGATACAGTTCCAAGGGGGATTTCACTGGACCAACTTTGGTGACTCTTGCTTAAAAACGGTCAAATATATAAGCGATTCCGGCTGTTGGCATCCAAAATTTTGATGAAGTTTTTTGGAGAACGTCATTAACTATCATGACACATGGCCCTAGCAAAAAAAAACTGTGGAGGCTACAGGCACTTCCGAGCAGGGTGGCTGGGGCGGAAGGAGTGGGCGTGGCATCCATTTTTATGCAGTTTTGTTTAGGGATGCGACTGGCTATAATCTTGCCGAATTTGGTAACTCTAGCTGTAAGAATGTGCAAAACATTTGGATTTATCGGTTTTCAGCTTTCGAATTCCCAGCCCCCTAGAATTCGTAGCACCCCAATCTTGACACTTTATCTGATCAGCCTATAGACAAAAATAATTGTAAATTGAAATCTCTAGTTTTACGGACGTCGAAAAAAGTTGCACATAACCAATAGTCTCTTCCTTCGGTTTCAAAGTATAAAAAAAAGTAAGAAGGCTCTAGTCGACATTTCAAGATACGCTGAACCCAAAGACATCAATGATTGAAGTTTAGCCACAGAGATACGCAAAGCGACCAAATTTATTACAAACTAGCACATGCTTAATAAAGGTATGAGCGCATTTCGCAATCGGATGTGCTAGACTGCCATGTTTTTACTTGCTATGCACTTCAAAAGTGTATATTAATTTTGTGATGAAATGTGTAACGCATATTAGGAAGCGCCTTCGACCCCATTGAGTATCTATATTTTTGATCTTTTCATCTGTCTATGCTATGATACGAGGACTGTTTGGAAAGTTTCCGGTCATCAACCGATTTGCTCCTATAAAAAATTAAGAAATATTTTGCTAAAACCAGTTGAATATAACTTAGAGTTAGCGTCACAGTTTCCCAAAGCTGGTTTCAAGATTCCGATTTAGTCTACATAACGAATTTTCCTTTTTAGCCGCCATGAAATATTCTCAATACATATATTATTATCTAATCGACTAACAAATTCGAGGACATATTCCAATATAGTAGCATGACGGACGGGGGAAGAAACCTACATTTTGTATTTTTGGTATCCTTTTTGTTTGTTTCAAAGTTTCAATTAATTTTACGGGGGCACAAAACATAATAAAATAAGCATATGTTTGTGTTTGTTCTTTGTTTGTTTCGCTCATAAATACCCTTTAGTTTCAGTAATTTGCAAACTTTATATCTTTAAACTTTTATGTTATCTTGCGCTTAAAACAAACTAAAGACCCAAGTAATTATATTTTCTTTGTTGAGAAGCTATCGAAGCTGTCACGGTTATTGTTTTCGTAATAGTTTTTGACATTTTGTGTTATTTTAATTTAAAAATACAGACTTAGGGTATTCAGTAGCTATGCAATGTGCGTAAAGTGTTATATATAACACACTGCAGCTAGTGAATGCAACTTTTACGTTTCTCTTGTCGTTTGTTGTTTGTTGTAAAGCTTTCAAATAACAACTTTAGCATAGCTACTGAATACCCTAACTATAACAAAAAAGTAATAAGCCTCTAGTCAAGAAAACTTGCCTATGATATACCCAGAACCCTTCTATTTATAATAACCAATGTTTTTTTTGGTGTTGTTGAATAACATAGGGGTATGTGATTTCGATAAAACATATCTCTACAGAATTGTACAATAGTTCTGAGCGTATTATAACAGTAATACAAAGAGTAAACTATGTTATACCATAAAACAATCTTGAAAAACAAACTGCATTAAATTCAAGCCATGATGTATTTGAACACAACGTACTTAACAATATGTCAATGAAATAAGCGCAATCAATCTTCTTAGTCAAATCACATTAGTCAATACATTATTTAAAAACTAGTGCTAGGAAGTCTGCCCTCAAGGGTGTAGTGCACGACGGTAGGGGTAGATGCGGCGTTAAAAATCCGATTAATGCAGATCTTTTGGGGAACTGTGGAACATATTTTATATGTTAACAAGTAAGAAGGCTCTAGTCGAGATTTCCCGACTAGGAGATACCCCGAACCCCATACTCAACGCGTACAGTCATTGTCTGTATGCATCTGTGACTAAACTTCAATCTTCGATATCTCTGGTGTTTTCCAACCGATTTCAATGACGTTTTCAGAAAGGTTCTAACGTTACCCATTATTTCAATTCCTATTTTACATTTTCAAAATTCGCGATTTTTTTGTAATCGATTGCATGTGTATATCGGAAACCAGAATAGTTATCGATAATTTGAAACAAACTTGTTCTGCTATGGTATAGGAGAACTTATATTCAAAATCTGAAGTCTCTAGCTCTTGTAGTCTCTGAGATCGACGCGTTCATACAGAAGGACGGACAGACGGACGGACGGACGGAAAGACGGTCATGGCTATATCGACTCGGCTGTTGATGCTGATCAAGAATATATATACTTTATGGGGTCGGAGATGCTTCCTTCTGCCTGTTACATACTTTTGCACAAAACCCATTTTATGGGTTAGGGGTATAAAAATCGGGGGAAAGGGAGTAGTTAGGGGATCATGGTGTGGCCGTGATGCCAAAATGTTTGATGCAGTTTTTTGAGGGAAATCACTATCGATCTTTGCACCAAATTTGGTAGTTTTACGTTTGTAGGAAAAATATATGGCTTTATCGATTTCCCAACCCCCTAGTGAGTGTACCTGTCCCGTCCTTAGACAAAGATATAGCAAAGTTTTAGGTGTCGAAAAAAGTTGCGCTCATCTAGACGGGCAGACAGCATAACGGATGTTGCACAAAACCAATATTCTCTTTACTTCGGTATCGGAGTTCAATCACTAAAAACAATTTCGGATAAAACCAAAGAGTTCAGAATTGATTGAAATTTTGTTGAATAAATTTTTTTTCCATCCACCTCTTTGTTTTAAACTCTTTCTTAATAGTTAAATAGGGTATGTACTTATTTATATATATATATATATATATATATATTTACCTCCTGTTTATCCTTTTCTTTGCGGGCACATTCCTCAGCTTTGCGTCGTCGCCACATACGTAGACTCTCCTCGGCATTCTTACGCTCAACTAGCCGTTTCTTCTCATCGCACCACAGCAAAGGATGTTGAATGTGGTCGTGGCAAAACGCACCCATTTCATCGCTGGTAGTCATTTTTAGGAGAGCGCTCGGTAGCGGAAGTAGCGTAACGTTTAGCAAATAACGCGCTACTGAAACAATTTTCTACAAAACCCAAACCTACAATACATTGTCGAGCTGGCCGCGCTGGCTCGTGCCTGGCACAGTTGATGGTTTTAACTTTGTGCCTGCCTCTTCACTTTGGTTGTCTAGGCAGCGTCGCTAGCCAGCAAACTATTAATAGTCTAGGTTAGGGCGGTTCACAAACTGCACGTGAGCTTCACACTTCCGTCCTTGAAGTTGTTTGTTAAGTCAGGCCGGGATTCCAGCTTATTTGTGTAACTAACTCAGGCTATTTTAATATTTCGCTTGCTTGCGCGGTCTTTAACGTTTGACCTGATTTATGTGGTTGCATAACAATGAAGAGTTTCCAAAACTATCAATATTCTTTTGGACGCCAGCAGTATTGTAGGTAACATTTTGTAAAAAGTTTGTTTGCGAATGGGGCTGGGGGCGGGAGATGTGGGTGAGGTCTTTAAACATTTTTAAATGCCAATTTTTCGAGGGCTATCGTTCCAGCAAATTTCGCTTAAGTCTCAGGTGTAAAAATGTGGGATATACGTATGTTTTATCGATGGACACCTCAAGGTGCATCGACTTGTTATCGATTTATCGACCCCCTAGTGGGCGTAGATCCCGCTTGAAGTTCTTCAAGTTTCTAGCCCTAAGTGTGTCGGAGAAACGCGCGTTCACACAGAGGGACATTGCACAAAATCAATATACTCTTACTTGGTTAAACTTTTACTTATTATTGATAACATAGCCACACATTGCTAATTTTTTCTCAGGGGGTCAAACTATGTATTTTTAAACCCCGAACCCAAAAAATGGGTAAAAGGGGTATAATGGTTTTGTGCAAAAGTATGTAAACAGGCAGAAGGAAGCATCTCCGATCCCATAAAGTATATATATTCTTGATGATCTTCAACAGCCGAGTCGATCTAGCTATGTCCGTCTTTCCGTCCGTCCGTCCGCCTGTCCGTATGTTTAAACGCGTTGACCTCAGACACTATAAGAGCTAGAGACTCCAGATTTGGAACATAAGCTCACCTAAGCCCTACGCAGGACAAGTTTGATTCAAATCATCGATAGCTTTTCCAGTTTCCGATATACAGATAAAATTGATAACAATAAAATGATGAAATTTAAAAATGTAAAACACGTTTTGGTACAAAATAAATAAAAATCTAAACATTTCATCGAAATCGGTTGAGAAACACCAGAGATATCGAAGATTGAAGTTTATTCACACTGTGAATTTCACAGATGCATACAGACAATGACTGTACGCGTTAAACATAGGGTTCGGGGTATCTCCTAGTCGGGAAATCTCGACTAGAGCCTTCTTACTTGTTTTTTTTTATGTTTTAGGGGTAGCCGAAATCGGTACAATGAACAGTATAATGGTTCTGTGTTAAAGTTTAAACAGGCAGAGGAATTCATCTCCGATTCCGAAAGCCGAATCGATATACTCTTTTTTTTTTTTATTAGACGTAGATGTACTAAAAAAGTAGAACATTCAAGTGGCCCATCGATACCAAGCACCGGCATACATCCTCCGGCCCGACCGACCGTGGGGCAAACCGCTTAGCGCACGCTTACGTAGATCCCGAAAATGTAGACAAATGACATAAGACTAACTTTTTAAGAGAACTAATAGAAGTGGCACCGTTTATTAAGTGGGAAAATTCGTTATAGTTTGAACATAAAATCCGAAAAGGGTTATGAATAGCATAGTTAGAGTGACAAGCTTGAAGAGCATTGGGTAGAAAATTCCTTGTCGTTCTGATCGGAACAGCAAAACTAATTTGGCTGATTAATTCCGAGGAATCAATTTCATCATTTATTAGCTTGTGTTAAAAGACTACACCTAGCATTGTTCTGCGATCAGCAAGAGAAGGAAGATTTATTATTAAAACTCTACTGTGGTAGGAAGTTAGGTTAATGTTAGTATCCCAGTTAAATCTCCTAAGAGCAAAAATTGTTTTTGTTTTGATTATATTCTATCCTGGTGAATCCTGTATTTGGGATACTAGATACAAGATCCATATTCAAGAATAGGACGTACCAGAGACGTATAAAGTGTTTTGGTTATGTAGGGATCGTCAAATTCTTTCGACCAGCGCTTAATGAACCCCAAGGTACTAGAGGCTCGATTTGCAACTGAAGAGATATGCTTGTAAAATTTAAGTCTTAAATCATCAACCCATTCAATGCGATCGAGTGGGCTGCCATCAAATAAAAATATATTTGAAAAGGCAGGCAGATCTAGTAAGTTAACACGACACCACTTTTGAAAATTATCTAACTCAGGTGACTTCCTTGCGGAACACCGGAAGTGACATGAACCACCTTAGAGACAGCACCATTAAAACTGACTCTCTGTGTTCTATCCACCGAATAAGGATTAGGAATTTTATTCCCTAATCCACCGAATAATGATTGCTTGGAAAACCTAAAAGTTTAAGTTTATGAAGTAAAAGGTAGTGATTAACCGAGACAAATGCCTTGCTGAAATCAGTGTAAATAACATCCGTTTGCATTTTATTTTGAAAACCATTTACAACTAGTGAAGTAAATTCTAACAGGTTAGTGGTTGTAGATCTTTGTTTCACGAATCCATGCTGGCACGGTGAAATTAAAGATCTGCAAAAATGTTGTAATTGATAAGTTATCAATTTCTCAAACATTTTTGGTATAGCAGACTATTTGGAGATACCCCTATAATTTTGAACATTAGACTTGTCTCCTTTTTTATGGAGCGGAATAATAAATGATTCTTTGCAGAAATTAGGAAATGAACATTTCTCAATAGACAAACTCAACAATTTATGCAAAGGCTTTAAGAGACCATCAGCACAGTACTTAAGCACACAGCTTGGTACGCCGTCAGGTCCCGGAAAAAATTCAGGCTTAATAACCTGTAGATAACGTAGTAATGAACACTCTGTGATTCTTGGTCCAAAAACGCAATTAGAGCCATTAACCTGATACGGGTAAGGCAGATCAACCTGATTATCAAATGAACTGTATGTTGTTTGAAAAAATTCGGCAAATGGCCTGATCTGAGTCGGCCTTGTTTTCAAAAGATACATTAGATGGAAGTGTTGATAGCTTTCGCTTCGCATTACGGGGTAGTCTGCACCGACTTAGGTCATTTTTATAACCTGAGTTATTTATGACTGAAAAACTGGAACGCGCAATCAAGTATGATGAGTAATGAACAGAAGAGCCAGATTTTCTGAAACTCTTATAAAGCTTAGATTTTCGATTTTTAAGGGCTGTCAACTCTCGTGTAAACCACGCAGGCTTGTTTTTCCTTCTTGGCCTACCAAAAGGGACACACATTTTAATAAATTTTCTAAGGTGCTATAAAAATACTGATATAGATATATATTTTTAAGTAGTTTGACTTCATATTTTCTTGATGGGACATTATTATTTAGTTTGTTTTACTCAGAGCTGAAAATCGGTCCAGAGCCGAGCCTTGGGGAACCGGTTTCTTGCGCTCTCTTTGCTATGAAGACCCAAGCAAAGTTCAGGAACCGTTAAACAAACCGGCTCATTTTAATTGAAGGGTTCTGCCCAAGAAAAAATTAGCTGCTTAAAGGTGCTTATCCAGCACAGTAAAAAAATCCTGGCAGGAATATGTGCTTTATTTTGGAAGCGTGCTTATAGTCCACTAATTTGTGGTAAAACTATGGCACTTTGACTTACATAAATAGCTTAATAGTACGTTCCACGGTGCCCCGGTGACAGTTCTCAGGATTTTCGACTGCGCTCTTTGGACGATGTCGTAGTTACTGATGCACGCATTACGCCATAGCTGGGAGCCATAGGTCCATATTGGTTTTAAAACGGAGCTCTAGCGCATAGCCTTGTAGTTCAGACTAAGCGGTTAGGGAGCGTGGATAAGCTGTGTTCTCTTAGCTTCAATGTGCCTGCCCTTGTAATTCTTCTGTCCATGTCCCAGGTATGTTACTTCGTTTGCTTTCGGGAGTGGTGTATTGTTTAACGAGGGTGATGGACAATCTGGCCTGTTTAGGGTAAAAGTTACATGTTTACATTTTTGTTCATTTACCGTAATTCGCAGTTCGGATAACCAGTTTTCCATGTTGAACATATGACGAGCAATTTGCGATATTGCTTGCAGTGGGCATCTGGAGCGGCTGAGAATAACTGTGTCATCAGCAAAGGTTGATGTTGTCAGTCCTCTGCTTGTATGAATGTCTGCTGTGTAGAGAACGTATAGAGTCGGCCCAAGTACGCTGCCCTGAGAACCGCCAGCTTCAATACAGTGTTCGTCGGATATTGCAGTGTTGCATTTTACTAAAAGCTTCCTGTCGAAGAGGAACGACTGTAACAGTTTATGTGTGTTGACTGGGAGCGTTGATTTGATCTTACACATCAGCCCTTCCAAGCAGACTCTGTCAAACGCCTGAGACACATCCAAAAATATTGCAGTACAGTATTCTCGATTTTCGAACGCGCCTCGTATTTCTGATATGCGGTTGACCTGCTCAATAGTTCCGTGTTTTTCACTAAAGCCGAATTTGTGTGATTGGATAATGTTATGGAGATTCAGAAATTAATTAATCCTAGACAAAAAACATTTTTCGAAGAGTTTTCACATACACGATAATAGGCTTATAGGTCTATACGACGAGCGACTTGTGTGATCTTTTCCCAGCTTTGGAATCATTATAATAATTGACATTTTCCATCTCCCTGGAAAATGACAAAGTTTTGTGATTGCTTTGAATAACTGGGCAACTATGCAGACGGCATAATAAGGAAGCTTAATAATCATCTTTGGGGTTATTAAGTCCCAACCCGGGGACTTTTTTGGATTTAGTTGCTGCTTAATAATTCTTGCGACTTCATTCGGGAGAAATTCAATGGGCTCTTGTTGAAGATGAGAGTCGTTTAATACGGTCGGTAGTGCAAACGCGTTTGTAGCAGGATTGGGTTAGAAAACTTTTTGCAAGCGAACATCAAATCTGTTGGCTCTTTCTTCATAGCTTCGGGCCCAGCCGCCTGCATTGTTTCTTAAGGGCATCACTGTTTCTGTTGGTGGGCTTAGAGTTGGATGAGCTTTCCTCAGAGAGTTGTAGAACTTGTGTTTTTTTAATTATATATAACTAATCACTTTATTCTATATAAATACATCTTAAAAGTACATTCCCTTTTGGCGGCAGACGCGGGAAAAGTGAAGCGTCGATTGGTCAATGCTGTATATCTATCAATGCATATCGTTAATATATATCGCGAGGAACAAGTGTTTGTTTATGTCGCCGTGGAGCTGCCAGACTTGGCTGTGGCTGGGTCGCCACAGAGTTTTTAGTGCTGGATGTTGATAGTTGCTCAATATATCGGCGTGGGGCATATTTTTCTTCTAGCTTTAACGACTTGGTGAGTTTCCAAACGTAACGCATTTGCTAGTTTTGGTGTTTAGATGCCAGCTGCTTCGACGAAGACTTAAGGGCTGTTTACTCTTGACTTAACTTAACTTAACTTAACGTAAGAGTCAGCTGACTCAATCTACCTTATGGCTGTCAATGTTAGCGTTTACTCAAAACTTAACGTAACTTAACTTAACGTAACTTAATTCTGAACCTGCAGGTTGCAGATTCTTAAGTTAAGTTCTTAAGTTGAACAGTGCTGATTAACGTGAAAATCAAACAGCTGATCGAAAACTATGATGGAAAACGTTAAACGCTCTTTACAAAATGTTTACAAAGTAAACTATTCAAATGGATGAGCATAAGCTAATCATTTTAGTTGAAAACCATAGTTTATTATATGATAAAAAGTCAAAAGACTTTAAAAATATAATTAAAAAAAGAGAAGTGGGCTGCAATTGCCAAAGAACTTGGTTGCAATGGTTAGTATATTGATACAAATAGTTTTATTTGTTTTTGCATTAATATGTTTGTTTGTTAAAGTTGATATCTGAGAAAGGCGTTGGATTACTCTGAGAGAGCGATTTGCGAAGGAGTTGAGGATGGTGGAACCCTCAGGTAGTGGAGTTGGGATGTCGACGGAATGGCTGCATTTCGAAAGTTTGCAGTTTTTAAAAAACCATTTGCAGAGACGCCGGTAATTACTTATTTACAATTTGTAAGTTTTTTGGTAGCTGCAAAATCAATCAAGTCGGGTAGTTTGGTGAGATACGTGGCCGAGCCTGTTGTTTACTTTTACAAGTGCGTTGTACAGCTGCTTTCCCTGTGGAGTCACAAGACGAGATCCCCAGTGTGTATACTTGGCATTATAGTCTCCTGCTGCTATAAACTGTTCTCCTAATGAGTTGAAAAATTCGAGGCCGTGTGCCTTACCATCGGGATGGTTTGTTCCGTAGAATGAGTATCCGCTTATCATAAAATTATATTTGTTTGTAAGGTGTGTTTCGGAGAGTAGCATAACGTCGATGTGCAACATCCGATCCCGGTCCTTCGGTTCCTTCCGTTCCTGTGGAGTGTTGTTAAGAAATACCTATCATTCGAAATGAGCCAAAAAATCCTATATTTCAGACCGCGGCTCCTATAGCGAATTCAGTGGAGGGTATGTGTAATTTCGTTTCTTCATTGGTTAGCTGTGTTCACGCAGCCGACGTACGAAATTAACCATCGGCTCTTTCGGAAGTCCGTTGCGTTGAGGTAACTAACATACGAAACAAACCGAAGGATCACATACCTCAGACTGCGGCTCCTAAAGGCCTATATTCAGGCCAAATCTACAGCCACAAATTTATATTTGCGTTTGACCGTGATATTTTGTACTTTAAGATCCGTTTATCAAACCAAGATTTTGATGCTATTTGCTCTAAAGAAATTTGGCCAGATCACAAATAGTGAAAATATAAAAATTAAAATAACAAGTACAAAGGCTCTAGTCGAGATTTCCCGACTAGGTGATACTCCGAACCCTTTACATAACGCGTACATCCATTGTCTGTATGCATCTTGACTAAACTTCAATCTTCGATATCTCTGGTGTTTCTTAACCGATTTCGATGAAATTTTTAGAAATTTTCAAGTTTTCCTTTTACCCATTTTATGGGTTCGTGGTTTAAAAATCGGACTCCGAGTGTATCCCCCTCTCTGGTAGTTGGGCCTAATATTATCTAACAGATTCTGCATCTGTAGAAAGGAACGACCTCTGCACCGTGGCGGTGGGGTGTTTATTGCTGTTGATGTGGACTTTCCCTCTGAGACAGTATGTCTATAGATAAAGAATTTGTTGCTGTCAAGTTAAATAATAAGGGTGTTGTCTTGTGCCGTATTTAGTTACACATGCTTTACTTGTGAGTACGGTGCATTAAAGGCAGGAGGCACCAGTCCTGATCTTAAGGCTCTTGCATAAGTCGCGTTTTTCGATACGAACACGGAGAAGACGTCTGGTTTGCTTTTCGATGGAGTCTAGGTAGGCTGTGCGTTTTTAGTGCGTGCTTTGTTCAAGCGCTGATGGATGCGAGACTTAATTTCTTTGTAAATTGGGCAGCCTCTGTAGTAAGCTGCTTTCATCTTTGCTGGAATAGAAACTGAAGCTTGTAAATGGGGTGCACCTCAGTTTTATACCCCAAACCCATAAAATGGGTAAAAATATGTAACAGGCAGAAGGAATCATCTCCGACACTATAAAGTATATAGTGATCAGCATCAAAAGCCGAGTCGATATAGCCATGTCCGTCTGTCCGTTTGTCTGTCCGTATGTATGAACGCGTCGATCTCAGAGAATTTAAGAGCTAGAGACTTCAGGTTTTGCACATAAGCTCATCTAAGTCCTAGGCAGTACAAGTTTGTTTCCGATTTTCAAAAACTATTTCCGTTTCCGATATACACATTTGATCGATAACATAAAAATGTCGAATATCGAAAATGTGAAAAACGTTTTAGAAGCTTGATACAAAATAATGAAAATCTGCATTTTATCCAAATCGGTTGAGAAACACCAGAGATATCGAAGATTGAAGTTTAGTCACTGATGCTTACTGACAATGACTGTGCGCGTTAAGTATGGTGTTCCGGGTATCTCCTAGTTGGAAAATCTCGACTAGAGCCTTCTTACTTGTTTTTTAATTAGCTGCGTCTCAGGCTCAAGTTCAATTTCGAAAAGTGGTTGCGGCTGTTTGTTTTTGTTTAGAATATCAGACTGTTTTAACACACCTGTTGGATTTCACATGGTGTGACATCAGACTCTATGCCTTTCAGTACAACGTGCAGGCCCTTGCTGCTTATTAGTGAGTACGTGTAGAAATGTTTGTTTGGCTTTCGTTTAAGTACCTTGACAAGACTCTAAAGTTGTCTTCGGTCTTTATCTGCACTTTAATCTAATGGGTATTACCCCTTATTAAAGGAATGATATGGAAATTGTCTTGACCAATGAGCTCTACAGCGTTGCCAACAAAAGTTTCTCTCGTATAAATATTGGAGGTGGCTTTAGCTTTTTTTTGTCACCTCCAACAGATTCTGGGGGCACATCGTCAGCGCTATCTGACAAGATATCAAATCTGTTGGCGTTGTTAGGTGTTTCGCTTGAGTTGCCACGAGTGATTTTTGATTTATTTGTGAAGTGTTGGGGGATTAATTTACGCTTGATCTGTATGTTGCGGTTCATAAGTCTGTATGGCCGGTTTTACATTTGCGTTGGCTGAGGAATGTTTTGCTGACGGCGCAGAAGTCGTTGTGTTTGCAGAGTGGGCAGTCGGCACCGGTGCAATTGTTGTTGCAGTAGCTGATTCAGCGGTCGCGTTTGGTGTAGTTGACCGCACGCGGTCTGGTTTTACTGTCGCGCAAGAGCAAGACTTCGTTTGATCGCTCGCTCTCAATTTCTTGGGCGACATAAGCAACGTACGTACTTGTTGTTCCGTTGTATAGAGGGCCGACGCTCGTCTTGCTCGCTCTGTCGCTGAGAGCGAATGCCCCAAACGGTTACACACACTCTCTGTCTGGGGAGACGGAAATTTAGTCAAACGCCACAGCGGGCTAGAAATGGCCCAATCACACGACCCAAAATAAAAAAAATAAAATAAAGCCCACAGAAGGATCACTAATTAAAGGTATGTCATCATACAAAAAATTCATTATCATCCTGTTCGTTAATATATTTAAATGGGCCAAAAAAACATAAATTTACTATAAAAACCATTTATTTTAACACTTGGATATTAGATATCATTACATAAATATCTTTTATTGCGTTAACTAACAACCATTTTTAATTTTCCTTTAGAAGAGTACTCTACGTAAAACAATAAATTTTGCTCGCATACGTGTATTTTGCAATCATCAAAATATTAAACAAAAGAATCCTATTTGTATAGTCATCTTGGTTTTTTCAGTAATTTGCTTGTTTATATAAATATATTCAAAAAATTTAAAAATGTTTGCTGTAAATTACAGCGTCAATACCAAAGCTTAAAAACTAAATAATAAATTGTTGTTTACCATTTGCTATTTTTTCTTTTACTCATTTTTGCATTACGCTTTTTGTTTGTTGACTTAATTATCAATAAGTGTTTCCGCTTCTACCTTAATAGGTTATATATAACTTTAATCAGCTAACTTTGTTGCTTCTACTTCATTCTATTGATGACTAAATCGGCAACAACCTGCAGTCCCTTTTGATAGGGGGAATCAGTCAGCTCTTGAGCCAGCCGTATCGCCTCATTACAATGTTTCTTAGCCAGAAAACGAGTTTGCTCGAGTCCATGTGACTTATGTACAAGCTCAAAAGCACGCTCCACGTCGCCTGGCTCGCTAAAGCGACGCATCACCATGGGATTCAGCTCGGGATACTATGGAATACAAATAAAGCATAAGAATTAAATAGGTACATTTTTAACAATTTTAGGTTTTTTATGTTATTATATAGACATGTCCATCTGTACGCGTTAAGTACAGGGTCCAGGGTATCTCCTAGTCGTGAAATCACTAATAGAGCCTATTAATTTGTTTTAAAGAAGATTTTGGTTTGCGCCTTGAATGTTTTTTTTTTATTGCCATTTTTTTTTGCGCATGAGCAAAATTTCCTTTTTTTTGATTTAATGGCCCAAATTGCTAATTTAGCAACTCCAAACTTTCTGGCCAAGGCTGTTTCTCTAACGCCATCATATATTTCCTTGAGGATACCAGATTCTTTTTTTTTTAGGGTTGCACCTATTTTCTCATTTGAGTTTAAAAATTCACAAAATCACAAAAAGAGTGGTGTCGACGACTTTTCAGAGCTGCCAATGAATTGCAATGATCATGTGGTAGTTATATATGTAAAGTGGAAACTAGGTAAATTATTAATCTGGCAACTTACAAATAACTTATCTCAAAGTTTAATTATCATAAATGAAGTAAATAATTAATCTCACACCTTCAAAATTATTAAATTCAAAATTTAACAATCTGTTAACTGTTTCGTTTGCTAGTTTTTTAAGCTGTTACCTCATTGGAATTGCCAATGTAAAAAATTATTGTTCTTTTACGAGTGGTTCACATAATTCAGTGTTCACTTTTTCGTTTCAGCGTAAAAAAAAAAAAACCAACTTTATTGTGACCATTTTTTTTTATAGTAATGATTGAGCAAATTTGTTCGAAACTTTTGCATATTGTTACTTCAGACAGAGCTTACCCCAGAACGAATTAGAAATTTTTAACAATAAGATGGGGCAATAAATAGTTATATTTTTCCAAAGTGCAAACCCTTTACCTTTTAGACAGCGTTTAGGGCTTATGAAAAGAGTTATGCTCCCATGCCTAAAAATGAAGCTGTAAACAGAGGACAAATGCGCTTAGGTATGCAATTTTGACATTGTGCACGTGTCCAAACAAGATTTGTGCCTACCTGTAACGACCATAAGTCAAAATTGTTTTGTGATTGAGTTTCAAGCATTTCAAAATTAAAACAAGTAAGAAGGCTCCAGTCGAGATTTCCCGACTAGGAGATACCCCGAACCCTATACTTAACGCGTACAATCATATTCTGTATGCATCTGTGACCAAAACTTCAATCTTCGATATCTCTGGTGTTTCTCAACCGATTTCAAATTTTCAGAAAAGTTATATCGTTACCCATTATTTAAATCCCCATTTTTACATTTTCCAAATTCGAGATTTTTTTGTAATCGATTCCATGTGTATATCGGAAACCAGAATAGTTATCGATAATTTAAAACGAACTTGTTCCGCTCATGGTATAGGAGAACTTATATTCAAAATCTGAAGTCTCTAGCTCTTGTAGTCTCTGAGATCGACGCGTTCATACAGACAGACAGACAGACAGACAGACGGACAGACGGACGGACGGACAGACGGACATGGCTATATCGACTCGGCTGTTGATGCTGATCAAGAATATATATACTTTATAGGGTCGGAGATGCTTCCTTCTGCCTGTTACATACTTTTGCACAAAACCATTATACCCCTTTTACCCATTTTATGATTTAGGGGTATAAACAGAAATCATATGTCTTAGGAAAACAACAACGAACCACGAATTTTTTTAACTACTATTTTACCTCTAGCAGTTAACGTGGTACCGACTGGTAGCTGGAAATTTTTGATTAAGGTAAAGGAATATCCAAGGAACATACTTTAACAAGTAAGATGGGTGTAGTAGAGATACAGATACTCAAGAAAAAGCATTGGTCCTGTTTTTTGACTTGAGATTAGAGATGGGTATCTGTCTGCCTCTTTAAAAAATTTCCGTGTTGGGCCGCGACAATAAGTTGCCGTGTTTCACCGTCTCAAGGAATAAAAGCCCGGCGGAACGGTAGGCACGGGAAGCACGGTATCAGAAAGAGGCTCTTTTAATAATTTGTAATTTAAATATCGCGGTATCGATTACGTAGAGAATGGCAAAGTTGAGTAATTCAAAAACATTTATAGACACATATTTTAAGCTTTCCTATGTCTTGCCAACATTAAATTTCCAATGTGAAATCAATCTATTTAGTTAATGGTTAGGTTTAACTCAGTTTTTTTTCCAACCGTGCTTGGGCCGTGCAGTGCCTCAAAAAGAAGGCCCATGCTCATCTCTACTTGGGATTGTTCAAGCCAAAGTTTTTAAAATTATGAGTGACTTGTCTAGAATGCACAAAGTGGATATTAATCCCAACTATGATGACCAAACTGTGGCAAAAACAGAGACAGTCCAGCACCGTGTGGAAGACAACCGTTCCCACGATAAAACTTATATCACAGCCCCTCATGTTTTCTCAACAGGTTTTCTATATGTGTTTTTTGAGTTGCTTAATCAGATATCCGTTATCAGTTTCTCTTCATCTTATCAGGTCTTTGTGATATCATAAAAAATAAAAACAACAAGACAAAAACAGTCTTTCGTGTTTTTGAGGTTATTTTAAAAGCCCGATCCGTTGAACAGAATAACGGAGAAAAAAGGCCCTCGGATTCGGATTCAGACACCCCAACAACATATAGGAAGCATTGCCAAGCCGCCAAATCAGTACATTGAACTTATAAAAGGTTTTGTGCATAAGTAGATAACAAGCAAAAGGATGCATCTCCGACCCTATCAACCGATTTCGATGAAATTTTCAGAAAAGTTCTATCGTTACCCATTATTTCAACCCCCATTTTTATATTTTCCAAATTTGAGATTTTTTTGTAATCGATTCCATGAGTATATCGGAAACCAGAATAGCTATCGATAATTTAAAACAAACTTGTTCTGCTTATGGTGTAGGATAACTTATATTCAAAATCTGAAGTCTCTAGCTCTTGTAGTCTCTGAGATCGACGCGTTCATACAGACGGACATGGCTATATCGACATTATACCCCTTTCAGCCATTTTATGAGTTAGAGGTATAAAAATCAAGCACACATTCAATAGTATGTGCGTGGTGGTTTAAAATGTATGTACACTTTTTTTCAGTGCACAAATATAAATACAAAAGACATTCACTTCTTGGTGTTGGTGTGTTTTCATACCCCGAACCCATGAAATGGGTAAAAGGGGTATAATGTTTTTGTGCAAAAATATGTAACAGGCAGAAGGAAGCATCTCCGACCCTATACAGTATTCTTGATCAGCATCAACAGCTGAGTCGATATAGCCATATCCGTCTGTCCGTCCATCTGTACGTCTGTCCGTCCGTCTGTATGTATGAACGCGTAGATCTCAGAGACTATAAGAGCTAGAGACTTCAGATTTTGAACATAAGCTCATCTAAGTTCTAGGCAGTACAAGTTTGTTTCCGATTTACGATAACTATTTCCGTTTTCGAAATACAAATGCAATCGATTACAAAATTTCTCGAATTTGGAAAATGTAAATAAGGGGGTTGATATAATAGGTAACGATATAACTTTTCTGAAAATTTCATCGAAATCGGTTAAGAAACACCAGAGATATCGAAGATTGAAGTTAAGTCACAGATGCATACAGACAATGACTGTACGCTTTATGTAGAGGGTTCGGGGTATCTCCTAGTCGGGAAATCTCGACTAGAGCCTTCTTACTTGTTTTTGTGAGTATTAGTGAGTGCCCGGCCGTATGTTGGAGTTGGGCACAACTGGTTTAGGGAATTTCCAAGAAAATCTTGACTACAGCCTTCTTACATGTTTAATTTTTTTTTTGTTAAGAAAATCGCAGAGCCTTACAAAACGGATCGTATCTTAGACATTTTTGAATATTTTGACGTCAAATTGTCCACAGCTTTCACTAACAGTGACAACTAATTTAAACAAAATCCAAGTCGATTGGGAAAACTCGAGATTTTAAAATTATAAATTCACCTTTCAATTTGGTTACAGTCGTAAGTGTATAGTACTATTTATACAAACGCATGTGACTACTATTTTGCGATTTATGAGCATACCTGAATGCGCCTACTGCACCTACTGCAGCTTTTGGGGTGTGAGTTGGAGTAAAGAGTCTAGTTAAAGCGCATTACATGCGCAAGTTTATCGCGGCGCGCATAATAAATAAATATTACTGAAAAACGCCATACAAATAATTTGATGACACGCGGTGCATACACTTAAGCGGATGCATAACAATATTACCGACATATGGTCACCAATTACGTAAGCCAGCAAAGTAGAAACCGCACATAGCTACCAACGCAGATACAAATCAAAACAAACAGCAATAGATGTAACTACTATCAACAATATTTGTAATGCACATGAATATCCCACTCATACTTTGTTCTTATTATCTTGTGTCTAAGGCTTACCTTTTCGCATGCAAAGAGAACTGGTGCTGTGGCCAGACCAAGTTTTAGATCGGCAGCCGTTGGCTTTCCCATTTGCTCTGTGGAGGACACAAAATCCAGCATATCGTCCACTAGTTGAAAAGCCAGACCAATGTTTCGTCCGTATTGAAAAGCCACTTCTGCGACATTATCATCAGCATGGGCAATGACGGCGGTCTGTGAAGGCAAAAAATTGTATAGTCAGTTGCTGGTCAATCGACTATCACTAACGTGCAAATCTAAATGCAATAAAATAATTGCATTTAAATGTGCACCTAGAATTCCATTAGCATTTTGATTGATCGGTGTGCTTACCGCCTTTAGCGCATTGGCAATCAGCGATGCGGTCTTCCTGTATGTCTTAGTTAAATAGTGTGCAAAGCGTTCATTTTCAGTTTCTCTTGACCCAAGCTGCATGAACTCGCCTTGAACTAAATCGGTTAGGATCTGAAAAAAAAAAAACGTTTGGCGAATCCCGAAATTCATTTTATTTGTTGTACTTTTATACACTGAATCAATGAAATGGTTTATTGTTAAGTGCAAATGTATGTAACAGAAAGAAGAAAGCATCTCAAACCCAATAAATATATTTTCGTGGTCAGCATTAACAGCCAAGTCGATTTAGCCATTTCCGTTCGTCTGTCTGTCTGTCAGTCTGTCGGTATGTTTGTATGTACTAGTATGAAAGCGCGATCTCAGAGACTGTAAGAGCTAGAGACTTCGAATATGGAAAAAAAACTCTCCTCTCTCTACCGTAGGCCGCACGACTTTTTTTCATTTTCGATAGCCCTTCCTGTTTTCAATACACACTTATAGGAAAACAATAAAATCTTGACCTTGGAAAAAACATCATGCATTAGCGCAGTAGAGCGGGCAAAACCGTACACCTTAGTAAGAGCCTTTTACTTGTTAAATGTACCTATTTATATTTTAGTAAAAAGACAAAAATTAATAACATAGAGGAGATACTGATATAATAGAAATGTGCATAGTTTGAATTTTGGTAGCTGGCATGGCTTATGAAATACAACGGTTTAAGTGTACGGTACAAATAAGTTTTTTTTCATGGATCATATAAATCCAATAATTCTTTTCAAAGATTAGAGCGTTTTAAATATTCAGTGGCCTTTCCAAAACTGGCACACCAGTTTGTTCAAATCGAAGTATTCAGATATGTTCGAACTTTTTAATGGTACATAATTGTAAAGGTAAAGATTAGAAGCCTGGAAATATGTTTGTCTATGGGCTGGTCAGATAAATATTCAAGATTGGGGTAGTACGTCCGCTTGGGGGCTGGATTTATTCGATAAGTGAAAACCGACAAAACCATATTTTCTAGAGGTACCAAATTTGGCTTGTTGCGTTCCTCAAAAACTGCTTCAAACATGTATGGGCCGCGATTACTTCATCCGCCCCCATTTTTGACAATTTTTAAGCTACATTCACCAAATTGGCAGAAAGATAGCTTCCCTCGAAGTTCTGTATATAATAAAAATTGTCGATGCCACGCCCACCCTTGCCGCCCACAGTTTTTGTGGGATCTGTACCAGATTGTGACGGCCACGCCCACTCCTTTTGCCCTTAGCCGCCCCGCCGCCTTGTAAAATTTTAATCGCCTATATCTTTGACAGTTTTAAAGCTAGAGTCACAAAATTTAGTTGCAAGTTATCTGGCGTTGCCCTCAAACATGTACATCAAATTTTCTTTGCACTGGCATATGTAGGGAAAAGGGGTATATGTCAAGTTGATAAGCTTTTACTTAGCTAAATGTTAGAAAGTTCTTGTGATTTTGAGGCTCAATACGATTGTTTATACACTTGAAAAGTATATATTCATTTTGTGATGAAATGTGAAACGCATAAAAGGAAGCGTCTCCGACCACATAATTCTTGATCAGCATAGCGAGCTGAGTTTATATAGACATGTCCGTCTGTCTGTCTGGTGGAATGGTCAGCTTATCTCTCAGTTTCAGAGCTTTCGAGCTGAAACCATATAACAACTATATCATATAGCTGCCATACAAACACTAGACAATATATATGATTTAGATATGAAAAAGTAGGCTTCTTAAGCGTTTATAGTTTTCGGATGGCCGAAAATAGCTTTCTTACTTGTTTTTATTTATATTCATTAATTTTTTTTTAATTTACATATTTTAAACCTACGAATATGGTCAAGAGACTCAATACAACTTAACGAAAAAAATTTCCCAAACAATGCTTAAAGTCGACTTTAACAAAGGTTTTATAAAAAAAAGTAATTTTTTACATGCTTTTATTTAACTTGACTTGTCTGTTTGTTTGTTTGTTTGTACCGGATTCTTGTGATCAAAATTTCACCAAGTTCCCGACTAGCTAGAGCTCTGCAATTTCCACCAAAGATGTGTATCAGATGACAAAACATGTTTTTAAAGTTTTCGGCACGATAAAATATTTAATACCATGTAAAAACCAGGAAAAACTGTTTTCCTTTTTGCTTAACTTACTAATTTGACTCCCAAAATTTACAAGCTCTTGTGGCATGTAGGGAAGACTGTCGCTTCACAAGTCGAAGGTCGTGGGTTCGAACCCCGACCCGACACATTTTTATTTAACTTGACTAAGCTAACTATTGTATGCAAGAAAGCGTGTCTTCACAATTTTTATACTTTGATACCGAAGGTCTCATAGTATATTGGTTTTGTGCAATGTCCGTCATGGTGTCTGTCTGTCCGTCTGTCCGTCCGTATGAACGCAACTTTTTTCGACACCCGTAAAGCTAGAGACTTGAAACTTTGCAATTATGTTTATCTATAGACGGTACAGATAAAGTGACAAGATTGGGTTGCCACGCCTACTAGGAGGCTGGGAAATCGATAAATTCGATAACTGAAAACCGATAAAACCAAATATTTCTCACATTCTTACAGCTTGAGTTACCAAATTTTGCACGCAGATAGCTAGTCATGTCCCTGAAAAAACTGCATCAAAATTTTGGATGCCACGCCCACTCCTTCCGCACCCATCATCCCTGCTCCTTGAAATTGGAAACGCCTACAGTTTTTACATTTTTTGGGCTAGAGCCACCAAATTTTTTGTCAAGATACATATTGAAGTTCCCCAAAAAAATGCATCAACATTTTGGATGCCACGCCCCTGATTCCGCCCCCATTGCCCTTTCACCAAGAAATTGGAAACGCCTATAGTTTTCACATTTTTTGGGCTATAGCCACCAAATTTTGTGTGAAGATAGATATTGACGTTTTGGATGCCACGCCCCGTGATTCCGATACCAACCCCCCCTTCTACTTGAAATTGGAAACGCCTATAGTTTTCACATTTTTCGAGCTAGAGTCACCGAATTTGGTAGGAAGATATATGGAGACATCTACAAAAGGTCTGCACCAAAAATTAGGATGCCACGCCCGCCTCTGCCGCCCATTATTTAAAATCGGAAATTTCGATATCTCTTATAGTTTTTAAGCTAGAGCCCGTAAATTGGGTAGAAAGATAGAAGGCAGCATCTACCAAAGATGTGCATCAAAATTTTGGATGCCACGCCCACCTAAGCCACCCGCCTTATAAAATCGGAATCGGCTATATCTTTAACAGTTTTTGAGCTAGAGCCACCAAACTTGGTAGGCAGATAGATAGTGACAGTTAAAAACATTTGATTCAAAAATTTGGATGCCACGCCCACCTCTGCCGCCCACCTTTGACATTTTGAAGTTAAGTTATCTTCCACAGCTTTTGAGGAAAAGTCACAAAATTTGGTAACATGATAGCTGGCGATGTTTACCACATGGCCCACTCCCTTCGCCCCTGCATTCCCCCTTATAAACCGTTCATTTACTGGTATCAAAGTATTCCGCAGTCGGTTGCGTCCGACTGCAACGTTTTTACTTGTTTTTATTTTACTTGTTATTTATAATAATTAAACTTTTTTTCACATGCTTTTATTTAACTTGACTTAGCTAAGCATTGTATGCAAGAAAGCGTATAAAAGCATGTTTTCAAAATTTGTTTTGATTTTACTTCTTTTTATCAAGTTGCACAACGATTTTAAGCACCGGCCTGTTATTGCGCGGGCCCAATCAAAAAGCAACCCAATAACAATCAAAAGGATTTTAACTTCTAAACTGAGTAAGTATAGTTTTGTGTGCAGCACTATGAAAATAATATTGTTTTATTTAATTTAAAGAAAGGAGGTTGTGGAAGCGGGCATTGCCCTTGAAAATTTGCGCCTGCAAATTAAAGTTAAGGTTTTGGAGATTGAAATATATAATCTCAAGCAACAGATGGAACAGGCTAACAATTTAAATGCCTGCGTCAGCAAACTTTTTACGGCAAACCAGGTGCAGCATTTTAGGATTGGAGGACAAGCCCGTTGAACCCAGGCGGACATCTCTGAAGCCATTTGCCTTCACGCAGCGGGGCCACGCGAACAAAAAATGGTTCCCACTTCCCCACGTGTCAACACTGCAAAAAAGGTGTCAGTATATCGAAATCAGACCAGTGGCATTTGATTTAGTTATGAATCTGATGGAGAACTCAACTGATATGAATGACGCAGACAGAGTTAGCACCCTGATATTTGATGAGATAAAAGTTGCCTCATCTTTTGAGTGGGATGCTTCGAAGAGTGCAGTTCAGGCGCCAAAAGAATAAATGCAAGTGGCAATGGTACAGGGGATATTTTAGTCGTTGAAACAGCCCATTTATTACGATTTTTACGAGCCAATGACGGCAACAGCTACTATGTCGCGGCAATAGTGTCGGAAATGGGACCAGGAAATGGTTAGTTGTGGAATCAACTTGGAATTTCCACAGGTAAGACGAGCGTTTGTAAATTTTATAAATGTAACTACTATATATGGGCAATTCTCCAGAAAGGTCAACCGCAGCCAAAAAATTTAAAATCTCTTCAAGTTTGTTGTTTTACCATGTACGTACAGGGAATCGATTAAATTCAACTAGAATTAACAAACATTTCATTTATTTATAAAAAAAAATTTGAAATATTCGAATGCAAAGTCGATAAAATGCCAAATTTCTGTTTTTTTGCTCGATTTTTTATGATAAATGTTCGTAATGAGAGACATAATGCATTGACATTTGGGCGGTAGAAGTGGGCGTGGCATTAAAATTTTTGATGCAAATCTTTGGTTAATGTCACCATCTATCTTCCTACAAAATTTTGTGACTCTAGCTCAAAAACTGTAAGAGATAAATTAGTTTCCGATTTGATGGAAGAAAATGTCGCGTGCGACAGTGATTCAAATTCAATTTAAAAAAAACTACTTAATATTTTTAAGTCAAACGAAATGCATTATTAAGAACAATCAATACATAACATTTTAAAATTAATTGCATTACAATTTTCCATCATGTTTCGCTGAAATCAGTGCTTGAGCTAGTTTTCGAAGATGTGACTTCTGTCTGTGTCGCGTGCGAATGCCTTACATTTTTGTGATTATCTTGAAAATGAACAAATGCCCAAAATCGATCTTAACACAAATTATAGTGCTAACCAACAGCTATAAAATTCGCATTTAAAAAAAATAAAAAATAATCTAGGCACATGTTTTTTTTTCAGTTTGATTGCGTACAAATGTCGCAGCCGACATCAGAGAATTGCCCATATGTTTTATACACATATTGTCAGACAAAACATAGTTAGAGCATCCGTCGAATTCAGAACTAAAGGTGTTCGTTTTCGCATATGTTCCCCATCTTATAAAACTTATAAGAAATCATTATAAAGATACTGATATCTTTATGGACAGATAAATATTAAAAGACGACTCCTTGAGGCAAGCGATGCAACATTGCGGCACATCCGATGTTTCCATATAATGGAAAATTTCGCAAGAGCACCTGAATGTTCAAAGTTCTGGGCGACAGCGCGTAAATTTGGCAACGCAACTATTGTCCAACACAACACCAAATGCAATTTAAAGATGTTTTGCATTAGGTTTGGAGGTAGACAATGCCGTGGAGACGGCGGAGTTTATAATACTAGTAAACGACTGGTTCGATATTTTTACTGATTAATTTGGAATAATGTAATTTTTAATTGTTGATTCGTCAATTCTTTTAGCTAGTGAAATGCCTAATGTTTTAAAGTTAATGCCAGTCTATTTGTCAATTGTAGTACTTAGTAAAAAAACCCCATATGTATCAAAGTAAGTGTGAATACGTGTAAAATAGTTTTATAATCATACACTTAATTATAATATATTCTTTACATTAAAATTAAGCACGTAATACAGAACTTTTGGGCACAAAGGGTAATGTTGAGGTCGAAGATGTCACGTGGATTTATGTTGACATGACAGCTCCACCCGGGCCGCCAGCTGAGTTGCCAGAAGCTGAAAATGTCGCGGAATTGTCATCTCTTCCTACACTTCCTGACGATGTTGATGAGCTGACGGAGGATGCTCTTGAGTATATGTCGGGATATGTTATTAAAAAATTAAAACTACAAGAGGAGGGCAAGAAGAACTGTTCATTTAGTTACGTCGACTAAGTTTCGGCAGAATATCTAAATAAACTATCAGCAGAATTTAATGCAACAATATTAGAACTAGAAGAAAAAAAATTTTCTGCAGATTAATCATGACAACAAATTATCTCTAAAAATAATGTTGTCAATTTATTAGTTAGTAGATAATGATGTTTCTTTGAAAAAAAAAATATATACAAAGAATTTTTTTTTAAACAAGAATTTTATTAGAATTTAGTATTTAAATAAATAAAAATTAAGCTTCAAAAGCAGAAACCACAAGTAAGAAGACTCTAGTCGAGATTTCCCGACTAGGAGATACCCCGAACCCTGTACATAACGCTTACAGTCATTGTCTGTATGCATCTGTGACTAAACTTCAATCTTCGATATCTCTGGTGTTTCTAAACCGATTTCGATGAAATTTTCAGAAAAGTTATATCGTTACCTATTATATCAACCCCCATTTTTAATTTTCCAAATTCGAGAAATTTTTGTAATCGATTCCATGTGTATATCGAAAATGGAAATAGTTATCGGAAATCGGAAACAAACTTGTACTGCCTAGGACTTAGATGACAGACGGACATGGCTATATCGACTCGGCTGTTGATGCTGATCAAGAATATATAAAAAACATTATACCCCTTTTACCCATTTCATGGGTTCGGGGTACAAAAAAATAACAGGCAACAAAAATTGTTAAAAATTTTAAAATAAAATAAAATAAAATTAACATACATACAGCAAACTTTTTTTTATGAGGTGGCAACGGTGGTGAGGTGGCGGTGTTTGTTAGGTGTTTGTGAATGTAACAGTAAAAAGAAAAATGTAATTTATGGAAAGTCATTGAGCCGCCAATATGTAAGTTAAATTAAAATTGCATTTAATTATTTGTTTTACATTTATTTTATTATTGGTCCATAGGGGAAAACACCGTTCACCTTTTGCACTTTTAAAATGTAAACAAAACCAGATTTGCCATTCACGAAATACGTAGAACAGCTGTTGAAGCAAGCTGTCATAGCAGGGCTGTCAAGCAACATGAGTTATAGTGCATTTACACTGGCGCCGCAAGCAGCGCCTTTAGCATTTCGCCTTAAGGTCTTCGATATTTTTAGCCTTTACCATACAAAATGTGTCCGTTAAATTTGAATTTAGCGACTTTTTCTCGCGCCGCTAGAGTGCCGCTATTCTACCGGCTCAAATAAAGACCTTTTTACCGATGAATCGATACTTTTGGTCAAATTACTGATGGCGGCAACAGGAATCAGCTGATTCAAAATCAAAACAAATGTGCAAGTAAGTACAAAAGTACTGAAAATATGAAATATTTTTATTATTATTGTAATTAAACAATTTATTTTCAAGTGGATGTCGGCCAAAAACAAAAGCGCTGGTCGGAAAGCTTTTTGATTGGGTCAACAAATGTGCCAAACAAGTTTGCAGATCTCCTTCTGAATATTGCACAGGCAAGCAGTCGATATGGCAAACAACCTGGCAACGGTTCTGTACTCAGCGGATGAGCCCAGGCTGTACAAAGCTACGGCAACTCGCTTATCTAGTGGGATGCACGCTCTTGGAGTCTTTCTTTCCATTTGAGGCAAGGCATAGACTAACTTTTAAGAGGCTTCTTTCCATGATAAAACTCTCCTTGAACAAATCCTCACTCAACTTTGGCACATCTATCTCCAAATAACAACCATTGCGCTTGAGCATCCAGACCCTTCGCGTGCTAATACAGTCAAACTACAACAACATATTTAGCACAGCCGTTGCTGCTGCCGCTTCTTCGTTTCTTCAACAAAATTGCTTAAAATGTATTATTATTATTAATTATTGCAGTATTATTAATACTATCACCAATTTGCATGGCCAGCATCAATAAATTTAAATTTTGCTCCATTATTCAAATTTCTTCTTCTTCAGAAATCACAACAAAAGTAAACCAAAAGAATTAAAGTATAAAAACAGCTGATTCTAAAGACTTTTTGCCAATGTAAATGACTTTCGCCGCTAACCACTAAGGCTTTTTTAGCGGCGCCAGTGTAAATGCACTATTACCATACAAAATGTGTCCTTTAAATTTGAATTTAGAGACTTTTTCTCGCGCCGCTAGAACGCCGCTATTCTACTGGCTCAAATAAAGACCTTTTATTTTACCGATGAATCGAATCAGCTGATTCAAATCAAAGCAAATGTGCAAGTAAGTACAAAATTATTGAAAATACTAAATATTTTTGTCGGACAAAAGAGAATGCGCTGGTCGGAAAGCATTTTTATAAAGAAACCTCAATTTTTTATTGGGTCAACTAAATTGGCCCCTGATACTCAAATGCCATGTTTTGCCAAACAAGTTTGCAGAACTCCTTCGAATATTGCACAGGCTAGCAGTTGATAAGCCAAGCAACCTGGCAACGGTTCTGTACTCGGTGGATGAGCCCAGGCTGTACAAAGCTACGGCAACCCGCTTGTCTAGTGGTATGCACGCTCTTAAATTGGAGTCTTCCTTTCCATTTGAGGCAAGGCATCGATTAACTTTTGAAAGAGGCTTCTTTCCATCCTGAAGCTCTCCTTGAACAAATCCACTTTTTACTTTGGCACATCCATCTTCCAATAACAACCATTGCGCTCGAGCATCCAGACCCTTCGCGTGCTAATACAGTCGAAATGCGACAACATATTTAGCGCAGCCGTTGCTGCTGCCGCTTCTTCGTTTTCTGCAATCAAAAAATTGCTTAAAATGTATTATTATTATTATTATTATTTATTGCAGTATTATTAATGCTATTACCAATTTGCGTGGCCAGCATCAATACATTTAAATTTTGCTCCATTTTTCAAATTTCTTCTTCAGCAATCACAACAATAGTAAACCAAATTAAAGTAAAAAAAAGCTGATTCTAAAGACTTTTTGCCAATGTAAATGACTTTCGCCGCTAACCATTAAGGCTTTTTTAGCGGCACCAGTGTAAATGCATTATTACTTGGCGGGCAAAATATTAAATATTTATTTTGTATAAGAACTACAAGAGATAAAACCTAACATATTTTTATTTTACCATTTATTAAATATAACACTAATGCCACTAATGGCCTCAGGCAACCTTGACAAAATTAGCAAATACATTTTAGGCAATTTTCATTTTTGGCTATTTTCGTTTTACGTATTTGGTCCGAAAAATTTTACCGAAAAATTAAATCTTCCTAACTTCTGGCACACCTAAGGTTTTTGTTTCAGAGATTTGAAAATCGAGCCAGAATCTCTAGAGATTTCTGGCACTCCCCTGATAAACTACTGTTCATAATTTCTTCTGTTATATTTAATTAATCATTCTGGTCTCAGTTGCAGCAAAAAAAACCTCACATATGCACGTAAAAATTTCTTTGTTTTGACACATACCAGCAAATTCATTACTCTCTCTCTCTCTCTCGCTCTCTCTCTTCTACCATTTTAACACTTAAATCAGGCATGTCCAACCGTCGCTCATGATACAATTATACAAGGTAGACTGCTCGGCAAGCGTCGCACTCACGATTTGGTCCCCTGTTTTCAGTTCGTTGCCGACTGTCAACGAGTAAAATTATAAAGTGATGTTATCGTCTCACTCACCTCAGTTGAACGCAAACTTGGTCATCTCACTCGCACTTATGGTCAAACATAAATAGGGGACCAAATTTTGCCGAGCAGACTACCTTGTATAATTGTATCATGGGTACGCTGTGGACACCCCGGCACAAGATGTATTTAAATACATCTTGCCCCGGCACCCCGGACTTAAATAATAAGTACTAGTAAGAGAGCAAGTGCGGCTACCTTATTTTGTATATCTTGGCTTGGTTGATTAGTTTAAAATAATAAATTTTACCATTACTAATCAAATTGTTTAAAAAAGACTACACCTAGCGTAGTTCTGCGGAAGGTAAGTTAGACCCGTTTTACACCATGACTTTTTTTATCATCCTGTTTAAAAAATTCTTCGCAAATCTGCTCGCATTTACACGATGAACTTTTTTCATTCAATTTTTTCTTTGTAAATGCAACTCTGATTTAAATTTATTGTCGAGAAACATACATCTTTGCCATCGATTGTTTTATTTGTTAACATCTAATTGATTTGATAAAAGTAAAAAGTAAATAACAATTAATTATTAACAATTTATAAGCCACAACAATGTATTTAGTATTTTCGCTAATATTTACTTGTGCGATATGTTGTCGATAACTTAAATCTTCACATGATACACTGTGCAACTCTGTTACTACGTTTATGCTTGCTGTATCATGATTTTTTAAAATCACGCTTTTTAAAATACGCCGGTTTATGCTATTTTATAAATATCATGATTTTTATAAAGGGGCGGAGCCACCTGCAATGCTTTTATATATTATATTATTGCGTTTTGTTTTGCCGTTTAACTGGGATAGCACATTGCCTTCTTTAACGATACTAAGAAGCTTGTTCGTCACCGCAGACGTCAAGTGGCTTCTATTGCTTTCTATTTTAACGTATTTATTCTTTTGTTACAATATCTTCAGTGCAGGGCAGCTGCTTTTACACAGTAGTGTTGCCAGACTGTTTTCCACAAAAAATCATGATTTTTCCAAAAAATCATGACTTCTCCAAAAAATCATAGTCAAAATACGTGTGTAGAAAAATCATGATTTTGTGTTTCTGCTTGTATTTTTTTAAAAAATCACGATCTGAAATCATGCTTTTTTGCAGGCATAAACGTAGTATATGTTTACATGCAATCGGAATAGCAGTCATAGCAAAATGAGAGAAATAAATCATTTCTACAAAAGTCATGTAGCATTGTTTGCAGTTGTTACCCCTCTAATCCCTTTGCCTACAAACGAATGTTACATTCAACAATTCAATGAAAAAAGTTCATCGTGTAAAACGGGTCTTAATGTCAGTGTAACAGTTAACCCTTTCGGGACGGAGTTTTATTTTGAAATCCAAGATAGTTGTCTTAAAACTTTTTGCATATTCTGAAAGGGGACAAAAAAAATGTTGTTCTGCATACTTAAAAATCCTGAAATCGTCCTTTTATCCTGGGACAAATAATCCCAATAAGTATTTTCAGTGGGACATATAATCCCAATGCATATTATCAGTGGGACATATTATCCCAATGAGTGTAAAAGCAATCAATATAAATACAAGGATCAAGTCATTAAACGATGTTTTAGTAGCTTTAAAATTAATCAAAATACAGAAGTTTGAAAATTGCTGGGACGTATTGTCCCAGTAGTCCCGAAAGGGTTAAGGGCAAAGGGCAGAATTTGTTTTTGTACCGATTCCATTATATTCCGATGATTCCTATGTTTGGGATAGCAAAAACAAGATCCATATTTAAAAATAGGACGTACCAGAAACATATAAATATTTTTGTTATGTAGGGATCGTCGAATTTTTTCGACCAGCGCTTAATGAACCCTAAGGTCTATAGAAAGACATGACTTTACATTTATTGCAATTGAGATTTAGAAAGTTATCTAAATCTGTTTGTAATTTGTGAGCAGACATCAGAGCGGTAGCGGACATGCATAGTTTTACATCATTTTTTTTTACATCAGCACACGAGAGTGGTTGATAACAGACTAAAGATCCAAGGTGACTTCCTTGTAAAACACCGGAAGTGACTTAAACCATCTTAGAGACAGAGAAATTAAAACAGACTCTCTGTTTTCTAAGAATGAAATATTTTCTAATCCACAAAATAAGATTGGTTGGAAAACCTAAAAGTAAAAGTTTGTAAAGTAAAACGGAGGGATTAACAGAGTCAAATGCCTTACTGAAATGAGAGTAAATAACATCCGTTAGCATTTTATTTTGAAAGCTTTTAAAAACATGTGAAGTGAATTCTAATAATTTATACGGGTAAGGTAAAACGACACGATTATCATATGAACGGTATGTTATTTAAAAAAATCAGATCGGAAATGGCCTGATTAGGCCTTCTTTTTTTTAAAAATAAATACGTTTAATAGAAGTGTTGATGACCTTCGCTTCGCATTAACGAAGTCAAAAAATCCATTAGAATCTTGCTGAAGCTATAATCTGCACCGACTTAGGTGATTCTTATAACATAAGTAAGTCAGAATTGAAAAACTGAATAGCGCAAATTTTGATGAGTAAACTAATTTAGACTCCGATTTTCTGAAGCTCTTGTTCAGTTTCGATTTTCAACTCTCGGGTAATCCACAAAGTTTTGTTTGTCCTTCTTGGTTAAACACAATGGACATACATACATATGAAATATACATTATAAAGTGTTATTAAAAATACTGATTGCCTTGTCCAAGTCCTCAGAACTATAGTGGGGAGACCAGTCAATCTGGGTTATATACAGCTTATTTGACAAAACTAGTGATGCAGAAATACAAGTCTAAGATTTTTTTAAATAAATTGTCGAATCTTGTTCGGTTGCTGTATTGTGTGATGCTAACAATTTCGCAAGTAGTTGTCAAACAGTTGAGCAAACAAACGACAGAGTAGTATTTTGTCGTGTATACTAGAATATTGAAATACTATTGTATGTATGTTTGGGTAGTTTTTATTTAACGCTGGTACTTAAAGGAGCTCAAGGTGAATGCCAGAGATGCAGCTCAGACACCGGTGTGATTATTTATGTATTTTTGACCAAATCCCAGCGAGTGGGCTGGTTTAATGTGCGTTAGCTGCTGGTTTTTTTTTCTGTCTTTCTAAGCTTAAAAATACAAGAATTCGACTTTTAATTTCTGAACAAGTGATTTACAAATGCGGCTTGTATACATTAGTTAGATTTTCGCGTTCAAAAACACAAAGCATAAACATCAAATAAAACCAGAAAAAACATTAGAGTTGGGCGCAACCGACTGCAAAAAATCTGATACCAGAGTAAACACATGTAGTCAATACATACATATATGTATTTCGGTTAAGGTTTCGTTTTTCTATAGGCACGTGACACAATAAAATTATTTTATATTTCATCGGCATCGTTTAAGAAACTTCGAAAAATGTTGAAGATTGAAATTGACTTAACCGCGCAGTACGCGTGCACATAAATACAGAAAATATATTTGCCCGATAGCTTATAGTCTGGAATAGCACGTTTCTTTTACAAAAAAAATTACATGGTTACTTAGATATACAAGGCCTTCAGAGTCATCTCCTATCCTCCTCCCCTTATCCTTACAAATACACTAATAGCACAGTCACCCCATGCTAAATATACTTTACTCTCACTCTGTTTTCTATTAGGGTATTCAGCAGCTATGAGAAATGTTAGTAGTACAGTTTTTACGTTTCTTTTGTCGTACTTGTGGCCATTCAGCTGTTTCCAAGTTCGATGACATTTCAATTGCAATGAGCAACTGTTTTGTGTTAAGCAACTAAAATACAAAACTAAACTCAATAAAAAACAATTTGATTTTTGTTTTCGATCAGAATGCCAAGAGAAGGGTTAAACAAATAATTATTTGTGTGAAAAAAAGATTTATTTTAAAATTACGTAAATTCGTTTGATCAATAATCTCAAAAATCAGCTGTTTTAAATCATATTCTGGCAACCACTCAATTTCTCACATTTTGCCAAATATTATGATATGATAAACACTTTTTTGTGTTTATTTTAATGCAGTCAGATATCAACTTATTACTTCTCACATTTCTTATAGCTGCTGAACACCCAATTATGTATTTTGTGGTCGCTGAATCAAATCAGGTTTTCGCGACATCCTCAAAAAAATAATAATGCGTACACTGAATACTGAAAACACAAGGAGGTTTCAATTATTTGAAGCAATATTGACTTGCCTATGGTCGAGTTCGTTTCTGAATTCAGACAGAAATCTGACCGATATGGTTATATCAACTTGACTTTTAATGCTATTCAAGAATAAAATCTTTATGGAGGCGGAGATGGTTATTTTAGCCTGTTTCATTCATCATTTGACTTAAACCAATATAACATTTTAATTATTTCTCAGAGTACAAAAATAAAAATAAAAAAAATAAACCTTACCTGACTTAAAACGATGGTCACATCATCGCTGCGCAGCCGTGATATCATGATTGAGGCGATCGACAAAATGTAATCTCCAGCCATGGTGACCTGTAAGCAAATACGCATAACAGCAATGTCATGTATGAGTTAAGTAAGTCAGACAAAAGTTTTTTCTAGCAAAAATCGGTTGTCTTCGTATCCAACTTGTATGGACGCTACTTTGTTGGCAATTTTCATTCGCGTTTTAAATATAACTAGACAGTTAACAAAAAGATAAAATATTCATAGTTAATAATCATTAAGGCTTAACTGAGCTTTAAAATATGAGACGGTACTTCATTGCAGTGCTAAAAACAATAGGCTTGACAGTAATTTTTAAAATCCAGGAAAAGTAACAAGCCACATCTGAATCTATTGAAATGAGCGTTTGCTGGTGAAATTTGAAATGCCGCACTGGAAAATGTTGCAGAGTTTCCTGCCTTTTAAAAGCAAAGTAAATGATGAGGTTAAAAATGCATTAAGTTATTGAGGGTGCATAAAAGGTGAACATAATTAGATACATTTGTTTGGTTATGATACTTAAAAACTGATTCTGGTAAATGATACTTTAGAAATGATAACAGTATTTAAAAAATAATAATAAGTAAAATAATTTAAAAATAATGCAAATTTTATAACTTTATATTAATTTGGTAAGCTGTATAAAAAAAATGTTTTTTTTTGCATATGGAGATGGCATCTTAAGACAATAAAAATAAATTTAAAATTGTAAGCTAAAAAGGTTTAAAAACGATGAGCAGAGAAAGGTCTATCAAACAAATTAAATTGTTGCCAATAATTTTAGACAGTGAATTTTAAATACACAGTAATTTTAAAACCAAGCCAATCATGGACGTGAAATAACGTTCTTTGATTTTTGGTATATTTTATTTCAGTGGGAGCTGGACCATTGTATAACTGACCAACAAACAAACATGTGTTAAATATTCATGGATTACCTTTTTGTGATTCCATATAGCATTTACGCTAGGCTTGCCGCGTCGAAAATCCGACTGGTCGATGACATCATCATGGACTAAGCTGGCAGAGTGCACCATCTCGGAGAAGAGTGCTATTTGTCGTTGTTTGTGTACTAGTTGACTGTCAAGGCGATAGGCAGTGTGTAAGTATATTATGTTACCGTCATTAAGGTGGTTTGCAGTTAAAATTTGGCTTTAATTTGATTACATTAACAAAAATGTGCCACCCAAATAGCCATTCTGATATTTCTTAAGACTTACTGTGATTCGTTGTTCAGATGATAGTTTAAAGCCTTGGCCATCAGCATTGTTACCATGGGACGTAGCGCCTTGCCTTGGCCATCAAAGTAGTAGCATGCTATGGTATCAAGTTCTGGCTGTGATGTTCCTGACTGCAACAGCTGTGGAGGTATATAGAAACATCGGGTTCTTTATGTAAGCTATATTTAAAACTTAACAATTTATAAGGAATATGCCTGTCCATGGATTACCACTTTAAACAAAATCTAATTTCTATACTCTGATATCGAACGTAAAGAGTTTCTGGGTAACTTGTCAGAAAAAGTGTCAAGATTGGGCTGCTACGGGGTATAATGGTTTTGTGCAAAAGTATGTAACAGGCAGAAGGAAGCATCTCCGACCCCATAAAGTATATATATTCCTGATCAGCATCAACAGCCGAGTCGATATAGCCATGTCCGTCTGTCCGTCTGTCTGTCCGTCCTTCTGTATGAACGCGTCGATCTCAGAGACTACAAGAGCTAGAGACTTCAGATTTTGAATATAAGTTCTCCTATACCATAAGCAGAACAAGTTTGTTTCAAATTATCGATAACTATTCTGGTTTCCGATATACACATGGAATCGATTACAAAAAACTCTCGAATATCGAAAATGTAAAAATGGGGGTTGAAATAATGGGTAACGATAGAACTTTTTTGAAAATATCATTGAAATCGGTTGAGAAACACCAGAGATATCGAAGATTCAAGTTTAGTCACAGATGCATACAGACAATGACTTTACGCGTTAAGTATGGGGTTCGGGGTATCTCCTAGTCGGGAAATCTCGACTAGAGCCTTCTTACTTGTTTTTTACTCGCTTTTTTCGATGAATGTATTGCGGTTTCAATAATGAGCTTCACATATTGCAATGAGCAGCATTATATGGACACTTCCAATCTGGAGGGGCTGGTCATGTTGAGAACTGAAAAATAATATGAGAACATGCACGGGGCACACTTATCTAGGTTTTATTGAGATATCCGCAACATTAAGAAAATTGTGTGAATGCTTCTCAGTTTTGGAATCCAATTTCAAGAAAAATGTAATCTTGACGGAATCACCGATGCGTAAAATAATGAAAATCTGTGAAAATTGCATCGAAATCGGTTGAGAAGCACCAAAGATATCGAAGTTTAATCATAGATGCGTGCATTCAATTACTGTACGCGTTATGTACAAGGTTTGTGGTATCTCCTAGTCGGTAAAAAATTTCACCATTCTAGCTCTTTTCGTTTAGGCTGTGGATATGTCAGTCAGTCAGCACAAACTGTTATATACATATATAAGATGAGTCGGAGTGAGCTCGCTCTAGTACAAACGTTCGAAAAAAAATTACATAGGTGTTTGGGAGGTAACCGAAGGAGTGATCGGATCGGGCTCAGATTCGGAATGCATAATTTTTTTACACGCCCTTATGTCTTGACCAACAAGTTTCGTTCTGATTGATAAGTTTTAAGGCATAGCTCCACAACAAAAGTTAGGAGAAAAAAAAAATTACATTGGTGTTCGTTAGGTACCTGAAGGAGTGGTCCAAAAAATAAAAATCATTCAATAGTGCTCACTTACTTCCTGCATGAAATATTTGGTAAAAATTTCAGCCTTTTAGCTCTTTTTGTTTAGGCTGTGGATATGTCAACAATCAGCCATCAGTCAGTCAGTCAGGACAAACTGGTTTATATATATGATTAAGGTATACAAATTGTAAAACATAATGTTCAGGGAAATTAAACAAGAAAATGAGTTGTCCAACCATTGTTGCATGGGCTGGCGAATATTCAAAAAACTCAATCAAATCAACAGTTTACAAAAAAGTTAGTGGTAATAATAAGAAAAATTAAACAGAATTGCTATTTTTTAAGGCGTCCTAAAAATGGTACAACGAAATAAGATTGAGGGGAACATCTTATTGGGACAGCTAGTTTTATTTGACTCAACAGCATGAATCAGTCGATTTCTCCGTTAGGTAGATATGTATTAAATAACACTCCATGCATAGGTGTTTGTTTTCAATAGGAGGTATCAAGTATACAGTTATCTCATGTTGTTGCACTATTTTGACATTATACTTACATCCCTCACATCGTCGTAAAAGTACTTGAGTTCATCATCCAGTATTATATAAGGATCAATTTGAATTTCTCTACAAGGGCCAGCGGGCTGCTGTGTGTGAACTGAGCTGTGATTGCGTATACTTGTCGTAGAGCACGATGAGTACTGCGAGTTGGCAGTGCAGCTGTGTGAGTTTTGCTAAAAAAAAAAAAGAACATGAAATGCTAGACTGTTGTGAATTTTCGTGATCTCTGTTACTAAGAAAAAAAGTATTTGAAATTTAAAGCTACTGGGTAAAAGGTCATAGCCTCTCAACTATTAAAAAAAAAAAAAAAAAACCTTGAATTAAATAAAGTTGCTTAAGTCACTTAACAATTTTTGATTGCTGGCAACACCACTGGGCCGCAGTTGTTTTGGGTGCCACAAAGCTACGTTTTTTGAAACTCAAATTAGATAAAAACGAATAATACTTTTAAATTACAGCGGCAAATTGCCAACCAATTTAAGGTTGTTACTAAGCGTCTCGCAGTGGCTTGGGGCAGTGTCGCCAATTTCAAATTAGTTTGCCTGTTAAATCTTTTTATTGAAAATATATTTTACAACAGGAAAACAGCATTTAATGGCCCTTAATGTAATACTTTTAGGTGGTGGGGTGCCAAAAATTTAAGTAATTTGTGTGTGAACAGTTTAGCATTATTTGGACAGTCGTGCATAGGAAAAGAAGGAAAAGATGGTAATACGAATGTATGTATAAGCGCAGATGAGAGCACTTTGTTTCGTGTTTAATAACAATTATGTCAACGCTTTTATTGTTTAAAATACTATGTATAGACAAGGAGCAAAAAGAACAGCTTCTGATCACTCCCCGACAAGCTTCATTCTATCGAAGGGTTAGAGGCATGGTCGCAGGATACGACCCCCAAGTGAACATTGAAGTCAGCCGTCAAATTATCACAGCGAGACTTCGCTCTTTGTGAACGCAGAGACCAGCATAGACTTCAGTAGACTCTGGTAGTCGTGACAACTGGCGTCAAAATCTCCTACGCAGGGATGGCCGGCGTCACAAAAAAGCACTTGAAAATGTTCCAAAGTGCTGTAATGGTCAACGTTATAGAGCAGAACAATGGAGCTATTCAGCCCATCTGTTTTACTTACGTGCCAAAAAAAGAAGTCTAATGTATGAATTTTTTCAATTAACTATTTTTATGAATAGCTGGATGTGTGCCCTAAACATCTTTTTGTCTTTTAAGAAATGTCCTAGCCATTGGTGCGATAGCGCAAAATGTTGCTAATATCCCAGAAAACAATATTGAATAGCTAAAAGCCTAATATACAAACACAGAAGTTGAAAATATTGGTCTAAATTGTTTAACGGATCCATGGAGGGTTACCTTGTGGAAAATATGCGTAAAGGATGGTATTGTTGGTAAAAATAAGCTAATGAGTAAGTAACCCACCAAGGATCGGTTTACAAATTTATTTCCATTTGTGAATTGAAAAAAAAATTGGGCTTCTTCAAAGGTGTTTAGCTATTGAACAATGTTTTCTAGGATATTAGCAACATTTTGCGCTATTGCACTAATGGCTAGGACATTTCTTAGCTTTGTAGCAATCCTGAGAGTATAACAGCTGCTTGTGCAGAACAGCTTATTGACAAAAAAATTAGGTCAAAACACATCGTTGACGACTTTTATTTGCCTTATCTGAATAGTTTTTAGTAATTTGTATTAATTTAATTAAAGACCTAATCAATTGACGAACTTTACTGTACAATTTTTAAAATAAATTAATTTTGTCTTGTTTTTGTCTATACTGTGCATTTTACGACAAATTTCTGGAAGGTTTTGGCTGATTTAATTCTAAATGATTAAAATATTAAAAATAATTAGTTAAATATATTAAACACATACTTTTATAAAGGTAGATTTGGTAAAAACAACGATTTTTATGAAGAACGCATTAGTGGCTCTATAATTTCTTTCGGTGATTTTCAGCACTTTTTTAAGAACAAAAATTAAAACAAGTATACTTACTTGTAGGCTCTAGTCGAGAATACTTGCTTCAAGCACAGAAATGTTGCCAATTAGTATTTTGCAACAAAACTTCAACAAACAATGGCAAACAGCCACTTCACCACTAAACTGTGGGCAACCCAAATTTGTTTGACTTACAATGTATAAAATTGTGCAAAAATTTTTATGTTTGACATTTGTACACTTGTACGCAACTATTGTTTTATGTACATATGTATATTTACCTATTGCATTTGTCAGTTCGTACACCAGTCAATAAAAGCGGTGCTCATGTTAAACCGAAAACATGTAAATTTTATGTTACCGGCTGCCAACAGAGATCGCAAAGCTGCTGCCAAACGGAGGCAACTTTTACAACCAATGGTAATTGAGCAAATATTTGTGTTTGGTTATGTGATGCGATGTGATGAGGTGCGATGAAGCTGGGCGTAGCTGTTACGCATCTATGCAATCATATTTATATGTATATATAGAAACACCTGCATGCTGACCCAAATGCATACAGTCCTGAGTCCAAATGGCTTTCGACAAAAGGCCATAAGGTTTAATGCCCTTGGCATCACTAGTGGCTGAGAATTCACTTTCATAAACGTCAAAATTAATAGCCGTTAATGTACGTATGTTGATCAACGCGACGCAACAACTATTTCAATTTGATAACGTTTCATTGATAGTGGTGGAATAACAAACTTATTGCATACATACATAAACATAATTTGTATTGCTTTAAGACATATATATATATGTATACATAAATACCATCACTTGCTATTGTGAGCATTGAAAATATCTTGTTTACGTTGGGATTGTAATGACCCACTTTTAAATCAAAAAAGATTGGACAAACAAACGTGTCATAAATATATTCGAAGTTTAGAGGATTTGAAGTAGAAAGCGGTCGCTATGGCCACCAAAGTTGACTGACTGTTATAAATGCAAGCCAATTAAACTTGTGAAAAGCTTAATTTTCAAAATGCTCGTAAAAAAAAATCAAAATAAGTCTTCAAAGCAAAACGTATACACAAAAAAAAATAAATAAAAAAAAAAACCTGAAAACGTTGCAGTCGGACGCAACTGACTGAGAAATACTGTAATACCAGCATAAAAACTTATGGTACAGAGGCTGTATGACGTGCAGGGGAGGGTGGGTGGCGGGGTTGGAAGGTTTGGCGCGGCCTTCGGAAATTGTTTGATGCAGATTTTTTGAGGTTTTACTTAGTAAACTTTCTACCAAACTTGGTAGCTTAGCTCAAAGACTGTGGAAGATATGGGGAATCCCAGATTAACGCGGGTGTGACAGCCATCAAAACCAACCCGATTCCAACTAGCCTCGAGCTGGTTTTAGGTGTGCCAGAGCCCAGTTCGAGATGATTTTGAAACCTCAAGAAATTTGGCCCGATATTAAATGTCTCATGAATAACAACTGTTACTTTTCGAAAGGTAATTTTAAGCTTAGTTGCATATTGCAAATACATTTGAATTTAATACATTTTTTAATTCATGATTTTCGATATTAATAAATCTTTAACAAATCTCTAAGACTATTTGCCGTTCTGTGTAAGCGTGCAAAACCGTCCATAACAAAGGAGCTGTCACATTGTTTGGTTAACAATAACTATTATTCGGAGTCTTTAATAGATCAATTTTAAAGACACTTTTTTGTGACAAATAAACATAAAAAAAATCTTACTTTAAGGTAACAAAATTGCATAGTTGAGCAGTGTACAGTTTGTTGTAAATTTAACTAAGTTATTGCAGCAAACCTTTTTTTTTATGAGGTGGCAACGGTGGTGAGGTGGCGGTGTTTGTTAGGTGTGTATATGTCTACAGTAAGAAGAAGAATTTAATTTATGGAAAGTCATTGAGAAGCCAAAATGTAGGTTAAATTAAAATTGCATTTAATTATTTGTTTTACATTTATTTTATTATTGGTCCATAGGGGAAAAAGCCGTTCACCTTTTGCACTTTTAAAATGTAAACAAAACCAGATTCGCCATTTACGAAGTAAGTAGAACAGCTGTTCAAGCAAGCTATCACGGCAGGGCTGTCTAACAACATGAGTTACTTGGCGGGCAAAATATGAAATATTTGTTTTGTATAAGAACTACAAGAGATAAAACCTAACATATTTTTATTTGAACATTTATTAAATATAACACTAATGCCATGAGGCTGACCTTGAAAACAATGACAAAAATAGAAAATACATTTTAGGCAATTTTCATTTTTGAAAGGTAGCAACTCTTTTTGGCCATTTTCGTTTTACGTATTTGCTCCGAAAAATTTTACCAAAAAATTTAATCTCCCTAACTTCTGGCACACCGACGGTTTTTTTTTAGAGATTTAAAAACCAGCTCGAGCCAAAATCTCCAGAGATTTCTGGCACACCCCCGTTAAAGACGGGATGGATTATGCTTGGCATCATAATTTTAGTACAGAACTTTGGGGAAATTCATCGGCTAAGAATCCACCAAATTAACTGACTCTAGCTCAAAAATTGTGGAAGATATGGGCTGTTCCGATTTCAACAGACCTGGGTGTGAAGAACTTAAGTGGACATCGAGATTTAACATGCTTATATAATTGGTGTCTTTAGCACACCTGGAAAACATACAAATATCACTACGGACAGTGCAGAAAACCAATATACTCTTAACCTGCGGTATCAGGGTATAAAAATCAACATTCATTTCACTTTTCTTCTTTTTTGTGACTCGCAGGTTAAAAAACGTGCAGAAATGCATTTGATTGTGGCTATTTTCGTTTGCACAGTACGTTGAATGGTTAATAAATTTTTGAATTGTTTTAATGGCCACTGTCCCAGGCCCAAACAGCTGGGCATTTAAACAGACTAATAAATACTTTAAAGGTAGCAAATTTGCCAACAAAAATTGGTATTTATAAATAACTTTTTATTACTTAACTATCTTATCCCCAAAATTAAGCATTTGGGTACCTTACTATTTTTTAACAAGATAGGGTTGTTTTATACCCCGATTCCACTAAAGCCGGATGCACGGATGTAATTGGAACTCGGTAATGCGGCATCGATTTGAATTAGATTCCTATGTAGTGAATCTGAATCATATTCAATTTTGCTCAGTAGGAACCGACATCTCTTAGTTGATAAATTATTTAAGGACTTTGGCTGTTATCAAACAGCTGTCAGCGGCATTTTAGTCGGATTTATGTTAACATTTTACGCAGTTTCAGTTGGATGGATAGTGGAACGACCTGCGGAATCGGGGTATTAGGCATTACGTGCTGCACACATATGAAGAAATCATTTTCGTCGCACTTGGCTGCCATTGGCGAGCAGAGGACTTTGGAGAATTTAAAGTGTATGCGTTGCTTATCGAAAAGTGTCTGTTACTTAACGTTAACTTTCATTTATCAATTCGAAAGTGGCTGTTAATCACATTTGTTTCTTCTTCAATACGATAAATTATTGCGTTTATTAATGTTCAATAGCAAAATAGTAAGTAATAGCAACTCATTCCTCATATACATATATATGTACATGAATCCTACACTTCAATATCAATTAAAAGAATGAGTTGCAAATTATCGTACTATTTCGATGAGGTGATATGTTCTGTAACGTTAGCAAAATAGAATGAACTAATGTTATGAACAGACGAGGCTTGTCGGCTACCGACCAACTGGAAATGCCACCAACCAACTGGGAATGATTAAACAAAGATTAACATTGAGCGTACAATCATTCAGCCGATCTAGAATCGGCCACTTTTACCCATTTTATGGGTTCGGGGTATAAAAAAGGAATTGGAGCGTAGGGCGGTTTTTGGGGGCATGGCACCCATATTTTAGGGTGTCGGTTTTTGAGAGAAGTCATCAGCTATCTTCCCACCATTTTTAGTGATTTAAGCTCAACTATGGTTGGTCATCAAATTTGGTAACTTTAGCTGTAAAAATGTAATGTAATATCCGTGTTTTATCGACTTGCACCCCGAAGTGTATTGACTTGTTAACGATTTTTTGAGCTCTCAGTGGGCGTCGCGCCTTAATTTCGATACTTTTTCGGTCGAAGAAAAATGTCTTTATAATGGCAGACAGACGGACACCATGCCGGACATTGCACAAGCAAATATACTCCTTACCTTCGGTATCAGAGTATAATATATACAAAATTTATTTTTATACTTTGAAACTGAGAGTATCATAGTATATTGGTTTTGTGCAATGTCCGTCATGGTGTCTGTCCATCTGTATGAACGCAACTTTTTTTGACACCCTTAAAGCTACAGACTTGAAACTTTGCAGTTATGTTTATCTATATTAGGGAAATATAAAGTGACAAGATCGGCTTGCCACGCCTACTAGGAGGCTGGGAAATTGATAACATTGATAACTAAAAACCGATAAAACCATATACTTCTCACATAGCTAGTCACGTCCCTCAAAAAAGTGCACCGATTTCACTTATTTATTATTACATTTTGACTTTCTTGTAATTAAAGATCATATCTTTTGCTTAGCACTTGGCACTCAAATGCAGATTTTTAGTGCAAGAAAATAAAGAAAAGACAAATATACTACGCGCAACAGAGAAGGTAAAATGAATAGCTATCAACAGTCTCCTAAAGTGGAAGCCACCAAAAACAACAGCTGCCACATCGGATACAACAAGAAAGTATTGGACAAAAACGGGCAAGAAAGTGAACAACAGTTAGTTGAAGGCCGCTAAAGACTCAGATGAGAAGGAAGCCAAACGCAAGCGCGCGACACTTTCCCTTTTTGTAGTCATCGACCGGCGTCGTCGCAGCGGCCTCCGCTGACGTAATGGACATGCCGCTTTAGCTATTAAGGTGTGGAAAAAGAGCGAGGCGAAAATTGGCTGCTTAAATCGCTCGCTTCATGGCCAGTTAGTGATAAATTCTTTTAGTGGCTGTGAGCTGGCGCTATCATAAAACAACACAAGCTTTTGTTGTGTTATCTAGTTCGAAGTACTCGTAGAATGCGTGTTAACAAAACATATACATACATAGTTAAGTATTTACGAGCAACTGTGGCTCGTTACTATTTGAATTTGAATTTCACTTTTAAACTTAAGCTTATTAGGTAACACTACCATTCACATTGGGAACGCTTCTTAAGAAACCGTTACCAATAGCATATTGAAGCTATGATTAAAGATGTCGCAATTGATATGCATCGCGGTTTTTCTTTGTAACAACAGAAATAACTATTTTTACTGTTACTAGTATTGTAAAGTGTTGCACTTTATGCCATACATATCAGAGGAAATACACAAATTAAATATAAACAAGAGATATTTTCATATTCAAAACAATATGATGAGTATAACAACGAGAATGATTGGACAAATATGTATTTGTCATTCACACATAAGAATTTTTTATATTGTGTGATTTTAGTTGACACAAAAATATATGTGTGTGTACAATAAATAATTAATATTCACTAACAATAACACATACTTGCTAAACAATTATTTATTCTAACACTCACTCACGCTTGCGCATTATGGAAACACGTCACTAAATTTCAACAAAATCAGCAGAACTAACTTGAATTTTTGAGAATCGTGAAACGGAAAAAATTATCGGTAATCGGAAATAAACTTGTACTGCCTAGTACTTAGATAAGCTTATGGTCAAAATCTGAAGACTCTAGCTCTTATAGTCTCTGAGATCGACGCGTTCATACAGACGAACAGACGGACGGACGGACAAACAGCAAAAAAAAATAGCTATATCGACTCGGCTGTTGATGCTGATCAAGAATATATATACTTTATAGGGTTGGAGATGCATCTTTCTGCCTGTTACATACTTTTTATGGGTTCAGGGTATATTAAAAAGACGCGGGGATTGGGCATAGCATCCCAAATTTTGATAAATTTCTTAGTACTGAATTTGGTGACTGTAGCTTAAAAAAGACAAGGATACAGTCTCTCCCGCTTTAAAAAGGCGGAGGGCGTGGCATTCAATTTTTTATGTAGTTCTCTGGGATAAGTCAAATTTTATGACTTTAGCTTTAAACTGTAAAAGATATGAGTGATTCTCATTTTTTATGGGAGCGTGGTGGTTAAGTATAGAAGGAAGGACGTGGCCTAAAAATGTTTGATGCAAAACTTTGGGGGATGTCAATAGCTGTATTGAATCAAAATTTGGTGACTGGCTCAAAAGCTGTGGAAGATATGTAGATTTCTGACATTAAAAGGCGGAGGCATGGGTTAGCATGGCACCCAAATTTTAAATGCAAATTTTGGGCAAATGTTACCTGCTATCTTTCGACCAATGTTGGGTACCAGCTTAAAAACGATCAAATTTTACAATGCGGCTGTGAAAGGACGAAGTTGGCCTGACCTATAAATTTTTGATTCAGTTTTTTGGAGAACATCACCTATCTTGGCAACAATATTGGTGGGCCCTGTCCAAAAACTGTTTATAAAATGGAAAATTCAGTATCGAATCCGTATCTGCCGCTCATCTTTTAAAATATTTCATAGTTTTTGAGGTAGAGTCACCAAATTTGATAACATAATAGCTGGCGATGTTCCCTACTCCTACCGCCCCGCATTCCACCATTGCAAGCAGACTTTTACTGGTATCAGAGTATTCCGTAGTCGGTAGCGTCCGACGTCATCGTTTTCACTTGTTTTGTATTAAGTTTCTAAAACACATTTCACATTTTCCAAATTTAAGATTTTTTTGTTATCGACACCATATGTATACCAGAAATGGAATGAGTTATCGATAATTTGAAAGAAACTTGTACTGCGCTTGATGCACACAAACTTAAATTCCAAACCTGAAGTCTCTAGCTCTTTTAGATAAAATTGGTATGGTGTACACGTGTATATAGGAAATTGGAAGAATAATCGATATTTTTATCAGCCTATGGCTTGGGAGAGCTTATAATCGAGGTCAGAAGTATCCAGCTCTTATAGGTCCCTTGATTGGGCATGTTTCCTTTTGTCTGTTACATACTTTTGCATAAAACCATTATATCTTTTTTACACACTTCATGGGTTCTAGGTATAAAGACAAGAAAATTGCATGTTTGTCCTGACGCCAAACCAAATGACAAACTCCAAATTCTAAAATACATACTACCATGAGCTAAGGCTGCGTGTACAGCAACATATAAGTGCAAGTTGTATTTATGATATCGCATTTGGATTTGACGATATTTTAATAGAAATGTGGTTGTGGTTTATGTTTAATGTTTGTTACCGACATACCATTTAATTCATGGCTAACAATGAACTAATTTTAAATGTAAATTAAGTGAAATCTTTTCCAAATTGCGCCACTCCAAGCGTCAATAACCAATGCGACCAAAATAAAGTCGAATATTTGTTTTTCCAAGTAAACAGTTGAAAGGCCTAGAATATTGAATATATGAAAGAAACAACTTGTTGTTCAAGTTGCCGCTTCAGGGTCAACTGTCAAAGGGCTAACAAGGGAAGCAATCAGCTTGCATATAAGTGTATGTATGTGTTTATGCATTTGATTAACATGATGGACGATTGCCTTTGCTCACCAACAGCTTGGTTAGGTTTGCTGAGCAGCTTCCCGACTTGGGTGTCTAGTGCTGGAAGGTTGGTTATGCAACTGTTACTGATGTCCAAAAAGCTGCAAGCTTGCTTTTTACAGTCGGACGATGGCTGAATGCTTCTTTGGCTTTTAAATCGAAGTTCAAAAATGTTGCTGGGAGAAAACAGCGCCGAAATCATTAACAGTTAACAGTTGTTGGCCACAAAAACCGACAGTCAATGCTGCCGAAACCACAAAACCAGTTTAGGACAACAACAGCAGAAAACAAAAAACATGCGTCTTTCGAATTGGGTCACCAAGTACGAGCCAAAGCGAAATAGCCAAACGGCTATGAGACCAATATACAATTTAGGCACTTACCATGCCATTTACAATATGAAAAAAATTACCGGCAGGCAGGTGAATGAAAGTCGATGGTGTGGGTCCGGCTCACGACGCGCCGCCAAGGCATGCCCGTAAAATCAAATGAAATTAAGTTTGCCCATTGCTTAAACTAAAATTTAATTTGCATGTGTTCATTTAATTAAAAGGAGAGCAACTGCATTCCTTTTCATTTTTTGGGCCAATTCACATTTTGGCCCAACTTGCAACTCCATTCGCTGGTGAAAGTGTCCACCTCAGCAAACAAATAAATTCTTTTTTTTTACAAAACAATAATACGTAATTCATGACACTGTAAAAGAGACAAATATTTACAAAATTTGTTGTACATCAATTTTAATTTTGTTGCTTTTGGTATTATATAATACATAAATATTAATTACAAATGCTCCACAACGGTCTAAGTTAAAAGTTAAGTTTACTCTCACTGATTCCAAATTTCAAGTAAAATCTCTATACTATGAAAGTTTTGTGAAATAGCTTTTTCGATTCGTTGATGCTGATAAAATATACAAATTACCATAAAAGAATTCGCATAATTTAAACAACTTGAATTCGTTTCACTCTCGTAGCAATGGTCAAAATACTGTCTTTAACAGTGAGAGAATCGAGCCGAATCGAACAAATCAAAGTCTAAGCTTAATGGTGTCTTTTACACACCATGGCTTAAAACGATCAAACAGTTTATCAAATTCACACACAGTCGTTAAGCTCTTTGCATTTTTAACGCGTTCGTTATGAAAGTGAAAAAAAATAAAACAAAACAACAAAAGAATCGAAAGCCAGACGACAGACTACAGCTATACTCACATAAAAGTGAAAATTAAACAAATCAAAATACGCGTCAATCATGATAACGAACTTATCGCTTATGCAGCCCATCATCAGTTAGCAAACGTCTTAGCTGTTATTTTCGCGTAGCGGCACAATAGATAATAATTACAGTGAATACAGTGCAAAAATATGGGTATAAAATAAGTTTTTGACGGCGCGCCCCGTCAAATAAAATGGAGAAGAAAGTCAAGTCATATAATAAGAAATAAGTACATTTGTATACATACAGTTGCCTACGGGCATAAGAAAAAGTTAAAAATGGCTGTGACTTTCAATTATATCGTTTATTATATTATTTATTATTGAAAAAAGTAATAATTTTTTGCTATGATATTTAAAATTAAGCTTTAAGGCACTAAATGAAAAAAATTACCAGTTTTATTGACTACAGCTCAGTTTGTACGGATCAATTAAACTTTAAAAAATTAGATAAATACCTAAAATTAGTATCCCTTTTGTTCAAAAACGACTTTAAGTCTGTTTTGCATTGAGTCAACCAATTTTTAGTGTCGTTTTTTGTTGCATTTTTTCCAGGATCACAGATTAGACGTAATTTTTATTGGAAATCGTATTAGCATAGTCCAAAATAACCAACAAATTCTGAACACTATTTAAGTCTGGTGATTGTCTTCTGTCACAATGTTCGCAAACGCTAATCTCCGAAACTACTTAGCCGATTTCAGTAAAAATTGAAATTGAAACTTGGTAAATGAATACTTTAGAAACACCAAGTAAGAAGGCTCTACTGTCATTGTCTGTATGCATCTGTGACTAAACTTCAACCTTCGATATCTCTAATATTTCTCAACTGATTTCGATGAAGTTTTTGCAGATTTTGTATCAAGACACATTTCACATTTTCCAAATTCAAAATTTTATTGTTATCGATCGGTAATCAAAAATAAACTTGTACTGCCAAAAACTTAGATCAGCTTATGTTCAAAATCTGAAGCCTCTAGCTCTGATAGTCTCTGAGATCGACGCGTTCATACAGACGAACAGACGGACGGACGGACAAACAGCAAACAAATAGCTATATCGACTCGGCTGTTGATGCTGACCAAGAATATATATACTTTATAGGGTCGAATATGCTTCCTTCTGCCTGACATTTGCACAAAACCAATATACCCTTTTTACCCATTTTATGCAAAAAATTATCCTGATAGGACCATGAACATCCGCAGAATTGGTGAAAATTTAAATTTTTTAATTTTTCGATATTTTGATTTTCAAATATTATAAGAAACAAAAATATATAAATAAATAAAATAAATTGAAATCTTTCTGATTCCTTGGAAAACTTAATGTTCAAATGTAGGGAAGAGTTTTTGCTTTCAAAATGGCAATTTTTAACAATAATTTTAAAAATATTAAATGAATTACCACCACAAGTAAACCACATTCAATCAAGAAATTTGTTTTGTTGTGTCAGAACAATTTCTGCTCGGGTCATCAAGTTCTTTTATACGTTTATTTTTGCCTTGCTTTATTTCCAATACGTTCTATTACTTGCTGTGTTGTTTTTATTTACGTGTTTTAATTTCATATATTGTAAAATTAGTCGTTTTCTTTTAAACACCGATTAATCTTGCCTCTGACTCACAAAGAGATGTAAAAACTGAAATGCTTTTATTGCTGCTGCTCTGTGTATTCGCATTCTTCATTAGTTTGGCATATTTAATTAACTCTCGCCCCTCTGTAGGCAAAGCTTTGATGAGTTTTGTAGGAGCGACACCGACAGTACTAAAGAAACGCATAGTTCCATATGAGAAAACTTTGAAACAAAATATGAAATGGTAATGCATAAATGCAATAGACTGACCTGAAATAAAGTGTTACCTCAGGGCACTGTTATACTTTAAACGCATTTAAATTTCTCCATTTTACACTCCGATTCTACATAATATGCACACTTCTTGAAGCTGCAATCAAGTAGGATGAGTGCTCTAATGAAGAGCCAGATTTTCTGAAACTCTTGTACAGTTAATATTGTATTTTCGATTTTTAAGGGCTGTCATATCTCGTGTAACCCATCCAGGATTGTTTGTCCTACTTATTAAATATACTGATTGCCTTATCCAAGTCCTCAGACCCATACGGGGAAACCAGTCTGTCTGGGTTAAGAGCCGAGTTAGGTTAACAAAATCGGTTTTCCGAAATTTACGTACTCGTTTTAATGGTTCTCTACACTGGTGTAGGGCACAGGCAGGCAAAGTGATCAACACCTCCAACGTTGGGTGGTAAAAGTCTTCAGAAATGGATATGGGCTGGGATCGTGACACAGTAAGAATGGATGAATCCAAAACAAAAATTAAATCAAGTATTTTATTAAGAGAATTTGGGATACCATTGACTTGACTTAATGACATCCTCAATATCTCTATCAGAAAGCATATAAGAAATAGAAAGTATTGAAAAAGGAGGTATTTTAAGCAAGAAATATAAATACCAACACCATTAAAATTTATCTTTACAGCAACATGTTATATATTAATAGAACTTAATATTATTGTCCGAATATAACTGTCTCCGAGAGAAGGTCAACATCAACAGCAATAAGCGACTTTCTATAGATACAGAATCTTTTGGATAGAATTTCAGAATTTAGTATGTCTTGCCGTTACCACATGACATGAAAGCGAAAATAATGGCTGTGAAGGTATAAAGTTCCAGTTTACTGCAACAACTTTTTAACATTCTAATAGCCCAGTATGAAGGAAGTTGTTAGTTTTTTGAACTATAAGAGGAGGAATTATATAAGGTGCAGCCACCAGAAAGGGGAATGCAATCGGAGGCCTATTTTTATTTTTATGTTATCTTTGCAAACGCGTCAAAATTTTAAATTTTTGGATCGAATGGGGTACAGTATGTGTGGCACAAGCCGAATACGGAACTTCACAACAAGCATTTAAAACCAACGATGAAGAACGAAGGTAGAAGCGTAACTGTTTTGGCCTTCAGCTTAAGGAGTTGGAAATTTAATTTTTATTAACGGAATCATTTAATCAATCCTTCTTAAACTTAAAAAATATACAGTGCCTGATATCAATATTACTCGAAGCAGACTCCGACATGTTTCGCAGCCACAATCACCGGACTACATGTGATTTACAATTTTTGGGCGATATTGGACTATATCATACAAAAACGGCCGATTTTTAATAAAAATTATCTTAATCTGGGATCCTGGAAGAGTGGCACATAAAAATGACAGAAACAACCAAACAATTGATTGACTGAATACAAAGCAGACTTAAATTTTTAACAAAACAAGTAAGAAGGCTCTAGTCGAGATTTCCCGACTAGGAGATACCCCGAACCCCATACTTAACGCGTACAGTCATTGTATGTATGCATCTGTGACCAAACTTTAATCTTCGATATTTCCGGTGTTTCTTAACCGATTTGGACGATTTGGAATTTTCAGAAAAGTTCTATCGTTACCCATTATTTCAAACCCAATATAGACAATTTGAAACAAACTTGTTTCGCTCATGGTATAGGAGAACTTATATTCAAAATCTGAAGTCTCTAGTTCTTGTAGTCTCTAAGATCGACGCGTTCATACAGACAGACAGACAGACAGACAGACGGACGGACAGACGGACATGGCTATATCGACTCGGCTGTTGATGCTGATCAAGAATATATATACTTTATGGGGTCGGAGATGCTTCCTTCTGCCTGTTACGTACTTTTGCACAAAACCATTATACCCTTTTTGCCCATTTTATGGGTTCAGGGTATAAAAAAGGCTCTTAGTATGAACAAAAAAAAAGGTTCCTTTGAGCAAAGTGCATGTGTTTGTGTTCCGTACAGCCCTTAGCTTGTGCTTAAGTCTGACGCCAATTACAAAAATGGAGTCAGAAATGAGTGGTATTTAATCAAGAATGATAGAGACCAGATTGCGACATCCCGAGCTCAAAATGGTGGAGGCGGCCACTGACGTCACTGTTCGCCTGATTCTATTGGCTAAAAATTTAAAAGCAACGCCAAATTAAATTACAAATTATATACACTTTTTTTCTATCTTTGGCTGCAACCGCCCACTGTGCACTTCATTTAGTGTTTTCTTTAGGGTTACCAAACAACATAAAATTCACTCGTTTTGTTTATAATTTGTATGACCTACAACGTTATACGGTGGCAACTCTTCAAATGAAACCAATGACGTATTATAACGGGAAAACACTCGGATGTCGCAATCTGGTCTCTATCATTCTTGGTATTTAATATTGTACTAACGAACATTACGATACCAAGCACCGGCTTGTTAACGCGCGGACCCAAGCAAGAAGCAACCAACCTCCCGGCCGACCGACCGAGGGACGCACTGCATAGCGTACGGTTACGCATATCGCGAACATGTAGAAAAATTAAATTGAAATGAAAATGGGAAAATTTGTTATAGTTTGAGCATAAAATCCGAAAATGGTTATGAATAGCATAGTTAGATTAACAAGCCTGAAGAGCAATGGGCAGAAAATTCCTTGTCCTTCTGATCAGAACAGCAAAACTAATTTGGCTGATTAATTCAGAGGAATCAATTTTACTATTTATTAGTTTATGTAAAAAGACTTCACCTAGCATTGTTCTGCGATAAGAAAGAAGAGGTAAATTCATTAGTAAGTCTTCTATGGTAGGAAGGTAAGTTAGTGTTAGTGTTCCAATTAAGTCCCCTAAGGGCAAAGAGCAAAAACTGTTTTTGTACTGATTCTATTCTATTTTGGTGAATCCTGTATTAGGGGTACCAAATACAAGATCCATATTCAAGAATAGGACGAACCAGAGACGTATAAAGTGTTTTGGTTATGTAGGGGTAGTCAAATTCTTTCGACCAGCGCTTAATGAACCCAAACTAGAGCGTAGATGTCACTGCCCATTGCTCCTAGAGCTCATTTGTTTTTGTAATTGCTCTTAGGCATAGGCGAGCTGTTTGCGTATACATGAACTGCTCTTTCCACAAGCAATGCGAAATACTGCCTATGCTCCGTATCAAAGTAACGGGGCTTTTCGATTTTTGTTGTTGCGCTACGAAATTTCAAGGGACGAGACTGCACTAAGAAAAAGTGTTTGTGACAATCGGTTTACGCACAAAAGTACATGAGTGAAGGTCATTATTATTACTTTTTCTTGTCATTCAAATGCATATAAAATTTTTTTCAGTGATACCTGCTTTATTTGTATTAGTGTATTTACTGCATTTGTTTTGATGAAGCTCTTCAATAAGCATCGTTTTGACGTCTCTGTACTAGAGGCTCGACTTGCAACAGCCGAGATATTTATGTTTGTGAAAATTAAGCTTTGGGTCAAACAGGATACCTGCGAGCAAGTGGGCTATCATCAAGAAAATATATGTGTGAAAAGACATGACTTTCCATTTATTGCAATTAATATTTAGTAAGTTAACACTACACCACTTTTGAAAGTTATCTAAATCCGTTTGTAATTTGTGAGCAGACAACAGAGCAGTAGCGGACATGCATAACTTTACATCATCAGCATACACCAGCACACGAAAGTTGTTGATTATAGTCGAAAGATATAATAAAGGTCCAAGGTGACTTCCTATATCTGAACGTATGTCTTACGTTCAGATATATTTATGCACACATTTTTCAATTGCATTTTGATCTTGTTTCAATGTCGGCATATAGGCGTAACTTACTCAACATTTTTACAGAAAAAATGCCAGTAGGTGCTAGTTTACAGTAGATGGTGAAAAAATATACTATACACACAGATTCATATGCATGCAAACACGTGCATATGTATGTGTGACATTTTTTTCGGTTTTTGATGAAATTTTTAAATTTAAAATTGTATCGTTATCGATGTCATGTGTATGTCAGAGAGAAGAAGGCATGTCGATGATTTGAAATATAAATAAATATAAATATTAAGATCTTAAAGTGTCCGCGATCGATGCAGACATACAGGCGGACAAACGAAAAGACAGAAATATGGCTATGTCGACTAGCCTGTTAGTGTTGGTCAGTAATATATTTACTTAGTTTTAAAGAAACAGACGAATAAATGGACATGTATTTTTCGACTCAACTCGCGGTGTTGATAAAGAAAAGAAATTTAAAGAACTGAATGAGATGTTGGTCTAGGGCGCTACTTTCTGTGCGTTACACATTTCATGACAACAAAAAAAGCTACACGTTTGCATTTAAAACAAAATTTAAGTTGTTTAGCTTTTAACTATATGGTGATAAAAATTGCATGGCGAAAAAAGAGCAACAAAAATTAAATAACGGCTTCCGCCAACAAAAGCAACAACAGCAGCGCACTGATTCAATATCTTCAATGTTGCTGTTATTTTTTTTTTTAATGTTGTTTTAGTTGTTGCCTTTGTCTACAACGCTTGGCTTCTTTAAGCTAGTTGCAAAAAAAAAAGCAATAGCCAACAACGTTCGGCCGTAGCCGAAGCCAAAACCACAGCAAGTATCAGCCAATTTCACTTTCATTTTCTTTTTCATTTTTTTTATTACTGCAAAATGAAAAGCAAACGCAGTAAGGCCATCATCAAAAACCGCAACGCAAAACAAGACTAAAGTTTCGCACACGCATTAGGGGCTACACTTTGCGCACTTTGGTTTAATACCTGATCAACGATTTGACAACGAGTTGGCGGTCGATGTTATTGGCGTGATTTTGTACTTACCAGCAAGCTGAGGTAGTCCTTATTGATGCCAAAGCTTATTCCTTGAAAGCTACAAACCGATTGCTGATTATTCATGTATTTCTTGGAATGCACTTGGGCACCTGCCAGCTTGCTGCTCTGCCGTCGCAAGCTGTTGTTCTGGAACAACCGACAGATTAATTTGTGCGCTTGTTGGCTTCGCGAACCGCACGCAATACGTCCAGAAGTACTTAAGCAGGCCATTTTATTTATTTTAATTCGCTCGATTTTATTTCTTTTGAATTGTTCTGTTATTAGTTGGCTTGTTTTCCTTTATTGCCTGGCGTTGAATTACCCAAAATATAACGTTATTTTAAAAAAACTTTAAGGAAAACTGATTTGTTAAATTTTTAACAGCATTGTTATTGTTGACAGAAGTTTAAAAAAGGACTGCAACAGCATCAAATTGGTAATATATATTGGTAATATATATTGTAAAATACAAATACACTCGCGCGCCAATTAACCGAAATATCGTACGAAAACGATACTATGTATAGAGACGAATAAATATTGCTTGCGTCCGACTATAGGAGCTTCAGCAAAGTGTTTCGCGATTTACTGCTGTCTGTGCACCTAGCTCTCTGTGCCGGTGCGGACGTCGCGCTTATAGTGGTGAGTTTGTGCCGCACAGGTGTGTTGAAATGTGAAAGCCAGCCGAAGACGTTGGCCGATGGCATTGTATTTGAACTTGACGTTGGTGCTGTGTAACAACTAAAGATACATATCCGTAGTTTGGGATGGCCTGCACTCAATCTTGCCTAAACGTCTCCTAATACAATTCCATGCGTTTGCGGTTTGTTGAAGTGCCAATTGCACAACGATCATTACTTCAGATACACTACAAAGTTTTTAACAATAAAAACATGTCCAGCTTATTGTCTAACACATTTTTAAAACATGGTTTTTTGTTTTGACGTAATGATGCTAAATCAGCTGTGCTGGCGGCCGACTGAATTTCAACGGAGCTGACAACTTACGTTTGGTAGCAAAACAGCTGAGAAACTAATAAACTATCGATAAAATAATGCCACAGATTTCACTGTGCTTGTTAATATTGCGACGAATATTATACCGTTTTACACAGCGCAAATAGTTGCATGCATCTTTTCGATATCGATTTTGATTGATATTGCAAATGACAAGCATAGTGATTTTCATCTAATCTAATACACGTATTTTAGGTTTTTGCTTTTCTTCTTCAGCTACCAAAATACATGGGTCGATACATCGATGTTATAAACATCGTCGAATCCAAAAACCTTTATTAAATCGATGTTTTTGCAGCCCTTAATTAATTACATCAATACCTTTGAGTTATCTTCTACAATTCTAAATCTGAAATGCTTTCATCAATCGCAAAATTTGTTAAACATTTCGAACGCCTTTTTTGGCAAAATGGTGCTCAACCACCTTTAGCCTTCATTTTGCAGCAACACAGCGGCCCCAGCAGCAACACAAAAACAAAAACCTTCAGTCTGAAGGACTTACTTGGCGACGGCATGCTCTTGGCTGTGCCCAAACACAGGCGTAGTGTAGAAAAACGATTAAATCGAAAATTTGGGTACCCAGAGTATGTTTGGAAACTTATAAAGGAAAAGAAAAATCTGCGTTCTTGCTATCAATGCGGGCACGATCACGAAATCGGCGTGCTGTGTCGTAAGTTCCTTAAAATAAAAGGCATTGCATTATAATATTAACATCTTACTTTAGCACACTGTTATAGTAAAGTGCGACAGGAAACGCACCTTATGCAGGAAAAAATACAAGAGCAGCTTGGTCTTGACCCCATCGAGAAGGAAGTTGTAGTACTGTATGAGGGCGAGACGAAAGAACATGCATCTGAAGATGGAATTAATTCAATGCGCATAGTGGAAATGAAAAAAACCCGTCCCATGTGGTTCACCAAAAATCTTTTACAAAAATCCACCCACCAATCGTCTAATGAGGTTAAACCAACAAACTTGGGATAAGCATTGGCTTTATTACATTATCAATAAATAGCGCCACATCAAAGAAAAAATTTCTTAACACAACAGAAACTAGCTTATTTTTTTTTTACAAATTGAAACAATTGTGCCCGTTTTAAGAATCCATTATAAAAATCACATGCGCTCATTGGCTTTTTTCCTTCCATGCGGAGCTGCTTAGCCTCCAGCTGGGTTCCTTGTGCACAACCAATAATCAGGGATTTAAGTACGCGATCATAGCAAAAGAAACCTGGAGCAAGAGCCGTTGAATCGCCTAGCTTTCGATCCGTATGCTTGAGCTCTAGTATTTGCACTTGTCTCTCTACAAAAGTTGTTGTAAGGTTTTTAAAACCATAAAATGCACGATGCTTAGCAAAAATTTCCAGTGAGGTTTGATCAGACCAAACGATCTCTGCAAGTTCAGACGTAATTTTTGGTGCTATAAAGTTAAAATTTTTAAACAGCCATTTGTAAATAGACTTACTTTTTGAATATTGATTACTTACCATAACTGGCAAGTTTTTCATCTTGTGGCTGTGCTCTTAACAGTCGGTCCTCCAAATTATTCACTGTATTTAAAAGCAATTCAGCACCCAATTGCGACAACGCAGTGTGCAGCTCCGGCATATAGATGTTGCTTTTAATAGGCATTTCCCGCTGATCTAAGATCTGACAAAGGTTCCTGTTGGGCAGTTTTTACCGGTGCTATTTTGTCTCATGTACTTACGGGACCAATATCAAAATAATTCGGTTGTATCTTCATAATTGAAATGCCTGTTTTGGCATCGCCGTTCATTATTGAATAAATTATAGGAGCAGCTCCGCGCCACCTGGGCAGTAAACTTGCGTGTACATTGATTATGCCCCGGGGGAAAGCGTTAATTATGTTCAACGGTATCATATGCCCAAAAGATACAACAACTCCCAGCTCGAAGGAAGAACACTGTTCCACTGTAATAGGCCAACGGTATAGGCGCAGTTTTTGTTGATCGGCATAGCTGCGTACACAGTTTACTGGGCTTTTGAATGAAGTGACAACGGCGACTTCCAACTTGCTTTGATGCAACTTTTTCAGGCTCGGCAAAGAAAAGCTGTCAGTGCCAAAGAACAAAATGTTTGGTTTTTGGCAAGTTATTTTACGCCGCTTGCTTATCTGCAATATGTTTGGAAACACTTTTCTCTTATATTTAAAAAAGTTATTAACACTTTGGCCGGTTAGCATTGTTACATACAGTGCTGACTAGAGTTGTGTCGTTCGCGAACGAACGCACAAAAAAAACTATTCACTGAAGTGAACGAAATAAATAAGTTCATCTTCATTGTTCTTTTCGTTTCCGTTGCTCACTTATGTCATTTAGGCCCAATTTTTCAATCTCAAGTTAAGCTTGCAGTTAATTAACTGGGGAATAACTTTTTTTCTCGAGCTATACGGGAATTAAGCAATTTGGTTTTCTCAACGCCAAAAAACTATCATCGATATTTACTATCGCCTAAGAGAGCTGCCAACCTTAAAGGGGAATTTAGACGGAAACAAGGGAAAAAGGTTTTTTAGTTGTTGAGGAGCATGTGTTTGTGAACCTAGAAGACTAAAATAAGCATTTGGCTATATACAAAAATTAACGATGCAAGTGTCAGCTTGAGTCAGCTGTTTGCCTTACGATGATTGTATCGATGTTTATTTCGGGACATAGCATCGGTATAAGTGTTAACCAGACCTCCAGGCATCGGATAAGTTTGTGTCTATGGTAACTGCTAACCGAACACTGCGAAACTCAAATTTTATTAAACTAAGAATAGTTTGACTAACCGGACATTAAGAAATTTTACCTTATAGGGTCTTTCCACTGCTCATTTATGCTCAGTTAACAGTGACGGAGGTTCACTTTCCCATATTTTCCCATAAGCAATTAACTGAAGTAAACACCGTCAATATTTACTGAAGATTAACTGAAGCAATAACTGGATGATTGTGAATAGTAGAAATTGTGCCCCAAAATTTAGTAATATTCAAAGAAAATTAATAATTTTGTTTTTTGGTGGATTATCGCAGAAAATATTCGAATTGGATGCCAAGGTTCAAAGAATTGCTTTTAAAACTGTGGGCGGATAATTTTGTTGCACTTTTGGGCTGTTCAGAATAACCCGTATATGCGAAAATGGACATGTACTGCGGCTTCAATGCAAGATAAAGCTTGTATGCATTAAAAATAAGCCATGAAAGTTGGCAATGTTAAATTTCGGTCCGTTTTTTTTCTTTTTTTTCGCAGAAAACACAAAGCAAAACAAACCGAACAGCTGATTTAGATTTTGGCAATTAATCTGTACATTCATAATTAACTTAACAAATTTTAAATTAAATAATTGAAAATGTAAACTAACATAAGTTGTCGAGATTTAAACGTTGCGGGCTAAAATTTTGTAACTAACATGAAAATTACGAAAACCAATTGTATATGAATATTTTTGTTTTATATTTAAATTTTATACAGTACGATCCCGCTGATAGCTCATTGTGTTAAAGAGTACTTTAACTTTGTGCAGCAACAACAACAACCAGGAGATTGTTAATCTGAGCCCATTAAAGGGTTTATATGGGTATATTAGTTTTATGCAAAAAGATGTGACGGCGAGCAAAGAACCTTCGACCCCAAAAGGTACATAAATTCTTCATCAGCACCAACAGCCGTTTCGATTTACTCTTGTCCGTCTGACTATCCGGTATCTCCTAGTCCAGATTTTTTGATTAGAACCTTCAGGTTTTTGTTCGTCGTGTTGCGTCTTTCTTATTGGGCACACACATGCACTGACACTATAATAATAAAAAGAATAAAATAATGCACAAAATTGGTCAAGCAAATCAATATTTTATGATTTACTACCAGAAGTTTTAAGGTTCTGGGGGTGAGCCCACATAATTAGTGACGACCGCTACACAAGGAATTGGACGAATAAAAACAATGAAATATATGCGGTTCTTCAACAGCTAGAGTCTAGCTGCTAGACACATAAACATAATATTGCAAATAATTTTAAATAAATTGTTTAATGCTATTTAAAAAGAACAATAAATAGGAAAAACAGGATATATGTAGCTGAGTTTGCGCATATTTGCAAAGCCTTCCACAACATTCAAAAACTGCTCCGAGTTTGAGGATGTCTTCAAAACTCTTGTAAGTATATATTGCTTTTGTAATTAATTGTGTTCTTTATTTTACTTTCATTAGGTTAATGAATTTTACTCCTCTTGCATCAGGGGTATGAGAGTAACACTGGACACTCGAAGTAAGTGTGTTTTGTATAATCACTGAGCATAGAATACATAGAGACCTTAAATCGACTGTAATCTTATTGCCGTCAAAATGTTAAACTTCCGATCCAGGAAGAAGAAGAGTCGAAAACTTAACAGACAGAGCTGGCCGCGCAAAAGCGCAACGTCGTTCTATTTCATGCTCTGCTGTAAGCAACACAACGGACTTGGGCTGGAGCTCAAGTCGCGTGTATGCATGCGTGCATATGTGAGCGAGCAGGTAGTCACACGGACACATGACATGTATGTGTTAGTGCATTCTTGGCGAGAGAGCAGCATTTGCAGATGCTTTTGTTTCAGTTGCTGTTCGTTTGCAGCAGCCCGGCTAGTGTTTTTAGGGTAGAGAGCGCTCCATTGGAATGCAAGTAACGGTAAAAAATACATTTGAGTATACATGCACTTGCGCTGGCTTCATTTTTTGGTGGGCTAGCTTTGCCGAGATTTTTGTGATTTTGTTTCGTTTGCACAGCACAGCATATACATGTGTGTGTGTGTACATGTATGCAAAGGCAGCACATTTTTATGTATTCGTCGCAATTGTCTTGTTAGTTTTGACCTGCCTCAACTTTTAGAATTTTCAGATATTTTATAACAAGTTGAGGATACAAATAAAATTTATGTTATTATATTCATATTTTTTTTTTATTAATTTTTAAAATACATTTAAATCGTTAAGAGTTGCATAATTGATCATTTGTCTAATAATTATTTATATTTTATTTATATAATTATGTATTTTCGACCCTTGAAAGTAAATACATATTTGATGTCGATTGCCAATGTTCAAATTCAAAATTTGCGCGCATTTATATCTGCCTAGAAAAACCTGAAACAGACACACTCTGTTCATACATACTCTTTCGAGATATTAACTATATGACACTAGCAAACAATTTTGCAACACAACTACTTTATAGTTGAGCATTTACATACAAAAGATGCACACAGATTCCGAAAGAGTATTCAGAACTGTGCTTCTGTTGTGATCTAATAATTATTTATATTTCGAAACTTTTAGGATGTCGTTCTCGACAGTTTTGTAAGAGAAAAGTTTGAGTAATTGTCGAAAACGGACCCTTTTTCGATACCGATATCTTGCTGGGAGTAATGTTAATACCCAATTCACACAAGGGCACATATAACATCTATCATCAATCATCAATGATGTTACGTATAAAGTTGCCGTGCCAAATTTTCTCAAAATATTCCAGCATCTTCTGGAAATGTTCCTGGATTTTTTAGTATCTATATATCGATAGCTAAGTGATATATCGATACATTTTATTTAATATTTTCGTCTTATTTTTTCAGAAATCTATTAAACATCATTCAAATTTAATTATTCGATATTGTGGATTTTTTATTAACTATATCTCGATAACCAAGCGTGTCATCGATAAATTTTATTTAACATTTTCGTCTTATTTTGTCGAGTTCATCAAGAATCAATGAGGGTGTTCAACAGCTCGTTTCATCGTTTCATTTTTCATGTTTCAAGCGTCCGGCAACAACAACTTACATAGAAAATATTCTTGAAACCATGAAACACCCCAGCATATGTATACAAAAATTGTTTCATGTTTCATGAAAGTGAAGATATGAAGAGCACGATATTTAATCGATATTTGCTATCGCTGCATGGCGATGTTCAGTATATTTGGTGTATTTTTGTGCAAAAAAAGTATGAAAACAACTGATTAATGGCCGCCGCAAACAAAAGTAATTTAAACTGGTTTTGTTTGGTAAAATAAACTAGTAATTATCTCATTTATAGCTGTAGAATCAACAACTATTTAGAAGCGCAAAACATATATTAAAAGCTTTTAAAAGGCATTTGTTCTTAATTCAGGCAGCTGTAGCTCAGTCACCGAAAATATGAAACGTATTGAGACGCAAAATGCCGTTCACGAGCTATGCGTTTCATCCATGAAACATGAAACGATGAAACGGAACTGTTGAACACCGCTAATTATCAGAATTCTCCGCCCCACTAAACGTAGACGTGCCAATGTAAATGACTTTCGCCGCTAGCCACTAAGGCTTTTTTGGCGTCGCCAGTGTAAATTCACTATTAGCAAGCACCCAATTTCGGTCGCTATCGTTTAAAAATATATCGATATATCCTACTATGTCATCGTTTCTAAAATGTAATACTCGTTGTGTTGACTGCCGTATTATATCGATATAATACATCGATAAGTAGAGTAGCTACGCCTCAAAAACAAATAAAGTTGGTATCTAAAAGCACCTAAAAACAATTTACAAAACCATAGGCACAACTGTAAATAGGCAGACGATGGAATCCCCAGCTGCCAACCATACATTAACATCGCTTGGTAGCTCCGGCTTGAATTCCAGCGACAAAATGAATTACGCCTTACAAGTGGCCTTGCAGACATTAAAAGAAAGATGCATACAATTGCAGCGGCGCGTTTCAAACATGGAGGATGAAAATCAACGTTTGCGGGAAGAAACAACGTCCATTAATAAAAGTACTTCAGGACAAGCAAACGGCAACGTCGATATATTATCGCTTCGCTCACAAGTAGATGATCTGCAACGTCAAAAAGAGCAGCTTGAGGATCAAATTAATATGGTATCAAATGAAAATAGGAGGCTATGGACACGACTCTCAAAAATTTCAAAAGATCAACCGCACTTACCAAAGGATGACGAATCGGCTAACACGTCTTATCTACGTTGCGGAGTACCTTCAATTGGTACTAACCAGAGCCTTATTCGATCTAAAACGTTCACCCGGCACTCGCCAAATCCACACTTGCGCCAGAAGCTGATTACAGAAATGAGTCTAGACGAATTCGACCCTAACGAGGCAAAGTTAGGATATCCCTGTATACTAAATGTGGATGATGCAAGTACTTTTGCTGAGCTAGACGCCAATATCGATGCCAAGAATTGCATGGAAGGACTACAGGACTTACGTCGTGAGGCCATGAAGCAGCAGCAACAGCTTAATTGTGCGCTTACACATTTAGAGACACGTACTGGTAAGTCGGTGATATGTTTTACTTACAGAGTGGCATAGCAATTTGGTTTCATCGTTTTGCAGCACGTCATCCGTGCCCGGAGTGCGCTAAAAAAGCTGCAAGCAAACCGGAAATGGCTGATAAAAGTTTAGAGACAGAAGATAGCAGTCAGCTTGATGTATACAACAACGATCACACAAAAAGCCATGTGAATGACAAATTCATCGGTCATACAGTAACACCGCTCGTGCCCGCTGCCCGCCTCAATATCATACAAGAAAAACTTAACGCCGATAGCATAGACAAATCGTGCCCCATGTGCGGGAAATTGTACTCCGACCAAGTTTCATTTAAATCATTTCAGGAGCATGTGGAAATGCACTTTATTGACGACACGCTAGAAGTGGATGGTAGCATTGATCGACAATTTGAGTTCATATCGCATACTGTGGGCGATTTTTGACATAGAAAACTTTTTTACTTTGCCACGGAAATCTAGCGGCTACTTTAAAAACGACACACAATTAGCTTTATTATAATTTAACGCGATTGGTAATGTGATAGCGTTCTTTGCCCTGGTTCACGATTTTGTTGTTATAGTATAAGACATAATATATCAAAAATTATTAAAATAAATGGAATTAGGCCGAATTTCTCAATGTCCAGTTAAGCTTTCAGTTAGTTAACTTCAAAATTACTTTACTATCATCGATATATTACTATCGCCTAATGGTGCTACTAACCTTTGTTTTGATATGTGACTCCCAAACTGCTGCATGCTGCACATAAAAATGTATATATAAATACTTTCCATGAGCTCTGTTGTAAACGGCAACAAGGGAAAAACTTTAAAGCTGTTGAGGAGCATGTGTTTGTGAACCTAGACGACTCAAATTATCATTTTTGCAACTTTGCTACATAAAAAAAATAAACAATGCAAGTGTATCGATGTTTATATCGGGACATAGCATCGGTATTAGTGTTAACCAGACCTCCAGGCATCGGATAATTTTGTGTCTAGGTCAACTGCTAACCGAACATTCAGAAACTCAAATTTGACTAAACTAATAATAGTTTGACTAGCCGGACATTCAGAAATTGAGCCTTAATGGTTCACCAAGCAAATAACTCATACAGATGTTAAATTGACTGAAAACCTATTAAAAAAAATGAATACTTAATAAAAAAAGACTCGGGCTTTCTAATAATGAACAATCGAAATTCTGGTGGCCTTCGTGCACAAACAACAAGTGTTTGACGCTTAGCATACGACTATTTGACGTGGGCCACAGTTTAGCCGCACGCAAAGCAATGAGATACAATAATCCAACATTCCGGCCCCGTTGACGAGCCAACTAATGTATTGGCCGTTTACGTACGCCGGCCGGCGTTCTGACCTCGGTCACCCGCACTTTGCTGTTGCACGTGTTACGCGCCCGGTGATCCATAAAGGGATAAAACTCCATTGCAATGTTCGTAGATTAATGGACTGCAGCATCGGTGCTATTACTGCCAACATATTTAACATTTTATACTCACTGCATATTTTATGATTTGTACTACTGCGATCAGCTTAAAGAATTAAGAATTATAGCTGTACAAAAAAGAAAATAATTCTATGATAACAGTGTACCGTAAACTTTTGTCAGAAGCTAATAAAATTATAAATATATAGACATCGCTGCATATTATGGACGCTCTTTTGTGCAGACAAGTGGCGGATTTACCAGCAGGCTGAGTAGGTAGTAGGGCGGCAAATTTTACTCGAAACCAATGGTTCTAATTTCACAGCGATTTTTTTTTTTTTATGTTCAATTCCTCTATATTGTGAATTCATTATTTCGCTAAGAAACAGTTATACACTTCTTTACAAGTAAAGGGTCTATTGGTTTATATTTGAAGCACGGGTTAATTTGAGTCTGACAACACTTCTTAAAATTCAGTATACATATTATCTCCGCTGAACGAAATGAATCGGTTTACGTTTGAGCAACGTTAGATTATATTGGAAATTTATTTCCAAAACAAAGACAATTGGGAATTGCACGAAGAATTGGACGAAGCTCGTTTTCATCTTGGTGGCTACGTCAATAAGCAAAATGCGGTATCTGGGGCTCGGAAAACCCGCACGAGGTCTTAGAGAAGCCAATGCATCCATTGCGAGTTACGGTTTGGTGCGGATTGTGGAACGGAGGCATCATTGGCCCATATTTCTTTGAAGACGAGGGCGGAGCTACCGTAACGGTCAATGAAGACACCTGTCGCATCATGATAACCGATTTTTTTGTGCCCGCTCTTGATGTTATTGATGTGGACAATGTTTGGTTTCAGCAGGATGGTGCAACTTGTCACACATCTCATGCCACAATCGACTTATTGCGCGAAACGTTCGATGGCCGTTTAATCAGCCGAAATGGTGATGTTAATTGCCGCCAAGAAGCTGCGACTTGACACCGTCGGACTATTTCCTGTGGGGCGCCGTTAAAGACAAGTGTTATGTGCACCATCCAGAGACAATTGACTATTTGAAGGCCAACATTCGTGATGCCATTAACGAGATACGGCAACAAACACTCGAAAAAGTGCTCGAAAATTGGTCCGACCGAATGGGCTACTGTGAGGCCAGCCGCGGCAGCCATTTGAATTAAATAATATTCCATTTCTAAGCGGAACAATTGTACTTCAAAAAAAAAAAAAAATCTCAAAATCTCAAACCGTTTTTGTTTTATGACATTGTTAAATGTATAGCTCTATTTTCAATGGAGTCAAAAGTAGTGAACAAGATTAAGTACAACGATATAATCAATGATTTTGCAAGTTCAAAGTCCCGCAAAAAGTTATTGTAATGCATTTAATACTGACAGATAATGAGTATAATGTATATCAACTTTTCACGAATGTACAGTTTTTGTGTAAGCTTTGTTCATATTACGTAACTATTATATCTATATTATATATATAAAACAAAGTCGTCTTTGTTACAACATTTATAACTCGAGATCTGCTGGATCAATTTTCATGGTTTTTGATTCGTTGGATTTGTCTCCGCCCCGAATAGCAGAATATATCTTAAAAACAATGAAAACTCGATATGTGTAATGAATACTTAATCATTTCAATCAATGCTCAGGATTCTATGCCTTAAAGCTAATCAATCTGAACGAAACTTGATCAAAACATAAGGGCGTGTAAAAAAATAGGAATACCGAATCTGGACCCGATCCGACTACTCCTTCGGGTACCTCTCCATTTTTGCATTTAATGGTTATTTTTTGAATTTGTATGGGAGATATGCTTATTAAAAAATCGGGTCAGTTGAAACTTGGTAAATAAATAGTTTAGAATGAACAAAAGTGTGCAGAAACTGAGCCTGATAACACCATGAAAAACCGTGGAATTCGTGAAATTTAAATGTTCGATATTTTGATTTTTGGGGCTATATGGAAACGACATTCATTATGACAGGTGCGAGGCACTTACCAAAAACAGCGAATTTTGCAACAAAAAAAAAAAAAAATTTATAAATAAATATGCCACTTTCTGATTGTTTTTACTTTGAGAACTTAGTGTACACATATAGGGAAGAGTTTTTACTTTTAAAATGGCAATTCTTAACAATAATGTAAGAGATAGATAAAATTAATTACCACTATAAATAAGCCCCATTCAATTAAGAACGTTTTTTTATTGAGTGGCAGAACAACGTCGGCCCGGGTCATCTAGTTAGTATTAAGACATACCTTTACTTTCCTCAAAAATAGTACAAAAAAGGGATTTTCTTTGCTTAAAAAACAGTTTGTATCTAATTCTTTGCTGTGAAAATAAGAAAAGAATCTGAATTATGAATTTCAGAGGTCAATCAAGGCGGCAAAAATTGAAAAGCCAACAGTCGGCAAATCTGTAAGTCCGCCACTGTGTACAGAACATAGTGTCTGGCTGCTCTATTATTTGCTCAGTTTTCTTACCGTCAAAAAATCAGCAAAGCTTAGCGTGTGGGCCAGCCAAAACGATGCAGTAGTGGTCTTTAAACTCAGCATAAGAAGCGGATATGTAGCTAGGTGACAAGAAAAAATGTGTGGTGTTAAAAAGCAGACCCAAAAATTGAGTCGTTTAAATTTCTAGAACATATGTAATATGAAATAAATAAAATAGAAAATATTTAACAACATATTATACCAAAGTATTTAATATTCGCTTTTCCTGATTAACCTGAAATCTTTTTTATGCTTCTATGTGCTTATCCCTATTTTTATCAAGATATTTTTCAACTGAATGTTTTCGTGCCTTTTTTTTTTTGTTTTGTCGGTGAACCGACTACGTCTTTTAACGGGATTTTTAACATTTTCAGTTTTACATTCACTTGACGTATCAGAATTTTGAGTTCATACTTCCTCTAAAGGAATATAAACATCAAAATGTTCATTCATTAATGGACCGGTAAAACGCAAATTTTTTACAGGATGCATAATATTTCCAAATACTTGTAATAAATTTCCATTTTGAAAAACTTAAAATTTACACTCTCCATTTAAGTTTAAGCTGAAGCAGGCTAAAGTTTCCCAGTTGGTTACAATATGGGCTACATATGTTGGCGTATGGTGCCTTGGAAGCCTTGCCTACCAAATAAAAGGTAGGAAATATATCTAAAAAGGCAGGCTCCATCACCAATTATGGCAACAACTAAATGCGGCACCAAAACACCACTAATAGCTCGTCTTCTCTCTGCGTAAAATATAACATTATTTTTATACCCTGAACCCATGAAATGGGTAAAAAAGGGTATAATTGTTTTATGCAAAAGTATGTAACAGGCAGAAGGAAGCATCTCCGACCCCATAAAGTATATATATTCCTGATCAGCATCAACAGGCGAGTCGATATAGCCATGTCCGTCTGTCCGTCCGTATGTATGAACGCGAAGATCTCAAAGACTATCAGAGCTAGAGACTTCAAATTTTGAACATTACTTCTCCTAAGCCATAGGCATATTTCAAACTATCGATAAGTATTCTGGTTTCCGATATACACATGCAATCGATAACGAAAAATCTCGAATTTAGAAAATGTATAAATAGGAGTTAAAACTATCGATAACTTTATAGCTTGGTCCCAAACCCAAAGAAGCGGCTTAAAGCTTGAACACGCGCGCGCATCGCTCTTCATGTTTAAATTATTTGATATCTAGCGCCGGTTATAAGAGCGACGCGCGCGCTCTGTAAAGTTTTAAGCGGCTCTTTGGGCTTGGGACCAAGAGCCTGATTCACACGTACGACGCACGACACAGACATGCATAGATTTGTATACAAACTTATGTGAACGTCCTTTGCTTGTTCGAAATTGTATATCAATAATATTAGTGTCTTACGTTTTGTCTAAGGTATATGAGCAGCAAGTAGACAAATCCACCCCTATACAAAGGTGTTCGAGATTATTTATTTTCGCGCAAAGGGCCGATATAGATATATAAATACAATAACATGTATGTACATACATATGTATGCAACTTTGCATATATTGAAAATTAAATTTTCTTTCGTTTCAATTTGTTAGTGTGTTTGTTTTTGCACGGAATATATTTGGTGAACATTTTTTGCTTTCCTTTAGCTTGCTTCAGAAGTCAAAAATGTATGCATGCAATTATATTTGCTACTTGCATTTGTTAGTATACGTATATGTACAACAACAATTTACTCACATATCTATGTACTAACATATGTGCACTTGCAACACCAACCAAAGTTACAAATGTCAGCTCTAAAATAATATCAAAACAATGCATTTTTTGCAATGGCAAATGGTAGATCAAAACTAAAATTTCTTGTGTTTCTATGTATGTGTGTATGTGTTACGTTTTGTCTGAGTTTGATAATTAGCCAGTAGGTAAAACCATATTCTGGTGTGCAAAATTTTTCTAGACGCACCCAGTTTTGTTTTGCTGTTGTTGTTTTTTAAAATCAATGACAGCAACAAAAAGTAGCAGTGCGGGCCCAACAACAACAACAAACGCTACTTGGGTTGTAAATCAATTGTCAAAGGCACACAAATCTGAAAAAAAAAAAATAATTATGCACTGTGCGAAGCGATACATGTACATAGAATTATGAAATTTAAATTTTCAAGCGCATTATTCAATTATTTGCGTATGCACTCATTCATTAAGAAGCGGAAATACGTTTCTTTTTTGCAAGTGTACGAACCTTTTTTTATGACTTTGCTTGTGCGACGCGAAGGCGTTCTGTTTTTGTAAACTCGCGATCAAACCCTCAGCTTGTGCGACAATTAGGCAGTGGAATGGGTCAAAGTGCTCCAGGATGTATGGGAGGTACTCGAAGGAGTTGTCCAGAATAAAATTCCTTTCTTAGTGCTCACTTACTACATGCATGGAATATTTTGTGAAAATTTCAGCCTTCTAGCTCTTTTCGTTTAGGCTGTGGCAATGTAGACAATCAGGACAAACTCTTTTATATATATAGAAGAAGATGTATGTACTAAGCTATCTCGACTCAAGCATCCTAAGTTGTTTTTCTTGTATATCACATAAATTACATATGTATTATATTGGTTTTGAGCAATGTCCGTCATGGTGTCCGTCCGTCCGTATGAACGCAAGTTTTTTCAACACCCGTAAAGGTAGAGACTTGAAACTATGCAATTATGTTTCTCTATATACCGTTCAGATATAATGTCAAGATTCGGGTGCCACGCCCACTAGGAGGCTGGGAAAACGATAAAATCGATAACTGGAAACCGATAAAACCATATTTATCTCACATTCCTGCAGCTAGAAATATCGAAGATAGCTAGTCATGCCTCTCAAAAAACTGCATCAAAATTGTCGATGCCACGTCCACTCATTCCGCCCTCATCCTCCCTGCTCCTTGAAATTTGAAACGCCTACAGTTTTCACATTTTTAGGGCTAGAGCCACAAAATTTTGTCTCTATATAGGCAATGAAGTTTTCAAAAAAAACAGCGACAAAAATTTGGATGCCACGCCCACCCAAGCCACCCGCCTTATAAAATCGGAATCGGCTATATCTTGAAGAGTTTTTGAGCTTGAGCCACCAAACTTGGTAGAAATATAAAAGATTTAAAGAGATTTGATTCAAAAATTTGAATGCCACACCCACCTCTGCCGCCCACCTTTTAAATTTTGATCTGTTCAGTTATTTTCCACCGTTTTTGAGCTAAAGTAAGCAAATTTGGTAACATAATAGCTGGCGATGTTTACCACATGGCCCATCCCTTCCGTCCCTGCATTCCACCTTTGCAATAAAACTCCTTACCATCCGTTCTTTTACTGGTATCAAAGTATTCCGCAGTCGGTTGCGTCCGACAACAACGTTTTCACTTGTTTAATTTAAGCTATTTCATTCCTTGAAATTTGTTTGCATATGGGCATATTCAAAGTGAAAAAAAACATACGTCGAATTTCTTTTGACTAAAGATGATATGGTAAGCACTATATTTGGTGTACAAATAGATTTTTGGTAGGAAGATACATGGATTTATTTATTAAAGTTGCATCAAAAATTTGAATGCCACGCCCATCTCCTCCGCCCAAATGTCAATGCATTATGTCTCTCTTTACGAACATTTATCATACAAAATCGATAAAGCAAACAGAAATTTGGCACATGATCGACTTTGCGTCAGAATATTACAAAAACCATGATAAATAAATGCAATATTTGTTAATTCGAGTTAAATTTAATAGATTCTCTATACATATATGGTAAAACAACAAACTTTATTAGACTTTGAATTTTTTTTTGCTCTGGTTGACCTTTTTGTGAAAATACCCATATGTTAAGTAAAATAAACACTACTAACGAATTTTTTTTTTTAATATTTAATGTTTTAATAAATTAGCGTATATAATCCATCACTGCAGTATCTTCAGCTCAAAGCTTGTTGAAATAACAATAAATATTTATGTACATATATGTGAAATTTGTTTAATTATTTTGTTTAGCCCAGATAGTTGTTATTTACATTTTTATTAGTGCGGTAGAGAACTAGCCGATTGTTCCGCGATTGAAACTGCCGAAAGTTGTTGCGTATCAGAGTGCCGTTTGAGTCCCGAAGTCGCCATAGCTTGGATACATCTAAATACGATATTGGTAGGTGTTCCTCAAACACTGTCCATGTAACAGCCTCGCTGCAGTTGGGCGTAGTCAGTGATCCCTTGTAGGTATAAAAGTAGCGCGTATTTAAATCGCCCAACAGTTGACCAAGAGTTATAGAATCTGGTAGGTTAACTTCGCTTTGATAGTCGACTACATTCGGAAGCGCAGTAAAAATCTTTTTAAGGCCCGGATATATGCGATCCACTCTCTTAAAACATCAAATTCAAATATAAAACAAGTGAAAACGTTGCAGTCGGACGTAACCGACAGCGGAATACTTTGATACCAGTAAAAGAACGGATGGTATGGAGTCTGCTTGCAAAGGGGGAATGGAGTGCCGGAAGGGGTGGACCGGGTGGTAAACAAAGCCAGCTATTATGTTACCATCTATCTTCCCACCAAATTTGGTGACTCTAGCTCAAAAAATGTGGAAGATACACACATTCTAGGTTTAAAAAGGCGGGGGCTAGGGGCGGCAGGTGTGGGCGTGGCATCCAAACATTTGATGCAGTTCTGTGAGGAAAGTCACAAGCTATCTTTATACCAATTTTAGTAGCTGTAGCTGTTAAATTGTGGGATACATGCGTGTTTTTATCGATTTTGACATCGAGGTGTATCGAGTTGTAATCGATTTCCCAGCCCCCTAGTGGGCGTAACGCCTATATATTGACACTTTGTCTGACGCATACATGGACCAAGATACCTTACGTATCAAAGTATAACAAGTGAAAACGTTGCAGTCGAAAGCATCCGACTGCGGAATAGTCTGATACCACTTTAAGGCCGGGAGTTAAGAGAACTGCTTTTACTACGGGGCTGGCAGGGGTGATCGCTGCGTTCAAAGAAAGTTTGAGGCCTTTACATTTTTATACCCCGAAACCATAAAATGGGTAACAGGGTTATAATGGTTTTGTGCAAAAGTATGTAACAGGCAGAAGAAAGCATCTCCGACCCCATAAAGTATATATATACTTGATCAGCATCAACAGCCGAGTCGATATAGCCATCCGTCTGTCCGCGTCGATCTCAGAGACTACAAAAGCTAGAGACTTCAAATTTTGAATATAGGTTCTCAAATTATCGATAACTATTCTGGTTTCCGATATACACATGCAATCGATTAGAAAAAAATCTCGAATTTGGAAAATTTAAAAATGGGGATTTAAATAATGGAAACGATAGAACTTTTCAAAAATTTCATCGAAATCGGTTGAGAAACACCAGAGATATCGAAGATTGAAGTTTATTTTACAGATGCATACAGACAATGACTGTGCGCGTTAAGTTTAGGGTTCGGGGTATCTCCTAGTCGGGAAATCTCGACTAGAGCCTTCTTACTTGTTGTTAAAAACAATTTTGGTGACTCTAGCCCAAAAATTGTGGAAATATGGAATCAAAATTTTAAAGGGTGGGCGTGGCATCCAAATATTAAATGCAAATGTGTGTTGCTGTTGCTGGGTTATTCCGGCCAGTGCGATTCATTGATATTTAAAAAAACATTTAAAATCAATTTTTTCTCATACGCGTGTCGAAGGCTTTGCCTCCTTCATCAGTGAGTCTGATCTTACATATTGTACATTTTTTTCCACATAATTATACATGCAGATCATCGGAAGATGTACCAGGTACCTTTCTGCCACGTTTGGTGACATTAGCTTAAAAACGGTCATAGGTGATTTCCAAGAATGATAGAAAACAGATTGAGTCACAAAATTGGCCATCTACTGCGCATTCACTAGTGACGTCACTGTACACGATTTTCTATTGGTTGAAAATTTAAAAGCAACGGCATTTAAAAAACGTGCAAAGCGTGTGACGGTGGGAAAAGTTTGATATTATTTTTTAATACAGTAGTAGTACTTAGTTCATGAATTATCTTTTAAAATTCATAGCTATTTTTATTTATTTCAAGTAAAGCAACCAATACCTAAACAAAACGATCAAAAGTTAACGAATGCATTAAACAATTTAAAGAAAAGAAATTGTTTTTCATTTTGTGTCTTTGGCATCAACCGCCCATTGCCAAAAATCGTAAAATTAAACTGTTTTGTGTTTCATTTGTATGGCCTAAATAGATATAAGAAAAAAGTTATACGGTGGCAACTCTTCGAATGGCACCAGTGACGTATTATAACGGGGAAACATACGCATGTCGTTATCTGTTTTCTATCATTCTTGGGTGATACCGATTTTACAAGGCGGCTGTGGGCGGTAGGAGTGAGCGTGGCCTACAAATTGTGACTCAGTTTTTTTTAGCACCAAATTTGGTGGCTCTAGCCCAAAAAAAATGTGAAAGCTATAGGCCTTACCGATTTCCAAGAGCAGGGTTGCTGTGGGCGGATGAATTGGGCGTGGCACAAACATTTTAAATGCAGTTTTTTGATGGACGCGACTAGCTATCTTCTTGCCAAATATAGAAACTCCAGATGTAAGAATGTGGAAAATATATGCTCATTTCAATTTTTCAGCCCGATTGACAAAAATATTTGCGAATTTTCGTTCATACCGACGAACAGACGCCATGACGGACATTAAAGAAAACAAACATACCCTTTTACCTTCGGTATCAGAGTATTGAAATGTTTTTGCCTCTTGTTTTAACTTACATTGGTAGTCTTAAACATAATGCTCAGTACGGCAAGGCCATCGGAATGATTTTCAGCTTCAGCGTTATTGTCATAGCGTACATTACGATGCACAATATGCATTTCCACATCGTAACGCCTGTTGTTCACGAAATGTTCGGATCCGCGGGTAACAGGTGATCCCCAATGAAAATGCACGCCTTCGGCAACATATTTTCCCTTAAGCAGTCCTCCTGTAATAAATGGCTTCTGCCCATTTCGCGTTTTTGGTATTGCCATTTCAACTATATACCAACAATTCATTACAAAAATAAGAATACACAAAACTTAAACATACCCGTATATCCTTTGTTGACCAATGTCAACGGTCTGTTAAGCCTTACATCATAATATCCAAAGAAAATTCGTGGTAGAGGCATGAATAAAGACTGTGAAAAGCAAGACATTAAATAATATTTTCGAATTTCAGTGGTTGTTGCTCTTCATATAGCAAATATTTCTCTATTATGTATTTTGTTGCCAGCTAGACGCACAAGCAGAAACATAAAACAACAAAATACAGGCTTTGTGCGCACGGCCATAAAATCTTTAAAAAAGTTGTGCATGTTCACTCATCAAAAAAGAACTGCTTCTAATTAAAGTGTACAAATTATTGAGTAAAATGAAAATATATTTGCTTCACTTAACAGGTTTACATTATTTATCAAGGAACATTTATTAATCATATTAAAAAAAAGCTGGAATTAAAAACACATGTTTTGCAACATTTCACAATACCGAGTTTTTTAAATAAAGAAGTATTTTCTTGCCCCCTTAAAATTCGAAATTGGAAGTTAAATTATTTACATACATATTAAAGCGTTTGACTCTATCAAAGGCAATTTATGCAAATAAGACTAATGGTGAAAAGTTGCAGGAAATGTCTTAATGCTTTAATAAAATTGGGCCATTCGGAAGCAATTTTCTTAAATGTGCTTGAGCCCCATTAAAAAATTAGCTGTCATAGTTTGTAACGAAAATAGCGAGTACTGTGTGCTGCAGTTATATTGGTAACATGTTTCTTTGCTATTTAAATTACGGACTTTCGACGGGCTCGGTATTCAAGACAATAAGTATCACAAACTTAACCTAAGCGTTCTTGTATTTCATAAAACTGTCATCAACAACTAATCCATTATTTTTAAGTTTCTTCAAGTTAATAATAAAAACAAGAAAATAACTCAACTCGAGGTGAATGACATGATTTGTAGAGCATGGGCAAAGCACGATAAATAACATTGACGTAAAACTTAACTATCAACTTGTTTAAGTTAGCTTACACTATCAATAGAAAGTTTAATAGGACTTTGACTCAGGCCAGTTGCGCAAGTGCCCGTCCAATCACCACCATTTTCGCCAAAATTCCAGTCTACTTTCTTCGCACTGCCGTCATCTTAAAAAAAAAACAAAAAATTAAAAAAACGTTGCAGTCGGACGCAACCGACTGCGGAATACTTTGATACCAGTGAAGAACGGATGGTAAGGAGTCTGCTTGCAAAGGAGTGGGACGGGTGGTAATCATCGCCAGCTATCATGTTATCAAATTTGGTGACTAGCTGAAAAACTGTGGAAGATAACTTAACTCCCAAATTTAAAAGGTGGGCGGCAGAGGTAGGCGTGGCATCCAAATTTTTAAATCAAATCTTTTTAACTGTCACCATTTATCTTCCTACCAACTTCGGTGGCTTTAGCTCAAAAGCTGTTAAAGATATAGCCGATTCCAATTTTGTAAGGCGGGTGGCTTGGGTGGGCGTGGCATCCAAAATTTTGATGCAGATCTTTGGTAGATGTTGCCTTCTATCTTTCTACCGAATTTAGGGGCTCTAGCTTAAAAACTGTAAGAGATATCGAAATTTCCGATTTTAAATGGTAGGCGGCAGATGTGGGCGTGGCATCCAAATTTTTGATGTAGATCTTTTGTAGATGTCACCATATATCTTCCTACCAAATTTGGTGACTCTAGTTAAAAAAATGTGAAAGATACACGCATAACCGTTTTAGCAACGGCGGGGGGTGGGGGACGGAAGGTGTGGGCGTGGCACCCAAATTTTTGATACAGTTTTTTGGAAAACTTTACTACCTATATTGACACTAAATTTGGAGGCTCTGGCCCAATATATGTGAAAGCTATAGGCGTTTCCAATTTCAAGTAGAAGGGGGGATGGGGGCGGAATCGGGTGGCGTGGTATCCAAATTTTGATGCATTTTTTTGGGGAATGTCAATATCTATCTTGACACCAAATTTGGTGGCTCTAGCCCAAAAAATGTAAAAACTATAGGCGTTTCCAATTTCAAGGAGAAGGGATGATGGGGGCGGAAGGAGTGGGCGTGGCATCCAAAATTTTGATGCAGTTTTTTCAGGGACGTGACTAGCTATCTTCGTGCAAAATTTGGTAATTCTATCTGTAAGAATAAGAGAAATATTTGGTTTTATCGGTTTTTAGCTATCGAATTTATCGATTTCCCAGTCTCTTAGTGGGCGTGGCACCCCGATCTTAACACTTTATCTGTACCTTCTATGGATAAACATAATTGCAAAGTTTCAAGTCTCTAGCTTTACGGGTGTCGAAAAAAGTTGCGTTCATACAGACGGACACCATGACGGACATTGCACAAAACCAATATACTATGAGACCTTCGGTATCAAAGTATAAAAATTTTAATGTAATCGATCACAGTTGTATATCGGAAACGAAAAGAGTTATCGAAAATCAGAAACAAACTTGTACTGCCTAGGACTTAGATCAGCTTATGTTCAAAATCTGAAGTCTCTAGCTCTAATAGTCTCTGAGATCTTTTCACACAATAAAACAATCAGTGAATGTTTAAACATTTCATTCAAAATAATTAATCCACAAAAGATATTTTTGTACGTACTATTTAGGGGCAGTTGGTATGCAAGTGGCAGCAGTAAGAAAAGTTTTTGAAACAGATTTACATGCATAATTGCTGCTCTTTGTAGTTTTTTTTTCTAAAGTATTTGACAAAATAATTCACAACAAAATTTTTTCTTCAGTGGAACTACGATTAAAATGGCTGCTGCGACTACCGCTCAAGCACAACTGAACGAACCCAAAAAGCGCACCAAACTTTTTATACCAAGAGAGATTGGTGCGCGCAGCCGCAAAGGGCACAATCAAAGTACTAACTCATGGAGATAGCTTACTATTACAGGTCCCATTGTACACTTAAATTTCAATGCTTTGAGAGTACCAAATATAAATAAATAGAGAAGATGAAAATATTTTTCAAATCGTTTTGTCTTCTACCTTAAATCAAGCTGTTGGATTAAAAATTTAATCAAACATATTAAACAATCATTCTTGTAACCATTCACTTAGTTTAATAGAAATATTAAACTAAACGCTTTAATCGGCTGTCTTTTGTCTTATATACTTTTTGGGGAAGTTCATTAACATTCGGCTACTCCAAGCTACTTTTAAGCTGGTATGCAAATTTTTATCATTTGATTAACAATTGAAATATTTTCCTTTCTTTTCTGAATACGCGTATTAACTTTAATACCCTTTAGCAGCAGGTATTTTAGTTTTAGTGTGAAGTGTGAATGATTTGACAAGAAATAACATATATTCTTAACAATAATAATTACTCTTAAATATTTATTTAATTTTACAGTCTATAGGTCTCAAACAAATATTACTTTTTATTTTGTATAAAGTGAAAGTACTTCTTCCCTGTTACTACACCTGTTGTCGATTGTAGAATAACATGAGTATAGAGTGTAAAAGAGAATAAAAAGCATAGAAGTTATTGATAACATCCTAACATGAACACTTAAATATTATATTATATTGTAAGAAATATTTTAAGGAAGAAAAATTTAAAGCAGTCAATGATTAACAATTTGTGATTTTATTCTAATGCCTATAATTTATTAAGGTCACAAATAAATTTTTTCGATTTTTCTAGTGTTAAATTAAGCGATATGGTATTAAAGACATATCGAATGTTTTCCTACCCAGTTACCTTACAATAAAAAAAAAAAGATTAGATAAAGCTCACGTTTTTTTAAAAAAGCGTATTTAAGTTGTGACACACCATTGTGTAGATATTGTTGTTTCTTTTTGTGAGCAGAACTATGAGGCGATCGTATTAAGTTATAAATCCGCTGGGGAAAAAATTTTTACCCACTACATTTCCCATAAATATAAGATCTTTCATCATTTAAGAATTAACATAAAAGCTATTCAAATGCATATGCATATATCCATTTTTCAACAGAACGCTTTCATTTTATGACATACATAGTTTCTTTTTGTCAAGTTTATTGGGCACTTTTTCACTTTTTTCTAATTTATTCCTTAATTTTCAGCTCAAATTAAATCGTTTAAAAGTTTTTTGAATTTTTTTGTTTACTTTCTCTTTTCCTTTATATACCCTTAGCCCGTTAAAAGTGTAAAAAGGGTATATTGCTTTTGTGCAAAAGTATTAAACAGGCAAAAGGAATCATTATCATCATATTCTTAATCAGTATTAACAGCAGTGTCGATTTAGCCATGTCCATGTCTGTCCGTCCGTCTTAATGGGATCTCATCTCAACGAGTATAAGAACTAGAAACTGTAGATTTTGACCGTAAGCTCATCTAAGTCCTAGGCAGCACATGATTGTTTCCGTTTATCGATTACTCTATCTGTTTTCAAAATACACATGTGATAGTAATTATTATGTCCTTGAATTTGGAAAACGTGAAATGCGTTTTAAAACCTCAATATAAAATTATGAAAATCTGTATAAAATTTAATCGAAATCGATGGAGAAACACCAGAGATTACGTGGATTGAAGTTTAGTCACAAATAGTACATACAGACAATAACTGTACGCGATAAGAACTGGCCTCAGGGTATCTCCCAGTGACTGTTACAATTATAATTTTTAGTAAAAAAATTACAAAATAATAATTATTTTCTTAATCAATATACATAATTATTACATTTTAACTTTAATTTTATTTTAAAAATTCAAAATAAGAAATACTTTTCAATTTTTATAATAAAAGTTAAAAAAAATAATTGAAATTAAATAACATACATCATCTGAAATAGGGGCATATATATATATATATATATGTATAGGCTGACATATAATCTAGCTGCCTCCCTCCCTGTAAAAAGTGATTTGAATTAAATTTGTACTTTTAACTTTTATTCTACAAAATTGAAAAGTAAATCTTCTTCTTCTTTGGCCTTGGTTTGCTTTCGCACCCAATCGTGCCGCATATAATTTTTGGTATAACATAGATTTGTCTAGTCTAGTTGAATAACATTGTCTTTGACTTAGCATCGGTATAAGTTGTAACCGGATCTCCATGCATCGGATAAGTAAGTGCTAACCGAACATTAATAAACTCAAATTCGACTAAACTTAGAATAAGTTGACTTACCGGAATTTGAGAAATCGGGACTTAGATCATAATCATTAAGTTTGAGCAAAAAAAAATCACAATAATGATTATTAATTTTTTTTATTTATATCACACTCAAGATGGACGGCTTTCGATTTAGATTCGACTTTTCATCAATAGGTTCGGCTGGTATAAATTCTTCTTTGGAATTATTCAGAATCGATTATAAAGAATGCAGCAGTGAATGGATCTTGCCTCTTATTTTCGCGTTAGGATAGCTCTCTCGCTATCTAAATTTTAGTCTTAATGTAACCCTTATGAGCGACGCTATGTTGTTGTTTATTTTGCAAAATGAGCTGTAAAATCTTATTCAGTGTATTTATAATGCAAAGGGCAACGTTCGAACAACAAGATTGCTCTTTGTTAGCACATTAGCGCAACTTGTGCTGTGATGGCGTTGGTGAGTAAGTACCGCAAGTACACTACATATATGTAGCTAAAAAAAAATAAAATAATAATACCAATAAACTTATTTTTTAGAAGCCAAATCCGCAGTGGACAACAACATACCAGCAGAAAAGCAGTTGCGAAACGCAATGCAGCTGCAAATAACCGTGTTAATAAGGCCACATTTTAAGAAAGAAACGAGCATTAAATTATTCCAAAGAATCGACTCCGAATTATTCAAAAGAATCGATTCAGTATTGATTCAAATGAAGCCAGGGCGGACGAATTGATTTCCTCTAATGACATGCCGATATTAAATATACCGATTTTTGACATGGGCAGTAAGCCGAGTCGGCAGCGGTGGTCGTGAAAAAGAATTGATCCTTCATAAGCTTGCTAATCTCTTCCTCGGACTGCATACTTCCAAACTTTTGTTTGATAAGGATATAAAAAGGTGTTTACACAATATATATATATATATATATATTTCCCGTTTAATGCACATGTCTACAGTATAGCAAACAAATTCCAATAAATTTGAAATACATCTTTTAACCTGGGGATTTGAATTTCGGGAATTGAAAATACCCGTATATCATTACAACACCACATTTAAGTTTACCTCCGTAAGCTAGTCTACAAATTACCTTAAACCTATTTTGTTTATCGGCAAACTGGTCTGTAGGCTGTAAAGCAAAAGTTTCAAGTTTAATGACTTAATTACATTTAACGACTTTTAAAGTACCTAATTAAGTTTGTTACATTTAATGTGAGACTAAGTCATTTTCCAATCAAGTGTAGTTTTTCAAACAACTTTCCCTACTAGGCGCTGCTCTAACACAAAAATTAATAATAATTTTGTTCTGCTTGTTGCTATCAATATCACAATTACAACCCAAAAACCGAGTACATTTATATTTTATAAAACGAGTTAGACCCGTTTTACACGATGAAGTTTTTGCTACTGAAACATTCGCTTGTAGGCAAAGGGAGTAGAGGGGTAACGACTGCAAGCAATGCTTCATGACTTGTGTAGTTGGGATTTATTTTTATCATTTTGCTTTGCCTTATTCCGATTGCATGTAAACACAGAGTTGCACAGTGTTTGATGTGAATAATAATGTTATCGATACGACATATCGCACAAGCAAATATTAGCGCAAATAGTAAATACATTGTTGTGGCTTATAAATTATGAATAAAAATGTTTTGGACCAAAGAACTTGTTGAATTCGGGGCGAAATGTATGTTTATCGACAATAAATTTAAATCAGAGTTGCACTTATAAAGAATCAATTGAATTAAAAAGTTCATCGTGTAAATGCGAGCAGATTTGCGAAGAAGTTTTAAAGCAGAATGAAACAAGTAAAAACGTTGCAGTCGGACGCAACCGACTGCGTAATACTTTGATACCAGTAAAAGAACGGATGGTAAGGAATCTGCTTAAAAAGGAGTGGGCCGAGTGGTAAACATCGCCAGCTATCATGTTACCAAATTTGATGACGCTAGCTCAAAAACTGTGGAAGACAACTTAACTCCCAAATTTAAAAGGTGGGCGGCAGAGGTAGGCGTGGCATCCAAATTTTTGATGCAGATCTTTTGTAGATGTCACCACATATCTTCCTACCAAATTTCGTGACTCTAGTTTAAAAAATATGGAAGATACACGCTTAACCGTTTTAACAACGGCGGGGGTGGGGGGTGGAAGGTGTGGGCGTGGCATCCAAATTTTTGATACAGTTTTTTGGAAAACTTTACTACCTATATTGACACTAAATTTGGAGGCTCTGGCCCAATATATGTGAAAGCTATAGGCGTTTCCAATTTCAAGTAGAAGGGGGGATGGGGGCGGAATCGGGGGGCGTGGAATCCAAATTTTGATGCATTTTTTTGGGGAATGTCAATATCTATCTTGACACCAAATTTGGTGGCTCTAGCCCAAAAAATGTAAAAACTATAGGCGTTTCCAATTTCAAGGAGAAGGGATGATGGGGGCGGAAGGAGTGGGCGTGGCATCCAAAATTTTGATGCAGTTTTTTCAGGGACGTGACTAGCTATCTTCGTGCAAAATTTGGTAATTCTATCTGTAAGAATAAGAGAAATATTTGGTTTTATCGGTTTTTAGCTATCGAATTTATCGATTTCCCAGTCTCTTAGTGGGCGTGGCACCCCGATCTTAACACTTTATCTGTACCTTCTATGGATAAACATAATTGCAAAGTTTCAAGTCTCTAGCTTTACGGGTGTCGAAAAAAGTTGCGTTCATACGGACGGACAGACGGACAGACAGACACCATGACGGACATTGCACAAAACCAATATACTATGATACTTTCAGTATCAAAGTATAAAAATAAATCATCAGAAAAGTTCATCGTGTAAAACGGGTGTAAGTGAAAAAAATTTTGTGAGCTGTATTAAAATTTTATTTCTTAGACCCGTTTTACACGACGAACTTTTCTGATGATTTATTTTCTCATTCTGTTTTAAAACATCTTCGCAAATCTGCTTGCATTTACACGATGCAATTTTTCATTCAATGTTTTCTTTGTAAATGCAACTCTGATTTAAATTTATTGTCGATAAACATACATTTCGCCCCGAATTCAACAAGTTCTTTGGACCAAAACATTTTTATTAATAATTTATAAGCCACAACAATGTATTTACTATTTGCGCTAATATTTGCTTGTGCGATATGTCGTATCGATAACATTATTATTCACATCAAACACTGTGCAACTCTGTGTTTACATGCAATCGGAATAAGGCAAAGCAAAATGATAAAAATAAATCCCAACTACACAAGTCATGAAGCATTGCTTGCAGTTGTTACCCCTCTACACCCTTTGCAAAAACTTCATCGTGTAAAACGGGTCTTAGAGTCCAGACTTCCTATTTGAGAAGTTGCGTTTCAATCTGTCGCAGAGGACCAACAATATTGCTTGCTTTAGAACCAAACTTTCTTGTTCGAATAGACACTGGGCTGTCCGACTTTGGAATCAGTTACCACCTTATTTGAAATCAATTAGAAGCGCACCGTTCTTTAACAATAAATTAAAAATTTATTAAAAAAATCAAAATATTTCTGTCTAACTTTAATAGGTATATATTACCAAAATTTGAAATTGATTTATATGAATAAATGTGTTAAGTGTTATAAATTATTTGCTTTTTAGTGTCATTTGTTTAGTATTTTAAGTCTTAAATTATAATTTTATAGTTTCTTAAAGTTAAGTTTAACAGTTTATCACGTAAAATCCGATTGTGTCTAGTGCATTCATTTAAAAGTGTATAACATGTAGCACTAGGAATATTTAAATAGAAATACAAATTAAAAATTAAGAAGACTTCCCCCTGAACCCTACACCTAACGAGTACAGCCATTGTTTGTGTTTATGTATCTGGGACTGAACTTCAGTCTTCGATATCTCTGATGTTTCTAGCCCGATTTCGATGAAATTTTCACAGATTTTCATTATTATGTATGGATTTTCTTAAACATATTTCACATTTTCCAAATTCAAGATTTCATGGCCATCGATCACGTTTGTATATCGGAAACGGAAAGAGTTATCGATAATTTGAAACAAACTTGTACCCTGCTTGATTTACCAAAACTTAATTTCAAAACCTGAAGTCTAGCATTTATTGTTTGTAAGATCGACGCGTTCATACAGACGGACAGACAGACAGCGTTCACACCAACGGACATGACTATACCCACTGGGTTGTTTATGGGGTGGGAGATGCTTCCTTCATCTTGTTACACACGTTTGCACAAAGCTATTGTACCTAATTTCTCGATATCCGGTTAGCCAAACTATTCTAATTTTAGTCAAAATTTAGTTTTTCAATATTCGGTTTGCAGTTACCCTAGGCACCAACTTAGACCGATGTTAAGTCCCGATATTAATATCGATACAATCATCGTAAGGCGAACAGCTGACTCAAGCTTATCTTAGAACTGCTTATTTATTTATTTTTGGAAGCAAAATTGCAAAATGCTTATTTGAGTCTTGTAGGTCCACAAACACATGCTCCTAAAACCACAACAAAAAAGTTGTTCCCTTTTTGCCGCTTACAAAAGGGCTTATAGAAAGTAATTGTATATACATTTTGATATGCAGCATGCAGCAGTTTGGTAATCATTGGCAAAAACAATAACAGAAACAGCTGAATTCCCCGTTAAGGTTGGCTGCACCATTAGGCTATAGTAGTATCGCGTTATGTGTGTGATAATAAATATGAATGTTCTCTCCAAGTAAATTACAGAATGACCAGGTTTTGGTGCTATTAACTTTTATTATAAAATATATAAATCAGAAACGAAAAAGACGCGCGATGATGCTACTGACGCTTACGACACTTACTCATTGTCTTTTTTATCGGTAGATCGCGTCGGTAAATCATACGATAGTCATCGACTAAAATGTTTTAAGAGTTGCCAGCCCGCCACAGGGCTCCGCCGCTAGATAGAGTCCTACTCTATTGATAGCGAGAGGGAAAACGGACACTTCGTCCTGACCTGGTTGTGGATTTGGCAGTTGTAGCTGCCGCGGGCAATTCGTCTGGATGCGGTGGCTTAAATGCTGGTGATGACTCGCTGTCCAGAAATGCGGGTTTTAGGCGGTCGATGGATACTTTGACCTCGGACCTTGCAGAATTTATCGTGTTTGTCTAAGACCTTAAAAGGACCTTCATATGGTGGTTCCAGTGGTGACCGAACATGGTCTACTCGAACGAATACATGAGTCGCCGTTTTTAGCGCTGCCTGTTGAAACGTTGCTTTCGATCCATGACTTGATGTGTCGGTGCTTTTGATTCTGCGCATTCTGCTGCGTAGGAGTTTTAGGAAATCGGTTTCGTTGGGTTGACTTTCGCTGAGTGTTACAAACTCGCCCGGTATACGAAGCGGGGAACCGAAAAGCATTTCTGCAGGGCTCGCTTCTAAGTCCTCTTTCCAGGTTGCCCGAAGCCCCAGAAGCACCAGAGGAAGAACATCGACCCAGTCGTTGGACTTGTAACACTTGATTGCGGTCTTCAAAGTTCGATGCCAGCGCTCGATTAATCCATTCGATTGTGGATGATAAGCGGTGGTTCGCAAGTGTTTGACGCCTAGGATGCGCATAAGATTTGCGAAAATGGCCGATTCGAACTGTCGTCCAAGGTCACTCGTAATGTACAAGGGAACTCCAAAAGACGAAATCCAACCATTTATGAGTGCTGTGGCCACGGTTTCTGCTGACATATCCGGAATCAGAATCGCAGTGGGCCATCGCGAGAATCTGTCGATGCAGGTCAAACAATACCGATTGCCACGTGATATAGGCATCGGGCCGATGAGATCTATGTTTATGTGATCAAAACGATGGCTGATTGGGCCATAGCTCCCCGGTGGAGATTTAGTGTGGCGTTGCACTTTACAACGTTGGCATTGGGTGCATGTGCGTACAAAATGGACAATGTCCTTCGCCATCGCTGGCCAAACAAATCGGTCTGAAATTAGTTTAAATGTTGCTCTGCGCCCAGGGTGCGCTAAATCATGCAGTTTGCGCATCACCTGCTTGCGTAGCGACGCTGGAATGAATGGTCTAATCTTATCGTTGTTGACATCACAAAAAAGGGACGATGAAGAGTTAAGCAGATTGATTTTTTTCAGCTGAACGGAAATTCCTTTCTCCTTGAATAACTTCTGAAGCTCTGCATCATGCTCTTGAGCAGCGGCGATCGTCTCGAAATCAATTTCGGCTATGCTGTTGACTCGCGATAGAAAATCTGCTACCTCGTTTTCTCTGCCGGGAACAAATCGTATGTCCGTGGTGAATTGGCTGATGAACTCTAGCTGTGTGCCTCTTCTGGGTGGTGTTTTATCAAGTTTTTGGGAAAACGCGTAAATCAATGGCTTGTGATCCGTGAAAACCGTAAATTGTCTTCCTTCCAAGAGAAATTGGAAATGTTTAATTGCCAGATAGATAGCTAAAAGTTCCCGATCATATGTAGCATATCTGTATTGTGCTGAGTTCAGTTTCTTTGAGAAGAAACCTAAAGGTTGTAGCTTGCCATCCACGCATTGGTGAGCTACTGCACCAACTGCGTTGTCTGAGGCATCAGTCGTAAGTGACAATGATGCGTTGGGTGTTAAAAAAGTCAACAAAGTTGCGTTAGCAAGTTGATCTTTGCATGCTTTGAATGCTTGAAGCGCATCGTTTGTCCACAGCACTGATGTTGTATCGTTTTTCTTGTTGCCTTTAATAAGCGACTGTAATTTAGCTTGATTTGAAGCAGCGCCTGGGATAAAATGCCGATAGAAGTTAATCATGCCTAGAAATCTTTTTTATTGGCTTGCCGCAGTCGGTTGAGGAAAATATCGAATGTATGAGACTCGCGATTCCATTGGCAACAGACCATTGGCGCTGATTGTGTGTCCCAGGAAATTTACTTCAGTTTTTGCGACTTGACATTTGCTTGCATTAATTGTGAGATTATTATTTTGAAGTCGCTCAAAAAGTATCCGCAAGTGCTGCATATGCTGATCCAAGTTCGACGACGCTATCAGAATATCATCGATGTAGACAAAAACAAAATCCAGGTCGCGCAATAAATCGTGCATAAAACGTTGGAAAGTCTGCGATGCGTTGCGTAAACCAAATGTCATGTAACAGAACTCAAATAATCCGAAAGGAGTAGTAATTGCCGTTTTCGGAATATCAGTCTCTTCAATTGCAATGTGGTGATATGCTCTTTGCAAGTCGACGATCGAAAAAATCTTTTTTCCGAAAAGAATTTGTGTGACGTCATGTATAAAAGGTAGAGGGTATCTATCAGGCACTGTTTTTGCATTTAATGCTCTAAAATCCCCACACGGTCTCCATTCGCCATTGCTTTTGCTAACCAGGTGTAGTGGACTGGCCCAGCTGCTACGTGAGGGACGGCAAATGCCTCGTTCGAGCATGTAAGCGAACTCTTTTTTGCAGCCGCAAGCTTTTCTCCTGACAGTCTCCGTGGACGTGCAAAAGTTGCAGAGCCCGTTGTCTCGATGACGTGCTTTACATTTGATGGTGAAGGCTGAATATTGTGGTTGTGCACTGTCATCTGTTTGAACTCCGTTAGTAATCTGGCAACATCGTTGTTTAGAATATGTGCTACTATCGTAGTCTCACATATCTTTGATGCGGCTCCTTGAACATGAAGTAATGTCTTGCGGTCAATCAATGTGCGTCGTTTGCTATCGACTAACAAATCATAGTGGCTCAAGAAATCGGAGCCTATGATTGGCGTGGCCACGTCGGCCAAGATGAACGTCCAAGCGAAGTCGCGGCGCAGACCCAGAGAAAGCTTGTGGCGCCTTTCACCGAATGTTTTGATGGGCGTGCCGTTTGCCGCAAATAAGCTGTAAGAGTTGATTTTTCCGTATTTATCCTTTTCGAGTGCTGGAAGTACCGATACAACCGCTCCAGTGTCGATTAAAAATTGTTTTTGGTTGCCCCTGTCGTAAATCTGAATGCGGGCCACGTGGCCCATTTCTTCTGATTCGGTGGGCAACAAATCAGAAGAGTGTTTTAGTTTTTTGAATTGTCGTTGAACGAGCATGGCGGTTTGCATTTATTGGCCGTGCTTCCAAATTTTGCGTGATACCAACATGTCGATGGCGTTGCGTCGCGGCTCTTGTTGCCCGAAGAGCGGCTCTGTGAGCGTGAGCGTAATTTAATAGATTTCTCTAAGCGCTCCAGTCGGTCTACAAGCTCGTTAATTGCGATTGGTGGCTGCACAGCCGCTGAGGCAATCACGTTTTGACTGAATCCTCCTACCTCAAGTGTTTTGTCAGCCAGTTTAGCTAAGCCGAGTAGATCATCGTTCGTTGCCTGCAGAATCGCTCGAGCTTGTGGTGGAAGGCGTTGCATCCAAAGGGACTTCAGAAAATCATCGTTGACGCGTCCTTTGGCCAAGCCACGTAGCTCATTTAGCAGTTGTGTCGGACGACGATCGCCCAGTTCGACGTCAGATAAGAGCTTTTGCATCCTCTTCTGTTCACTGTCGGAGAATCGTTCAATGATGCTGCGTTTTGAGATTACCATATTTGTCTATCTTCGGTGGAGAAAGAATTGCGTCTGTTATTTGCGCTACGACGTGCGATTCCATCGCTGCCACAACTGTATGGAATTTGGTCTGATCTGCAGTGATTCCAGCTATGCAAAATTGCGACTCGATTTGAGCGAACCAAATGTCTGGTCGCTCTGCCCAAAATGGAGGCACCTTAACTGCTACCCGGCTGATTCCCGGTTGTAAATCCATGGTGACAGGATTTGTATGTGGTGCCTGCTCGACGACTGTATCGTCTAATGAGTCTTGATTCTCTGCCATTTGAAATATTTTTTCAAAATTGTGAAATTCAATCAGCGACGTGTGAGGGTGTGTATGTGTGAGATACGCTCACGTCGCGACGCCGTTTCTGTGCAAAACCTGCCGTGGTAATTTTCTGTTTTTTTGGAGATCACGTCGGGGTCACCAGTTATCGCGTTATGTGTGTGATAATAAATATGAATGTTCTCTCCAAGTAAATTACAGAATGACCAGGTTTTGGTGCTATTAACTTTTATTATAAAATATATATATCAGAAACGAAAAAGACGCGCGATGATGCTATTGACGCTAACGACACTCGATAATTACTCATTGTCTTTTTTATCGGTAGATCGCGTCGGTAAATCATACGATAGTCATCGACTAAAATGTTCTAAGAGTTGCCAGCCCGCCACAGTAGTATATCGATGTTTGGTAACTTTGGCTTTGAGAAAACCAAATTGCTTAACTCCCGGATAGCTCGAGCAACAAAGTTTTTCCGAAGTTAACTTACTCCAAGTTTAATTGGATATTGAGAAATTGGGCCTAAGATTTTTTTCAGGTTCGGGTATTAAAACGAACATAAAAGTAACATAAATTAACATACCAGTTGGAAGCAATCTGACTGCGGAATACTCACACTATAAAACCGATTCGAGACTTACATAGCGGTTGGTCGGCTATGGGCAGAAGAAGCGTGCGTGTCCTGCAAATGTTTAATGCAGCTTTTAAGGGCACAGTATTAACTGTCCAGTAACAAAATTTGGTGTGGTCTTTAGGGAAAGTCACCAGATATTTTCTTACCAAATTTTGTGACTCTAACCCAAAAACTGGCACAGGCATTCCCGAATAAAAAAGATGGAGGGTTGGTGGCGATTAAAGGTCTTTAGGAAGAGTCACCAGCTATCCTCCTTCCAAAATTTGTGACTCTAGCTAAAACATTGTATAAATACAGGCATTCCAGATTTAACAAGTAAGAAGGCTCTAGTCGAGATTTCCCGACTAGGAGATACCCCGAACCCTGTACATAACGCTTACAGCCATTGTCTGTGAGCATCTGTGACTTAACTTCAATCGTCGATATCTCCGGTGTTTCTCAACCGATTTCGATGAAATTATTGCAGATTTTCATTATTTTGTATCAAGTTTTGAAAACGTGTTTTAGTTTTTCGATATTCGATTTTTTTATGTTATCGATCACATGTGTATATCGGAAACGGAAATAGTTATCGAAAATCGGAAACAAACTTGTACTGCCTAGGACTTAGATAAGCTTATGTTCAAAATCTGAAGTCTCTAGCTCTTATAGTCTCTGAGATCGACGCGTTCATACATACAGACAGACGGACGGACGGACGGACAAATGGACATGGCTATATCGACTCGGCTGTTGATGCTGATCAAGAACATATATACTTTATAGGGTCGGAAATGCTTCCTTTTGCCTGTTACATACTTTTGCACAAAAACATTACCTTGTTTACCTTTTACCCATTTCATTGGTTCATTTGGTATAAATAGAAAGGGATGCTGAGGGCTGCAGGTGAAGGGGTGGCGTCAAAATTTTTGGATGCATGTCTTTTGGGAAACGTGCAAGCTATCTTTTCACCAAATTTTCTTACTCAGCTCAAAAATTGTGGAAGACACAGACATTCCCAATTAAAAAAGACTGAGGGCTGGGGGCGGCATGTGCGGGTGTGGCATTCAAATTTTTGAGGGAAGCCTCCAGCAACCTTTTCACAAAATTTGGTGTTTTTAGCTGCTGAAATGTGGGATTTTTGTGTTTTAATCGATTTTTATTCTGAGCTGTATCGATTTCAAAGTGGCCGTAGCGCCCATGCATCGACACTTCGTTTTTGTCCACATTTGTATGAATAAACAAGTAAAAACGTTGCAGTCGGACGCAACCGACTGCGGAATACTTTGATACCAGTAAAAGAACGGTTGATAAGGGGGAATGCAGGGGCGAAGGGAGTGGGCCATGTGGTAAACATCGCCAGCTATCATGTTACCAAATTTGGTGACTTAAGCTCAAAAACTGTGGAAGATAACTTAACTCCCAAATTTAAAAGGTGGGCGGAAGAGGTAGGCGTGGCATCCAAATTTTTGAATCAAATGTTTTTAACTGTCACCATCTATCTTCCTAATAAGTTTGGTGGCTCTAGCTCAAAAACTGTTAAAGATATAGCCGATTCCGATTTTATAAGGCGGGTGGCTTTGGTGGGCGTGGCATCCAAAATTTTGAATCAAATGTTTTTAACTGTCACTATCAATCTTCCTACCAAGTTTGGTGGCTCTAGCTCAAAAACTGTTAAAGATATAAGCCGATTCCGATTTTATAAGGCGGTTGGCTTAGGTGGGCGTGGCATCAAAAATTTTGATGCATTTTTTTGGGGAACGTCAATATCTATCTTTACACAAAATTTGGTGGCTCTAGCCCAAAAAATGTGAAAGCTACAGGCGTTTCCAATTTCTCGGAGAAGGGGGGATGGGGGCGGAATAAGGGGGCGTGGCATCCAAGTTTTGATGGGGAACGTCAGTACCTATCTTGACACAAAATTTGGTGGCTCTAGCCCAAAAAATGTGAAAGCTATAGGCGTTTCCAATTTCATGGAGAAGGGGGGATGGGGGCGGAATCAGGGGGCGTGGCATCCAAAATTTTGATGCATTTTTTTGTGGAATGCAATATCTATCTTGACACAAAATTTGGTGTCTCTAGCACAAAAAATGTAAAAACTATAGGCGTTTCCAGTTTCAAGGAGCAGGGATGATGGGGGCGGAAGGAGTGGGCGTGGCATCCAAAATTTGGATGCAGTTTTTTCAGGGACATGACTAGCTATCTGCGTGCAAAATTTGGTAACTCTAGCTGTAAGAATGTGAGAAATATTGGTTTTATCGGTTTTCAGTTATCGAATTTATCGATTTCCCAGCCTCCTAGTAGGCGTGGCACCCCAATCTTGACACTTTATCTGTCGCGCCTATAGACAAACATAATTGCAAAGTTTCAAGTCTCTAGCTTTACGGGTGTCGAAAAAAGTTGCGTTCATACAGACGGACAGACGGACACCATGACGGACATTGCACAAAACCAATATACTATGAGACCTTCGGTATCAAAGTATAAAAATGATTTTTTATTGAACGCTTACAAATTAATTTTTTTATAAAACAAATTTCCCATATGGCGAAAAATTAAGATAGAAAGGACCGTAATCTGCGCCGTGGTGGCGGGGTGCTTATTGCTGTTGATGTGGGCTTTCCCTCTGAGACAGTAATTTTAGGTGGTTCTATGGATATAGAGTTTGTTGCTGTAAAGTTAAATATAATTACGTTTCTTTTTCCTATATACCACCTTTATCTGACAACTCTGTCTACAATGTACATTTGTCAGCAATACTTTCCATATAGTCTATGCTTTCTGATCGTGATATTCTTGTAGTTCTTGGCGATTTTAATATTGCTGATGCTACTTGGATTTCAAGTCCGGACTTAAGCGAGTTGACCCCCATGGTGCAGACTGATTTTCTAGTTGATTTATTTGAAATGTCATTGGGTCAGATCAGTGGCATTCCAAATTCTCTTGGTAAAATGCTTGATTTGGTATTTGTTTCGGATCCATCTACTCTTTCTGTGTCAAGATCCCTTCCCATATCCACTCCCGAAGACTTATACCACCTGACGTTGGAGATGTTGATCACTTTGCCTGCCTGTGCCGTTCGCCAGTGTAGTGAACCATTAAGACGGGTACGTCAATTTCGAAAAACCGATTTTGTAAAACTTACCCGGCTCTTAGCACTGGTTGACTGGTCGTCCCTCTATGGTTCTGAGGACTTGGATACGGCAATCAGTATTTTTTATAGAACCTTAGACAATTTATTCGACATGTGTGTCCCTTTTGGTAGGCCAAGTAGGAAAAACAAACCTGCGTGGTTTACACGAGAGTTGACTGCCCTTAAAAATCGAAAATCTAAGCTTTATAAGAGTTTCAGAAAAGCTGGCTCTTCTGTTCATTACTCATCATACTTGATTGCGCGTTCCAGTTTTTCAGTCATGAATAATTCATGTTATAAAAATTACCTAAGTCGGTGCAGACTACAGTTTCAGCAAGATCCTAAGAGGTTCTATGACTTCGTTAATGCGAAGCGAAAGTCATCAAAACTTCCATCTAGTTTATCTTTTGAAAACAAGTCGGCCAATTCGGATCAGGCCATTGCCGATTTATTTGCCGAATTTTTTGAAACAACATACAGTTCATTTGATAATCAGGGTGATCTGCCTAACCCGAATCAGGTTAATGGCTCTAATTGCACATTTGGACCAAAAATCACAGAGTGTTCATTACTACGTTATCTACAGGTTATTAAGCCTGAACTTTTTCCGGGACCTGACGGCGTACCAAGCTGTGTGCTTAAGTACTGTGCTGATGGTCTCTTAAAGCCTTTGCATACATTGTTGAATTTGTCTATTGAGAAATGTTCATTTCCTAATATCTGGAAAGAATCATTTATTATTCCGCTCCATAAAAAAGGAGACAAGTCTAATGTTCAAGATTATAGGGCTATATCCAAATTGTCTGCTATACCAAAAATAATAATAAGAATAATAATAAAAATAATAACTTCTCAATTACAACATTTTTGCAGATCTTTAATTTCACCGTGCCAGCATGGACTCATGAAACAAAGATCTACTACCACTAACCTGTTAGAATTTACTTCACTAGTTGTTAATGGTTTTCAAAATAAAATGCAAACGGATGTTATTTACACTGATTTCAGTAAGGCATTTGACTCGGTTAATCACTACATTTTACTTCATAAACTTCAACTTTTAGTTTTTCCCAGCAATCTTATTCGGTGGATAAGGGAATATTAAACTCAAAGAACACAGAGAGTCAGTTTTAATGACGCTGTCTCTAAGGTAGTTCATGTCACTTCCGGTGTTCCGCAAGGAAGTCACCTTGGAGCTTTATTATTTACACTTTTCATCAATGATCTTCCATCTGTTATTGACCAATCTCGAGTGCTGATGTATGCTGACGATGTAAAATTATGCATGTCGGGTACTGCTCTGTTGTCTGCTCAAAAATTACTAACTGATTTAGATCATTTTCAAAAGTGGTGTCGTGTTAATTTACTAAATCTTAATTGCAGTAAATGTAAAGTCATGTCTTTTTATAGACGCCTGCCTTTTTCAAATTTATATTTTCTTGATGCAAGCCTCCATCGCATTGAATGGGTTGATGATTTAGGTATTCTTTTTGACCCAAAACTCAACTTTCTCAAGCATATCTCTTCAGAGTCAAATAGAGCCTCTAATACCTTGGGGTTCATTAAGCGCTGGTCGAAAGAATTTGGCGATCCCTACATAACCAAAACACTTTACACGTCTCTGGTACGTCCTGTTCTTGAATATGGATCTTGTATCTGGTATCCCAAATACAGGATTCACCAGGATAGAATAGAATCAGTACAAAAACAATTCTTGCTCTTTGCCCTTGGGAGATTTAACTGGGATACTAACATTAACCTAACTTCCTACCACAGTAGAGTTTTAATAATAAATCTTCCTTCTCTTTCTGATCGCAGAACAATGCTAGGTGTAGACTTTTTACACAAACTAATAAATGGTGAAATTTATTCCTCCGAATTAATCAGCCAAATTAGTTTTGCTGTTCCGATCAGAAGGACAAGGAATTTTCTACCCATTGCTCTTCAAGCTTGTCACTCTAACTATGCTATTCATAACCCTTTTCGGATTTTATGTTCAAACTATAACAAATTTTTCCACTTAATAAACGGTGCCACTTCTAGTAGTTCTCTTAAAAAGTTGGTCTTATGTCATTTGTCTACGTTTTCGCGATCTACGTAACCGTACGCTATGCGGTGTGCCCCTCGGTCGGTTGGGCGGGAGGTTGGTTGCTTTTTGCTTAGGTGCGCGCGTTAACAAGCCGGTGCTTGGTATCGTTGGGCCACTTGAATATACTGTCTTGTTTTAGTACATCTACGTCCAATAATAACTTCCTCAGCCCCAATTGGCTCTAATATCTGCGTCTTAGCCGATTTCGATTAAGTTTTCCCAGATTTTCATTATTTGTTATTAAGTTTCTAAAACAAATTTCACATTTTCCAAATTCAAGGTTTTATTGTTATCAGTCTCATGAGTATATAGAAAAAGAAAATAATTATACCGATATAGTATATATTATAAACTTTATCCTATATATACAATATATATCTGTGGTCACATGGAAGAGTAGCTTAAGTCGAAAATTGAAGTTTTGAGATATCGCCAATTTTGTATATTTTTTTATCTACTTGATTTTCGTGAAAAATTTATATGCTGAAATGTTGCTAATAAGTTTATTAGAGAAGAAAGGTACAAGTTTTAAAAAATATTTGGGAAATAGAGAAGATTTTACACCTTTTATACATAAGGTAACGTCGCTTTGAATTAACAGCTTATGTGTACATAAGCTGTTTTGCAATATTGGTTTTTTGTTTATTTCATCAAATTGCATTTCATTATAAGAACTAACACGCACTTAAAATTGCGCTATGCAAGAATATATTTCATTAAAAAAACTTATTTGAACATAAGTTGTTTAAAAATAATTAGTTTATTTTTTTGAAGCTGAATATTTATGCAGCTTAAGTCTATATAAGTGGAATAGTTATATGATGAACGGAAGATCGAAATATGTAAACAAAAAAAAAAAACTATGTGCACTTAAGATGTTTTGACAAGTGCATGGCTCTTTCAAAAAACTTAAGCTAAAAAGTAAACGCACATAATTTTGTGAAGAAACATTATTTATCAAAACTGATTAAACAGATTTATGCGCTTTGACATCTATATACCTCCTATTGCAATAACTCAATTCGCGCTTAAGTCGACTTAAGCTAATCTTCCATGTGACCACAGATATATATGTCACAAAATTTCGGACACAAATATTCTTCCGTGACTGGCCTTTTGTCTTGTGTAAGTGTTTTTTGCTTGATAGCTTACCCTAGTTTGAAAAATTCTTATTCAAAAATATGTTAAGAAAATAATAAAATAAAGAATATTATGACCACAGGCTTTTAAATGAAAACTTTTTCAAGTGCGCTGAGACAGAACCAGATTTTACAGCTCCACTTAATTAGAAAAAAAGTGTGAAGGCCAGTTGGAGGCATGTATGTACCTGTTTCTGCTTTTGATGAGGACCCTATGCAAATTGTAATAGAAGTAGCAATTACTATGCAAATTAGCAGCTAGACTTGACAAGACCAAAACGACTGAGGTAAGGAAGAAACGGTGTTGTTATCTTTGAAGAAGAACCCGTTGGGTAGACGCTGAACCTATAAAATGCCTTGTCCGATCATACATATGTTGCAGTCTTCTTGCAAAGTTTATTCTGTGTATATCTCCAGTGAAAATACATAACTTGTTATATTAAAGTCACAAAACTGAAGATGTGTCTTTTAAGTCGTTTATGGCTCTTGTTTCAGTTCTCTTTGCTAGCCTCTCTTAGTTTTGAAACTTCCCAAGCTCATTTCAGTAAGTCAGCAATGTTGGTTATTTTTGTGGTTTTCGTTGTATGTAGAATTTTCTGTGTATGTAGAATTTTCAACAAAGTATCTTAATGCAATAAGCGCCGATGAAACAGCCGAGCAAGAAAGCGGAGAATACAACTACGACCAACAAGGTAATGATTGGGAAGGAACATGCACAGATGGCCTCCGACAATCGCCCATTAATTTAACCGAAAGCAATGTGAGTACCAAAATCCCTACAAGACTTAATTTAATAATTAAACTTACCCCCGTGAAGAGTGATTTAAACTCCATACCGCGAATTCGATTTTACAACTACGACCGGGCTTTGGAGGCACCACTTGTTTTGACAAACAACGGTCACACAGGTGCGTGTCAATTGCATTTCATAAGTGCCTTAAATACAACAAAAATTTTGCTTTAGCGAACATGGTTTTACCTGCAACAACTAACGGACAGCGTGCTTACATCAATGGCGGTCTGTTGCCAGGTTCCTTCGAAGCACAGAGCGTGCACTTTCATTGGGGTTCCTCTAACAGTACGGGATCCGAGCATCTTGTCAATGGTCAACGATTTGACGTGGAAATGCACGTAGTTCATAAGAATATTCGCTATTCCGATAAAACTGTGGGCGAAGCCAGTATGCATGCGGATGGTCTTGCCGTATTGGGCGTCATGTTTCAGGCTGTACCTTTGCTGGTATCGCAACAATTTGGACTTAACAGAGTTATAGATCAATTGCCTCGAATTGTTGATTACCAATCTAGTACGGCGGTAGCTGGTCGGCTAACCGTGGGCGATTTGCTGGGCGGCGTTGTGACAGGACAGTTTTACACTTATAACGGTATGCGCTACACTAAAATTGTTCACTTACAAAGATTAACATAAGTTTTAATACCATGAAATAGCTTAAAAGTGTGTAATAGTTTTGGGCAAAAGTATGTAATAGGCAGAAGGAAGCATCTCCGACCCCATAAAGTATATATGTATATTCTATATATATTCAGCATAAACAGCCAAGTCGATAAAGCCATGTCCGCCTTTCCGTCTTAAAATTTCATCGAAATCGGTTAAGAAACACCAGAGATATCAAATATTGAATTTTAGTCACAGATTCATACAAATAGTGGTATATGGTTCAGGGTATCTCCTAGTCGGAAAACTCGACTAGAGCCATCATACTTATTGTTAATGTATTCATTCACTTGTTTACCATATGTAGGCTCACTAACTACACCTGACTGCGCTGAAGCTGTTACTTGGACTGTTTTTAAGGATACTGTTAAACTACCTAGACGGCAGATTATGAAATTTTGGAGCTTAATGGACTCTCGCAGGCGTCCATTGATTAACAACTACCGAAACATTCAAGATTTAAATGAGAGACCAATATACTATAGATCGTTGAGATAAACGGAAGTGCGGATCTTAAATATGCAAAAAAAAAATCAACACCATTCTTGGAAATCAACAATCTCGTATAATATATATACATATAAATAAACTTGACATATGCAACTAAAACTTTAAAATTGAGTTACACATTATTTATTTTTAGGACTCAAATAAATCAAAATTTTAACGCAACTAAATGTGCATTTCAAAATGAATTACTCTATAAGGAATTTTGCAAAGCTAAGCCATTACAATTATGACCAGCAGGGAAAGGACTGGAACATAAGCGCTGGCAGACAACAATCGCCGGTTTCGCTTGCCAAGGACAAAGTAAAAGATTTTAAATTTAAACTTTAGCATTAAAAAACTTTAGTAGTTTTCTTTTAAATAAAAGGCAGTCAAATCTAATGCGCCAGTCCTGCGCTTTATCAACTACAACAAGATATTGTCACGCCCCCTTAGAGTAACCAACAATGGGCACACCTTGATAATGGCAATACCTTGCACAGATGATGGAACTCAACCAGCTGTGTGCGGATGTAAGCTCAAGTGTGTCTACAAAGCTGTGCAACTCCACTTTCATTGGGGTTCGCCAGAGAAAAAAGGCTCAGAACATGCCATAAGCTCCTCCCGATATGATGCCGAACTGCATATTCTTCATCAAAATAGTGCATACGCTCTCAAAAAAGATGCGTTATGCTTTTTGGATGGCTTTGTTGTATTGGCAATAATGGTTAATATAGTTCAGGTAATAAAATACAATATATTAAGCACATTGCAATAAACTATCGTGACATGTGCCATTTTTATACCCTTACCCATAAAATGGGTAAAAAGTGTACACTGAATTTGTGGAAAAGTAGGAGTAGAAGGAAACGTCTCCGACCCTATAAAGTACATATGTATATTCCTGATCCGCTTCAACAAACAAGTCGATAAAGCCAGGTCCGTCTGTATGAATTAGCGTTGGGACGATTTCGATATAATATTGATTTGATCGATTTCGTGTTTGCTTAATCCTTATCGATATTTTTCCCGATTCTCGATTTTTTGATACAGCTTATGTTACATCTCTCATATGTTCTCTTTATCGTTTGGGTGTCATATTTTTATTAATTGTATTAAAAGTATTCTTACGCGTGCCTGGAATTTTGTAAGTAAGCAAAAATTCGCCCAAAATCAACCTTTGCGCCAATTATAGTGGTAACAACACCTTCAAGTTTCGCACTTTGTTCGGTTTGTTTTGCTTTGTATTTTCTGCGAAATAGTGAAAATAAAAACTGAACGAAATATTACATTGCAAAATAGTAATAGCCTATTGCCAACATTTATGGCTTATTTTTAATGCATACAAGCTTTATTGCTTGCATTGCAGATGCAGTACAAGTATATTTTCGTATATACGTGGGAGTTATTTGAAAAAGCCCAAAAGTGCAACAAAATTATCCGCCAACAGTTTCAAAAGCAGTCTACCGTGGCTCCCAGTTCAATTATTTCCTACGATATCCACCAAAAAACAAAGTTATTAATTATTTTCGAATATTACTAGATATTGCGCCCACCTTTACAACTTCCGCTATTCACAATCATCTCTTTTTCCACTTTAACATTAACAGAGCCCATTAACAGCGATGTTTTCGCGAAGTAGTGTTCAAATAAACCAGCTATCGCTTCAGTTAATCTTCAGTAAGTATTGATGGTCAGTTTACTTCAGCTATACCACTAACCAAATAATGTTATAGATGGGACATTTCTAGTACTGTTTTGGTTTCCACTAAACTGGTGATGATTGTAACATTTGTTTGGTAAATGTTACTCTGCGGCCAGTTGTTTGTTGGTTTCTTTCGGTTTTGGGGAAAGGGGGAGTGGCGGTAAAATACATTAGTATTTGTTGTGTGTTTGTTTTTGTGGGATTTGGGGTTTTTTTTATCGCTTGTTGCTGCCTGAGGAGGGTGTTTGTTTTTTAATTTCGTTTAATAACTAGATAAAGCAATATGATTGTATAATATATGTTTTAATATTTTGGATATTAGGTGGGCATTATTAAATCATCTACACGTTGATATAACATAATAAATACGAATAAAATAAACTTGTTTTGTATTTGAATACTTAAATAAATTTTATATATAATATGTAATAATTGATATTAAAGGGTGTTTTACGTTGTGCTTTTTGGTTGCCGGTGTGTTATTGTTTGCCTTTCGATGTATATACACTCGATGATGAATACATACATACATAATGTCATTCTTGTGTACCACTCCGTGCCGCTTGTGAAATTAGATGAGGACTTTAACTTTTTATTGATGGAACGGGTATATTGGCCTGTGCTATGTTGTACAGGAGGGATTTTGGCCTATTATATATATATTTTTTGTTTGATATGTGCGTGTCGTTTGATATATGACGTATGTTTGGGCTGGTATCTCTGTCGTCTTAATAAATATGCTGGGCATTTTTTGGTGGGCTGCATGTTTGGATTTTGTTTGTTTTTCGATGCCCTGTCGCATGTGTGTGTGCATGAATGTTTGCGTGACCTAAGTACATATTTTAGTTGTGTGGTATAATCTATACAAAAATAATTGTAAATATATAGATGTCTTAATAAAATGTGGCCAATATTTTTAAATTTTTAAATCTAAAGTATTTGAATCCAAAATTGCCTGTTGAATTAAATTATTGTTGGGCGGTCATAATCAAACAATGGCTCGCTTTACTTTGTATCTTTGCCCTGGTTGGGGTCGAATGACAGTGTAAATCTCAACATTGTGCCCGATGGAATGCGTCTATGTTTTTAAGTTGTTGTTGTCTTCCTAAAGCCGTGAGTGACCTGAACCGGGTGCTTGGTTATTTGGGGTCTATGTTGACTGGGTCCTGGTTGTGATGTCTTGGTGCTATACCCAATTCACACTAGGGCACTAGGGCACATCACTCGAAACGATTAGAAGATGTGAAATTCGTGTTCACATTGCAACGTCTAACATCAACTGTCTTCTTCCTTTGTAAAAGTGACCTGTTTATTTCAGCGCATAATTTACTAATTGTTTTTAAAAATTAATTAATAAAAAAAGTATACTTCAGTCTATCTGTTTAGTCCTTTAGAAATACCATATTAATAATAAGCGTTTTGGTCTCTCAACGATCTCCTCCTGGTTATTTCTGCGACGCTTAGCAGGTGTTGGGGTCTTCTCCTGAACCCTCATTTCGTTTTGGTCCAGCACAATAATATCGTCCCGTGTCTATTGAAAATACCGCTCATGTGCATTGCTTATGGCAAAAGTGTCCAGAAATTCATTCAATTTGCCTAACCTTTTCCATGTTGAAGTGGATCCTCTTCTTGGACCGATTTTCTGCTTCTCTTGCTTGAAATAAATTGCCGGTATTACCCCTAGAGTGGTAACCTTCGTCGATTCGACGAACACTGTTGCAATTTTCTTAGTTTTCTCCAAATTCTCTTATTCTGTTGTGCTCTTCTTTACAATGCAGTTAGTGTGTGCTATGCTCCTAAGCTCTGCAGAATTTTGGCGCCGTCAGCGCAGCGTAAGTCATTTTTTTTTTGCTGCAAATGAAAAGTTACATCGTCAAAACGACGAAGCTTATATCAAAAAAATTCGATGTGATTTAACAGAATGGATTGTTTGACAATTTCAATCAAAAGTTGTTAACTGATTGTGGTGATTCTGGTTTTAATAGATTGACCTAAGATTCGACGAAGGTTACCATAAGTGTATGTAAAATAACCTTACCATTCTAGGGCTAAACAGTTTTAGGCCCAATTCCTCAATGTCCGGTTAGTCAACTTATTCTAAGTTTAGTCGAACTTGAGCTTCGCAATGTTCGGTTTGCACTTACTCATGATGGAAAGACTAAAGGAGACGTAATGAGCAGGTCCGTTATGTGTCGCTCTCACCGCTCTTAAAATCCCTATGGTAGAATGACAAACTGTGACGTCACAGTTTGCTTCGTTTACAACAACCACAGTACTGAGAGAGCAACAGCTGATCGTTTGCGCTCTTTATTTCTTGCGCAGCCAAAATCGCGCACTTCTTTGTGCCACCTTGTGTCTATTGCATCATGGCACTTACTTATCCGATGCCTGGATGTCCAGCTACTACTTATACCGATGCTAAGTCCCGATATATAATTATCAATACAGTCATCGTAAGACGAACAGCTGACTCAAGCTGACACTTGCATTGTTTATTTTATTTTTTTGCATGAATAAAATTCCAAAATGCTTATTTGCGTCTTCTAAGTCCACAAATACATACATACAAGATTTTCCCTCGTTGCAGTTTACAACAGGGCTCATAGAAAGTAATCTTGATATGCAACATGCAGCAGTTTGGGAGTTACAAGTTTGATTCCGATTTTAGATAACTATTTTTTATAAATTAATTTAAATTTTTCATGTAGATATTTATTATAATGTGTAACATGAAAATCTTTCATTTGGAAAATGTTAGATACGTATTGGAAACTTTATACAAAAAAATCTGTGAAAATTTAATCGAAATCGGTTAAGAAAAAACAGGGCATCGAAGATTAAAGTATAGTCACTGATGCATACAGACAATGACTGTACGCGTTAAGAATAGGCTTCAGGGTATCTCCTAGTCGGGAAATCTCGACTAGAGCTTTCTTACTCTTTAACAAATAATTAATAACGACATTGATCTTTAATTCAATATTTAATTAAATCCACAATACATTTCATGTAATGCTTCAAATTTTTTGACCTAAAGTGGGTATCCAGCACAGCAAAAAAAATTTTTTCATACAAAATCACCGCAGCAGGAATTGTTTTTCTTGGCTGCGTGTGTTCTGGGTATCCAGCAAAGTAGCAACAAATACTGAACTGCCTATCGATAGTATCGATTAAATACAAAATGTACACATTGGCGCTGGGCTCAGCAAATACCAAATCCTATATTTTGTTGGGCCCAGGGAAGCAACTAACAACATTTGTGCTACCGGTGTCGCCGTGCGCTTTGCTTTTCTTGCTATTGTATATTTTGAAATAAATCAGATTTTTTTATTATTATTATTGGACGTAGAAGTTCTAAAGAAAACAGTACGTTCAAGTGGCCCAACGATACCAAGCACCGTCTTGTTAACGCGCGTAGATCGCGAACATGTAGACAAATGACATAAGACTAACTTTTTAAGAGAACTAATAGAAGTGGCACCGTTTATTAAGTGCGCAAATTCGTTATAGTTTAAACATAAAATCCGAAAAGGGTTATGAATAGCATAGTTAGAGTGACTAGCTTTAAGAGGAATGCAATATTCTATGCTGATAGGAAAGAAACAATCTAGTTGCACTTCTTAATTATGTTTTTTTTTATTTATATATTTTAAACTTAAATTTAAATAGCTCACTGTGGCCTAGTACTTTTAAGCTATTTAAGTCAAAATGCCATATTTTTAACATAAATTAGTGGACTATGGTCGCACTATAAAACCTTGCGCCGCACGCTCCCAAAATATAACACAAATTCCTGTCAGAATTTTTATACCCCGAACCCATGAAATGGGTAAAAGGGGTATAATGGTTTTGTGCAAAAGTATGTAACAGGCAGAAGGAATCATCTCCGACCCTATAATGTATATATATTCTTGATCAGCATCAGCAGCCGAGTCGATATAGCCATGTCCGTCTGTCCGTCTGTCTGTCTGTATGAACGCGTAGATCTCAGAGACTACTGAATATAAGTTCTCCTATACCATGAGCGGAACAAGTTTGTTTCAAATTATCGATAACTATTCTGGTTTCCGATATACACATGGGATCGATTACAAAAAAATCTCGAATTTGGAAAATGTAAAAATGGGGGTTGAAATAATGGGTAACGATATAGCTTTTCTGAAAATTTCATCAAAATCGGTTAAGAAACACCAGAGATATCGAAGATTGAAGTTTAGTCACAGATGCATACAGACAATGACTGTACGCGTTATGTACAGGGATCGGGGTATCTCCTAGTCGGGAAATCTCGACTAGAGCCTTCTTACTTGTTTTTTACTGTGTTGGATACTGGTACACATCGTATTGATATAGCAAATTTGAATACTTGTCTTATTAAGTGTCCAAGAATTAGGACGCGTGTCCTAAACGAAGTTTGTAGCAAGGCATTTCTCGTCAGGAACTTTAACAAGACTTCAACCATCGAAGAAAAATGTTCATTAATGGATTTATTACCTGGCATGGAAAGAACAGAATTTTTTACATACAGAGGTATGTATGCATGTAAAGTAATAGCGTATTTCCATTGCTCCGTTTCCGTAAATTTATCGGTCAGTTACGAAAGCTGTTGCCATTGCTCCGTCACTGAACCTTCCGTTAGTAAATCAGCTATTCACAATCATCTCTTTTGCGACTTTAACATTAACAGAGCCCATTAACAGCGATGTTTTATCGAAAAGGTGTTCAAATGAACCAGCTTTTGCTTCAGTTAATCTTATGTGAATATTGACGGTCAGTTTACTTCAGTTGACTCCTTATGGGAAAATACACGCAAACTGAACCTCCGTCACTGTTTACTTAGCATAACTGAGAATAACTGAGCAGTGGAAAGACCCTTTAACATGTCAAACAAGTAAAAACGTTGCAGTCGGACGCTACCGACTGCGGAATACTCTGATACCATTAAAAGAACGGATGGTAAGTCTGCTTGCAATGGTGGAATACGGGGGCGGTTTGGGTGGTCCAGATAGGGCACATCGCCAGGTATCCTGTTACCAAATTTGGTGACTAGCTCAAAAAGAAAGACAACGGGTCTTTCGATTTTAAAAGGTGGGCGGCAGAGGTGGGCGTGGCATTACATTTTTTTATGCAATTCTTTGGGATCGGTCACCATCTATCAAATTTAGTGATTAATGGCATTTAAATTTTGTGTAGATGTTTGGGGAATCCGATCTTCTATCTTGAAACCGAATTCGGTGACTCTATTTTAAAAACTCTAAAAGTTTTTAAAAAGCGTTGGAATGTGGGGCGTAGGTTGGTGGTATGGTATCCACATTTTTGATGCAGATCTTTGGTACATACCACCATCTAACTTCCTACGAAATTTGTTTGTTGTGGCTCTAGCCCAAAAACTGTGAAAGCTATAGGCGTTTCCAAATTCAAAAGCAGGATAGCTGGAGTCGAAAGGACTGGGCGTGGCAACCAATATTTTGATTCAGTTTTTTGAGGAACGCGACTAGCGATCTTCTAGCCAAATTTGGTAACTCTAGCTGAAAGTATGTGATATTAAATCGATTTCCCAGATTCCTAGTAGGCGGGACACCCAATCTTGACACTTAATCTGACCTGACAAGAGAACATCAGAAATGCAAAGATTCAAGACTCTAGCTTTAAGGGTGTCGGAGAAACGCGCGTACATACAGACAGACGGGCATTGCACAAAAACAATATACTATCATAAGTTCAGTATCAGATTATAATAATATTCAATTAAATTTTAATTACATTTAAGGTTCGCTGACAACACCACCATGCTCTGAAGTCGTCGATTGGTTTGTATTTCCAAAACCTATAGAAATATCGAAAAAATATGTAAGCGTTACATCCTTTAAACAATACCTATTTACTATTACAAATAATATTTAAGTTTCAGAACCTCTGGTTGTTGTCCGACGAACGCGGCAAGCCTTTAATTAATAACTATCGGGCTATGCAGAGCATCAACAAACGTCGAGTGTATTACAGAAACGAAAACTTTAATTAAAATTATACATTTAAAACGCGAATATTATGGCGTTCTGCTTATTACGCTGTTAGAGGCAGTTGCATTGACATCTATCGATTTTATTAAGTGTCTTTTCTTAAAAATGCGATGATAGTCAATTTTTTTGACGAAATCAAAATATAGTAACAAGCAATTGTACTGGTTGATGATTGCACGTTGAACTCAATAAATCTTAAATCTTTTATTGAATTGACCATTCATTTTTGTTTAAATAAAAAATCTTTATTGTCTAACCTAAAAAAAAAACATGTAAAACTTGTAATATAGATTATATTTGTAGTATGTCGTTGAATTTGTAAAGCAGAGACGTCTAAAAGATGCTTATGGAAGAGCAACACAAATGCAGAAAATACATTAATGCAAATATAGAAGGTATCACTAAAAAAATTGAATGACAAGAAAAAGTAATGATAATGCCCTTTACTAATGTTGTTTTGTGCGTAAACCGATTGTCACAAACACTTTTTTTTAGTGCAGTCTCGTCTGTAAAGCAACAAAATTGAAATTTCGTAGCTCAACATCAAAAATAGGAAAGCCCCGTTACTTTGCTGCTGACCATAGGCAGCGAACAGACGAACAAAACAGAATACGCAAAATTGTTCTTGTATTTCCTATTGCTTATGGGAAGAGCAGATCACGTATACGAAAACTGCTTGCCTATACCCAAGAGCTATTGCAAAAACAAATGAGCTCAAAGAGCTATGGGCTTAGACATCTATGCTGTAAAGTATTCTCCTTTTTTTTTTATATATATAGCCATAGCCTATGTACATATATGTAACAAATTCAACAACCGGTCTGACATCAACCAACTAAAGTAAAAACTTTTTCTAATGCAATATATGTTACGTGTCATCGCACTATAATTTACAAATACAAATACAGCAAAATTGGTGATTCTGCTCAAAAGTTCAGAAACTTTTAAGATGAAGTGCGAGGAGGTTAAGGAGCGCTACAAGCTTCCCATCGTTTACTCAAAAAACTATTCCGTGCGATTTGCTGGTCTTGAAAAGCTTCATCCTTTTGATGCTGCCAAGGGAAGGCATATACAAAAGGTAAATAACAAGTAAATACGTTAAAGTCAGGTAAATAGTATGATTTCCTAAGGGCGATGTTGTTGGTGTTGATGAATCTCTTAATATATTGTTAGTAACTTACCTTTGAATTTAAAAAAATATAAAACAGATATTCGGTGTGGGCGTGGCGTCAAATTTTTTTCCGTTTAACAGCAGACGTTACTAATAATAAACATTTCAAATTGCATGACTCTAGTTCAATAGATAGGCCACGCCTTTAAAATTGCTAATGCATATTTTTTAAAAGACGTCAAATTGCCATTGTCAATTTGCGAAGTACGAGTGTTTTATCGATTTGAAAGTGTTTTGACATGTCATCGATTTTCCAGCCCCCAGCGGCCGTTAACCTTACCATGACACTTCGTTTGGCGCAGACGTCAACTATTTGTCCTAAGTTATAAGTCTGAATAATTGGTTGCGTTTATATATGTATGTAGAAAGACAGACGTTAAATATACTATAAGAAAGAAGCTTCACTTGAGATATTCCGACCAGGAAATACCCTAAAACCTATATTTAACGCGTACTGTAAGTGTTTGCGTATATGTATCTGTGGTCAAACTTCAGTCTTCGATTCAATTTTCACAGATGTTTATTATTTTGTATTAAGTTTCTTAAACGAAACAGTTCACATTTTCCGAATTGAAGGTATTATTGTTATCGAGTTCATGTGTATACCGAAAATGAAAAGATAGATCGATAATTTAAAACAATTGTGTACTACTTCTGTACTACTAAGAACGCGACGATCTTAGAGACTTTAAAAGCTAGCAACTCCAGACTTGGAACATAAGTTCACCTAAGCTCTAGGCAGTACAAGTTTGTTTCAGATTATCGATAACTCTTTCCTGTTTTTGACAAAAGCATGTAATGTAAACTGGAAAATGTTAAAAGTGTTTTCGAACTTATTTAAAAATAACGAAAATCTGTTAAAAGACAAAATTACTTGCAGACAATGGCAATACACATTAAGTATAGGGTTCAGGGTATCTCCTTGTCGGGATATCTCGACTGAAACCTTCAAGTTGTTTATTTTTTCTTTGTCTTTCATGAAAGTTTAGAAATTTTAAGAAGATTGTCTTACGAGTGCTAAGTGTTTCTCTTGTTCAATAAAGCCTTTATATACATAGTATGTTTTACTTTCAGCTGCTTTGCGATGAGCTGTCGCTGGAGAGTGGTAATTTCTATGACCCCGTTGAAATTACCAAAGAGCAATTGCTGCGAGTTCACACTCGCAAGTATTTAAAGTCCTTAAAATGGAGTGCAAAGGTGGCTTGTATAGCCGAGGTTCCAGTTATGATCTTTATGCCCAATTTCACAGTCCAAACTGGGTACTTGCGGCCAATGCGATATCAAGCGGCCGGCTCAGTATTGGCTGGTAAACTTGCCCTGGAATATGGTTGGGCAATTAACTTGGGCGGCGGATTTCATCACTGCTGCTCGCATAGCGGCGGTGGCTTCTGTCCCTATGCCGACATTACATTACTGATTGTACGTTTGTTTGATTTGGAGCCATCGAGAGTTAGAAATGTAATGATTGTGGATCTGGATGCCCACCAGGGCAATGGTCATGAGCGCGATTTTATGAATGTAGGCTCCGTATACATACTTGACATGTACAACGCGTTTGTATACCCAATGGATCACGAAGCCAAGGTTGGCATACGCTGCGGTGTAGAGTTAAAGCATTTAACTGAAGATGCTTACTATTTAAGACAATTGAAACGATGCCTGATGCGAGCGTTAACAGAATTCAAACCTGATGTTGTTATATATAATGCCGGCACTGATGTCCTTAAGGGAGATCCCTTAGGTAATTTAGCAATAACCCCAGAGGGCGTAATTGAGCGAGATCGCATAGTGTTCAGTACTTTTCGTTCACTGGGCATACCTGTCGTTATGCTGCTTAGCGGCGGCTATATGAAATCTTCCAAGCGCGTTATTGCCGATTCTATTGTTAATCTTCAGAAACACGGTTGGCTATGTGTTCATTCTAAAAAACATTAGTTTATTGATATTGTTTTCCTTATAACTATGAAATTGTTGGACATTTGGAAATCGTTGTTAAGACAAATATTCATTATAAAGGTGCTATGAGCTGTGAGAAATGGGTAGCTATTTTTAATATTAGATTACTTTAAATATATGATTTTACAATATAAAAATGACCAAAAATATATAATTAGATACTTAAATAAGCTTATTATTATTAAGAACGATCCGTGGACCTAGGGCTGCGGGTTTGCGAGCCACAGCAGCTCCCACTAGCCTAGCTCTCAGCCTAACTCCAAACACATTATGTCTGCAAACCGAACGAATTTTGGGACACGCCCCTGGATCAATTATGAATTTTATGGTCTTATAAAGCTAGTTTCAATACATAATTTGAAAGTCATAAATTGAGACCTCACTTTCTGTTTAGGTTTTTTATTGATTTTTGAATATCAAAAAATTTAAAGCCAATCTCCTGCTTTAAATTTTTTCCAGCTATTTGTTAACGGTAATTAAGAAACAGTTGATTATTGCTAAATGTGGTTAAAATAAACATAAATACTTATGCAAAATATTGTTACTGGAATATCATAGTCTTTTAATTGAAGGTATTATCGTGGCCGTTAGATTTTTTTTGATTTTTCATATTTACATATAGTTAAGATAAACACCTATTTCTTTGCAGTGTAAGTAACTCATGTGTTTCTAGGGTTGTCAAGTATCTTATATATGAAACTTCCCTATCATCCTGCCACTAACAGGAAGTTGGCGTTGGCAAGCTAGAACTTTAAATCAAATTAGGTTAATATAGAATAAACAGGCTACGCTTAGTATATTTAAAGTGAGATTTCCATGCACAACTTAAAGAGCCTAGCAAAAAAATCGTAAAATAATATAAAATAAAAACAAGTAAGGAAGCTATTTTCGGCCATCCGAAAACTATATTTACTTGAAAAGCCTTCATTTTCATACCTAGGTCATGTTAAATGTTCTGTATTTGTATGGCAGCTATCTGATATTTTGGTCCGATCTTACCCATTTCTACACGTGATCTAACCGCAACTAAAAGAAGACCTTTTAGCTCGATAGCTTTAAAACTAAAGGATTAACTTTGCATACTAACAGACAGGCTATATAAAATAAGCTCTTGTTGGGATCGAAAACGTTTTGTTCCATGCGGTACACATTTCATTACAAAACTAATATACACTTCTTCAAGCATGTAAAAAATGGTATGTGCAGAAAATATAAAATTAAGCTGAAAACACTACATCCGGTCTTTTATAGTTGCTAACAGATCATCAAGATAAAACACGACATAATAATTTGCGCTATATGTTTATACAAACTTACGCCTCATGTCTTGTATGCACATCCTCGAATAGCACCTCCCAACGCGAACTGATAATAAATATCAAACAAAACGATATTATGAACACCACAATGCCAATGCTTAAAGTGGTTATTTCGTGCAAGTTTGATGGACGTAGAAAGATGCGTGCGCTGAACTGTGACCAAGTTGATTCAGTCCATGTAGAGTAATCACCTGAATGCCAATCGTAATCTGTAATGTAAAAATCAGCTTTTGAATAAGAGTTCGTAGCTTTTATCCGATCTCTGCACTAACTTTCAATGACAAATGCCGGACTTAAAGCGTGTGTGTAGTTCTGTGTTGTAAGACGGCACTCTCCAATGCCTTTGACTCCAGCAAAATAAAACAATGGCAGTTGGCAGTCTGCTTTTGACACAAGCGGCTGTGGCTGTGACAGCAAGAAGCCTAGCATTCGATATGTCCAGCCCGAAGACTCCTGCGAGCCGCCTAGCACACTTATATATCTAAAGACACAAAAAATTAAACTTTAGCAAACCGTTAAATCTGTCAAATGTTATTACATTACTTACCGCATTGGTGGCAGCGGTAGACCGGGTGGACTGTCAGGATGAGAAGAAGCTTTGAAAAGAGGACAGTCAGAAGACTGCAGAAAACAAAAGAAGAATTCATCTGCCAACAATGGATTGGCTACCAAACTCCCTTGGTACTGTTTTCCTGTTAGAACCTCAAACAGCATCATCGCTACTATTGAAGAAACATTACGCACCTTCATTTGCAGGGAATCGGTGTTGAAGTTATTTGTAGTGCTTATATCAACCAAAGCTGTGTAATCTTCGCTGGTATTAGCATATACAAAGGCCACGTTATCCAGATCGTCGTATATGGAGTGATAGAATCTATTGCTTGCCACCGAATTTAAGATGAATACTGGAAACTTTGGATCGTGACGTAAAAATGACTGCGCTGATGTGGGCGGCATATGGTATCCCACGTTTGATTCGATATTCACTTTAAAACTATAACGCGGCGACTTTGCATATCTATTGAGCTGCTGCAGCAATTGCTTAGCGAGCGGGGTAGAGGTAAGTGTATGTAACTTAATGTTTTTTATGTCGTCTAATGTGCCAATATCTAAAATAAATTCGATGTTTTCAAATAAAATTGGAGTACTGTGCGTAGAGCTGGTGGGAAATTCCTGTTGATCCATGTCATAGACGAATCGTTGGGAACCAATGTAGTCATAAGACTCGCCATCAAATGCCACAAATAGCACATTACGTTGTGGATCAGTTAGTGAGATCTGTGAAGGTAGCAACTGGTGCAGCATATGCGCCACCTGTGTAAGAGTAGCTAAACCAACAAGTGAATCCATTGCGCCCATTCCTAAAAAATCGACTGTGAGTTTTAAATAAACTTTGTTTTTAAATACGCTCACCCAGCCCATCAAACATGCTTGTTGTGTCTAGACGGCATGACACAATTATAAACTTCTCTTTAGTGTGGGTTGTGTGTGAAACGTTGCCTTCCATGTTTCCGGAAGAGTTGCGCGGATACAATGTAGCATAGACATTCCGACCCTCCATAGGATCACAGTACTTGCTGCCGCCAAGATTATTTATGAAGTTTGTCCGCCGCATGCACACTTCAGAGTTAACAGCTGCTGACATAAACGACTTTACTTCCACAGCGCAAAGGCTGCGCAAAGCATGTGACTTGTAGTCGAGGCTGTTATACTTTTCAAAGCAGTCCTCCAGCTTAATGATTTCTTCTAAGTCCGCTATATAGTAGATGGGAAAAGGAAAATCCTCGTGCAATAGACCAGTGCCCCAACGATTCCAGGTGTTGGCAACGTTGTTGGCATCGCAGGTTGCAGTTTCGCTACTGTCGTTTAATTTCAGACCGCTGTACTGATTGGGACAATTAAGCTCGTGCGAAAACTGTTTCATTTTCTCTGCTTTGTTGATCAGCAGCACAACCGATATTGTTTTTGGTCCGGCATCCTTAAGGCGTAACAGATTGGAACGTGTAAACAAATCCGGCGGTATCAGTGGAGCATAGGGCGGCGATGGAGGACTGCTGAGCAAAAATTCCAAATCTGCATCTTCGTTAATTAGATGCAGCACGCCAACTGAACCCGAGTACGTTGCTACGGTGCAAGCCAAAGCATACGATTATTATTTTGTTTTCTCCGTTTTCTGCAACACTCACATGAGCATCCTGTCTGATGTGTGCCGTTTAGTCGCCGAAAGCAGCTTGCACCCATAATAGACTGGTACATTTTATCACGAGTTCGTTCGCTATGAACTATATACAAAGAAAAATTTAAAACGTTTAAAGTAAGTCGGATTGTTTACTTGTAGTCGCGCCAGTAAAAAGTTTATATACCAAAGGCACTTCCCTGCAAAATTAGCAGAAGCCATATCGCAGCTACTTTTAATTGACGTGCCATTGAACTGTGCGACAATTCTTTAGGGTTATTATTGCCAGTCAGCTTATGACAACAAAAGCTATCATACATACATACGTACAATCGTAGATATTCGTTTAAGTTATTTAGGTACGTGTTACTTGTCGCAACTTTCTGTCACAGTTCCACTCAAGAACTTCCTGGTAAAAAGTACGGATATTCCTCAATTTAATTTATAGCGTTGCTGTATAAAAAAACGTGTATTAAGAACTTAATTTTAAATGTGATTTGTAGAACCTATCAAGACAACTGCATTGGACTTTTGCTATTCAATCCTTTTATTGACTGTCTTCCTTGGGGTATTATTAACTCTAGTATTTTTATGTTCCCTGATAATGTTATACAAAATTCACACTAAGGCACATCACGCGAAACGATGAGAAGATGTGAAACTCGTGTTCACATTGCAACATCTAACATCAACTACTTCTTCTTCCTTTGAAAAAGTGACCTGTTTATCTCAGCGCATAATTTACTTATTGTTTTTAAAAATTAATTAATAAAAAAAAATTGATGAAACAGAGGTATTACTTATGTTAGCCTCTCAACAAGAGAGTATGTTTAACGAGCTTGTTGGCATTTTAGGAGAGGCACATAGCAATTTGTTAAAAATATTATATATTAAGTAACCTAGTTAGTTCAGTCTATCTGTTTAGTCTTTCAGAAATACAATGTTAATAATAAGCGTTTTGCTTTCTTTGCATCTAATTGCGCTCACTCATCAGCACAACGATCTGATGCCGGCTATTTTTGAAAATACCGCTCTTGTGCATCGCTTATGGCAAACGTGTCCAGAAATTCATTCAATTTGCTAAACATTTTCCATATTGAAGTGGATTCTATTCTTGGGCCGATTTTCTGCTTCTCTTGCCTGAAATAAATTGACGATATTTAACAGTTTTAATATGTAAACTTCCATTCCACCTATACTTTCTTGTGAGGTTGTTCACTTTTGTCCTCACATCAGTCCACTGGATGCCACAATCCACCGCCTGCATTTTAATGGCCATCTCTTGGTACAAATGGTTGTTTTTCAGCATTCTTTTTTTTAACCCGAATCAACCAAAAACTTATTTTTTCGAATAAAATGGAAACATTTTACATGGAACCTATGTAGGGTCTAACGATTACATATACATGTTTTTTTTTAAATCGCCTTCTTGGAACGCAAGATATAAGGTGTGACCATATTTTCACGCTGGGTTCAATTAGGAGAAATTGTTTTCGTGGAAACAAGAAAAACCAGTGACATAATATGCGCGTGTCCATATGATCACGCAGGGTTGATTCGGTTAAACTAAATTGAACAATTTTTATATAAAATAATGTTCTCGCCATGTTTAAATTGCCTACATTTTCGTTGCGAATGACAATTTTTTAGTTGTGGAATCAAAATTATCTAAACTAACTGCAGTTAGCCACTGAGAATAGAAAGTTTCCAAAAGATGTTGGAATATTTTGCGAAAATTTGGCACGGCAACTTTATACCACTGAGCATATAATAACCAAAAAGTATTTAACAGAAAGAAAGGTAACCAAAACTGGCGAGTCTTATACGCTTCTGGAAGTTTAGTTATGCGCTCAGGGTCGGGCAAAGTAGCGAGAGCGGGCAACGCAGACCAACTGCTTATGTTTTGATTTGTGCTTCATTGCTTATACTTTGAGGCTCGCCGCCATTTCGCGAACTGAGTCTGTTTCTTCTTGCGAAAAAGGTTATAATGGTTTTGTGCAAAAGTATGTATGAGGCGAAAGTAAGAAGATCTGACTCCATATAAGATACATATTCTTGAACTGTCTGTTCATCTGAATGAAAACATCGATCTTGGAGACCAGCACTTTATGCACAATATTATCATTAATCGAAATCGGTTGAGAAACAGTGTAGATATCGAAGACTTAAGTTAAGTCACAAAATACACAAGAAATGACTCTACTGTATAATTATAAGTTCAGGGTATATTTTAGTCGGGAACTAGAGCTGCTATGAAGGCACACAAACCTTGAAGGGTTATTCCGCTACTTTTTAAGTATGTATGATCGCGAGCGAATACATACATACATGCATTGAAAATAAGCAAAACACAACTAGACGCACAAAATGCACGAAGAAAAACTACCCTGTGCCCCAATATTCAGTTATAGTCCATGAAATCACAAATATATATTTTCAAGATATAGACAATTTATTATATGTGTGCTTGTAATTAAAGCTATATATGTAGCTTGTTAGTTATTTATTAACGAAAAGTTTACTTTAGTCTATACTACCCTCCTGTGTTACGCAGCAGCAAGCGGATTGAAGCAATAGGCAAAACGCAACAAGACAAGCACAGACACATGTGCTGGTGCTGTGGTTGAGACGCACAAACTGCGCAAATCTTAAATACCCTTTATCGAAATATTCACTCCTAGTCAATATAATTACTAGTACATACGTGTAGTATTATGAATACGAATGCTTAGTTTTGGTTTACAAAATACCCTTTAGTTAGTATTTATACTAGTTTTGAATTAAGTCATGTAAAATGCCCTTGCATATTTCCAAAACACTAGTAAGCATAATATGTGGAAATCATATCTGAATTTCTTGCATTCAGCTGATCACTTGCGCAAAGTTAATATGAAATGTAAGCTACCCTCCCATCTAAGGCTGCAGCAAGCAAATCAAAGCAAACGTCTAAAACGGCCGAACTCAATTTCTGTGACAACAACAAGAGAAATGAAAAAGGGCAACAACTAATCTTTGTCTCGCGCCTCGCACAGTTTGCGATCACAAAAAAAATGCAAAACAATAATAGCCGACTCGGTTTTTTATCCACCTTATCTAGTCCCGCAACCACCAGCTGGTTTTCAACTTATACTTTTATACAGGGGTCGGCACGCATACACTCACATTTTTTCAGCGCGTCGTCAAAAAGACGAAGGCAAAAACGTTTCTTGCTTCTCTGCCGCTGCGGCAGCCGAGCTACTGTGCATAGCCTATGGCATAGCCAGAAACCGGTTTCTCTGCCGCTGCGGCAGCAGAGCAACAGCCGAGTAATTGTGCATAGGGCACACGAAGTTCCTGCGCTATGCATAGCCTATGCGTGTGCCGACTGCGCTGCTCGAGACATTTTTCCTATGCACAGTGCATACGACGCTGCCGGTCCCTGCTTTTATAAGATGACTAGGCAATTGTTCCTTCGGAACGACTAAACTTTTTCTGTTAAGGCGGCCAGTTCTGTTTACCTCTCTTTCTGTTAAATACTTTTTGAAATAACATAGAGACGTTAAATCGACGGTAAGCTTATTTCCGTCAAAATGTTGAACATCCGATAAAGGAAGAAGAAGAGTCGAAAACTTAACAGACAGAGCTGGCCGCTCAGAAACGCAACGTCACTCTATTTCTTGCTCTGCTGTAAGCAACACAACGGACTTGGGCTGGAGCATAATGGAATAACATGTTATTTCTGTTTTTGCAGGCAGATACAAATGCGCGCAAATTTTGAATTTGAACATTGGTAATCGACATCAAATATGTACTTACTTTCATGGGTCGACAATACATAATTATATAATTCGCTACCACAAAATAGCGGAATGTAGTTTGCGGAATGGACCACCTTATGTTATTCCATCATGGGCTGGAGCTCAAGTCGCGTGTATGTATGTGCGTATGTGAGCGAGCAGGCATTCGCACCAGTGATGCCGATTTGGCATTTTTCCTGTTTTTAGGTGCTTCGTCCGGAAAAAATATCAAACATCCCCTATCCGGAAATCTGGCCTTTTTTAGACTTTATTTGATTGATTTAAACCTTAACTTTTTTTTCAAAGAGATCTTTTAAAAACAGTGTGGTATCATTTTTACATACTTTGTATGAAAAATAAACAACTGGGTGATTTGATTTTAAGTATAGAATGCAGAGCGGGCAAACAAACGAAACGTTTAACGAACCGTTCGCGAAAGCTAAGAATCTATTCATATGTTTTGTAGCGGTTGTTATCGTGAGGGAAAACGAAACCACTAACTTTATATTGCCGAAGAGCGCAAACAAAGCGATTGGAATATTGTTCTCCCGACAGCTGCAGTGCCTTGGAACGCTTGGGAACGAAACATATACAAAGGAATCGTATGCGGAATGATCGGCTTTTAGCTCTACTTCAGCAACAACAAAGCTGAGAGAAACATAGAAGTAAACAAGAGAAAAGAAAAAAAAGTGTAAACAAATTGAGCAGCAAACGTTTGCGAACTATTCGCCCTGATTGTTTATCGCTCCGATTCCCTTTGTCCGCATCTCAAGATGAGAGCATTTCGCTTTACGTTTAGTTTGCGCTCACGAACGCAAACTGAACAGAACTCTTTTTTTTTACAGTTACATTTTATCGGGTTTTGTTAGTATTTCGCTCTGTGCAAAGAACGAAACGAAACGATTCAGAAACGTTTCTTTTCGTTAGCTTGCCCGCTTTGATAGAATGTCTGAAATCCAAAATAGCTCCATCCGGTACCAAAGTGGATGTTTTTGAGAAGGACTTCGTAAAGCATGTTAAACGAGATTTGGATTTGGGATATGAATTTGAGTCAAATTTGAAAACATTGAAAGAAAAAATTGATGACGCAACAGAGCAGACAATCCAATTAACCTGCACATATTTTGTGATCGAGTGGATCAATCAGCTAAAGCAGAGGTTTGTGTTAAAATGTAAGTTATTATTTGTGTGCTAAAAATATTTTTGGATTTAGATTGCCGGACAACTATGAAATTCTTAAACAGGTTGACCGGTTTTCTGTCGATGGTGCTCTACGAGCGAATAAATATCCCTTTTTGCCAATTTTGGAACTCTTCAAACTCGGTGACGAAACTAAATCTAAAATAGTTTCGCTATATAGCAACATACAGCTAGTAATATGGGAGAATGTTGATAATGGTTCGAAGTTTTGGTCACAAGTTAAAAAATATCGGGACTCGGCAGGTAACAACCCGTTTTCGGAGCTGGTAACATTCGCGCTGACAGTGCTTTCGTTGCCATGGTCGAACGCGGAGGTCGAAAGGGTGTTTGGCCAAGTAAATTTGGAACACAAATTTTTTTGTCCTGTTTTCTGTCCTTTTTTTTTTAGTTTTTTACCCTGTTTTTCAGTATTTTAGGGACGTTTTGGCCTTTTTTGTAAAAAAAAATTGGCATCACTGATTCACACGCACACATGACATGTATGTGTTTGTGCATTCTCGGCCGATCTTCAATGATGAGAGAGCGAGAAAGCTGCATTTGCAGATGATTTTGTTTCAGTTGCTGTTCGTTTGCAGCAGCCCGGCTAGTGTTTTTAGAATTTTTAGCAATTTTATAACAAGTTGAGGATACGAATAAAATTTGTTATTATATATATATTTTTTTTATTAATTTTTAAAATACATTTAAATCGTTAAGAGGTGCATAATTGATCATTTGTCTAATAATTATTTATATTTTATTTATATAATTATGTATTTTCGACCCTTGAAAGTAAATACATATTTGATGTCGATTGCCAATGCTCAAATTCAAATTTTGCGCGCATTTGTATCTGCCTGCAAAAACCTAAAATATGACACTCTCTGTTCATACATACTCTTTCGAGATATTAACTATATGACACTAGCAAACAATTTTGCAACACTTTACAGTTGAGCATTTAAATACAAAAGATGCACACACATTTTAAAAGAGTATTCAGAACTGTGTTTCTGAGTTAAGTAATTCGGTTTTCTCAATGCCAAATTAGCCCATCATCAATATATTACTATCGCCTAATGGTGGTTCCAACATTAACAGGGAAATCAGCTGTTCTTTATTATTGTTTTGATGTGTGACTTCCAAACTGCTGCACGTTGCACATCAAAATGTTAAAAAAAACAAGTGAAAACGTTGCAGTCGGACGCAACCGACTGCGGAATACTTTGATACCAGTAAAATAACGGATGGTTAGGAGTCTGCTTGCAAGGGAGTGGGCCGGGTGGTAAACATCGCCAGCTATCATGTTACCAAATTTGGTGGCTCTAGCTCAAAAACTTTTAAAGAAACAGCCGATAACAATTTTATAAGGCGGGTGGCATGGGTGGGCGTGGCATCCAAAATGTTGATGCAGATCTTTGGTAGATGCTGCCTTCTATCTTTCTACCGAATTTAGGGGCTCTGGCTTAAAAACTGTAAGAGATATCGAAATTTCCGATTTTAAATGGTGGGTGCCAGAGGTGGGCGTGGCATCCAAATTTTTGATGCAGATCTTTTGTAGATGTCACCATATATCTTCCTACCAAATTCGGTGACTCTAGTTCAAAAAATGTGGAAGATACACGCATAACCTTTGTTAACAACGGCGGGGGGGTGGGGGGCGGAAGTTGTGGGCGTGGCATCCAAATTTTTGATGCAGTTTGTTGGAAAACTTCACTACCTATCTTGACACAAAATTTGGTGGCTCTAGCTCAAAAAATTGAGAAAGCTATAGCCGTTTCCAATTTCATGGACGGACGTCTGTCTGTCTGTCCGTCTGTCTGTCTGTATGAACGCGTCGATTTCAGAGACTACAAGAGCTAGAGACTTTAGATTTTGAATATAAGTTCTCCTATACCATAAGCAGACCAAGTTTGTTTCAAATTATCGATAACTATTCTGGTTTCCGATACACACATGAAATCGATTACAAAAAATCTCGAATTTGGAACATGTTAAAATGGGGGTTAAAATAATGGGTAACGATAGAACTTTTCTAAAATTTTCGTCTAAACTGGTTGAGAAACACCAGAGATCTCGAAGATTGAAGTTTAGTCACAGATGCATACAGACAATAGCTGTACGCGTTATGTAAAGGGTTCGGGGTATCTCCTAGTCGGGAAATCTCGACTAGAGCCTTCTTACTTGTTTGACCCAGAAGACTCAAATAATCACTTTGGAATTTTGCTTCATGCAAAAAAATAAACAATGCAAGTTCGCCTTACGATGATTGTATTAATATTTATATATCGGTATATGTAGTAACCGGACCTCCAGGCATCGGATAAGTAAGTGCTCAAATTCGTTTAAACTTAGAATAGTTTGACTAACCGGATATTGAGAAATTTGTCCTTAGTAGATTTTGATAGAATTCAGCTAAATAAGATAAAATATAAGAGTAAAATCATCAATATATGACTTTATACTGGTACCGAATTATGCAATTCCTTTTGGACATCGCAAAAGTGTATCCAGGAACTATTGACGGCGAATTAATATGGATTGACTTCGAAAGAAATAGATCCTCATACATTACAATCAGATGTTGAAGTTATGCTGGAAACTAATGTAGATTAAGATGATGATGATAATATAGATGCATCATTTGAATTAGACTCATCTCCTCCTGAGTCATTGCCAGATTATTTCTATTGAACTCTGATGATAATTTTATCAAGCGAAGAATTTTATATATTTTATTAAAAAAGTCATGTTGTCCGTCCGTCCGTCTGTCCGCCCGTATTAACACAATTTTTTCGACTCCCTTAAAGCTAGAGACTTAAAAATTTGCAGTTAGGTTTATCTATAGCCGGTACAGATAAAGTGTCAATAGAGAGGGTGCCACGCCTACTAGGAGACTGGGAAATCGATAATAGAAAACCGATAAAACCAAATATTTTTTCACATTCCTGCAGCAAGAGTTACCAAATTTTTCACGAAGATAACTAGTAACGTCCCCCAAAAAACTGCATAAAATTTTTGGATGCCACGCCCACTCATCCCGTCCCAATCCTCCCTGCTCCTTGAAATTGGAAACGGCTAAAGTTTTGAAATTTTTTGGGCTAAAGACACCAACTTCTTTGTCAATATCGGTAATGACGTTCCCCGAAAAAATGAATCAAAATTTTGGATGCCACGCCCACTCCTTCCTTCCCCATCCTCTCTGCTCCTTGAAATTGGCAGCGTTTATAATTTTCACATTTTGTTGGCTAGAGCCACCATATTCTGTGTTAAGATAGGTAATCACGATCCCAAAAAAAATGAATCAACATTTTGGATTCCACGCCCACTACTTCCGCCCACCCTCCCAGCTCCTTGAAATTAGAAACGCCGATACTTTTCACTTTTTTTGGGCTAGAGCCACCAAATTCTGTGTCAAGATAGGTAATGACGTTCCCCAAAAAACTGCATCAAAAATTTGGTTGGTGGGTGTGCCACATTTGCCGAATACCTTTTAAATTTGGAAGTTCAGTTATCTTCCACAGTTTTTGAGCTTGGTAATATGATAGCTGGCGATGTTTACCACCCAGCCAACCTCTGCAGACTCTGCTTTTCTTTATTTTCTGGTATCAAAGTATTCCAGTCCAGTCGGTTGCGTCCAACTGCAACGTTTTCACTTGTTTTTATATAAAATCTGAAAAAAAAAGTTACTGAAAAAAATATATTGTTTTAAAGATGTTCTTACATTCAATATCTCGAAAACTAAGCAAAAATGTAGCTAATTTAAACATGGCGGGAACATTATTTATTTTTTTAAATTGTTCAATTTAGTTTAAAAAAAAGACACATCGAAGCCTTTGGTTGGACTGAAAAACACACATGTGTACCAAGAGATGGCAATTAAAATTCAGGTTATGGATTGTAGCATCCATTGGACTGATATGAGGACAAAAGTGGACAACCTCGCATGCAATTATATGTATGACGCATGGAAGTTTTTATATTAAAACTGTTTAATATCGGCAAATTAATTTCAAGCAAGAAAAGCAGAAAATCGCACCAAGAAGAGGATCCACTTTAAAGGCCTGTACGCAGATGCCCGTACAGCTGCCGTAACGAAAAAACTTCATATAAAAAAAAGGGTCTCGTACACCGACCAGACAAGAATAACATTTGATAGCACGCAGTTCTGTTAGTTACGTTTGTAAGGTAGTGTTGAACAATAAAACTGTTAAGTGACAGACAGCTGTTATTGTGATAGTAATAAATGCTGAGCACTTTATTATGAACGAAACGCTTGAGCATGGCAGGACGCAAAAGTCGATTTGCAAATTTTATGCAAAATAATGATAATATTAAACTTATACGGGCAGTTGAATGTCATGAGGTCTTGTGGGACATAACCGTGTAAGCCGTTTAGGTACCAAGTACTGTTCCACCATTCCAAATAAATCCATAAAATTTGTTGAGGTCATATGAAAATTCTCATAAAAAGCACCCGGTTGCTGGTACAAATTTTCAAAATCTCTTGAGAATCGCCCATTTTCAGCCCATCCCATCAAATATGGGTTCACCCAAATGCGTCTTTTGTTTTTTGCAGTCTGCCTTTCTTTTTTTAATTGCCGCCAACAGCAAGGTGTTTGTTGTGCACAAAGCCAAAAGTAGCGAACGTTGGTCGTGATTCATAATTAAAATCAGTTAATTTATTTGATACGTAAGCCAAACAGAGGTGCCTTTTTCGATTAATTTATTAAAAGTAATCATCCACCACCACAATCTAAGCATTTTTCAACACTAGTCGTTACGAAAGTAAAATCTGTGCATTATGGTACGGAAGCTGTACGGGCATCTGCGTACAGGCCTTAACATGGAAAATGTTAGGCAAATTGAATGAATTCCTGGACACGTTTTGGCATTAGCAATGCAGAAGAGCGGTCGTTTCAGTCGACACAAGACGACAACATTGTGGCTGACCGATACGAAGTGGGGGTTCAGGAGAAACGGCAACACCTGTTAAGCTTCGCTAAAATAACCAGGAGGGGATCGTTGAGCTAAGAAGTGAGCGCAATTAGATGCAAAGAGGGCATAACGCTTATTTTTAATATGTGTGGCCGGTATTTTAATATATTTTAATGTTTTATTTTATTATTTTTAAACGTTCTTATCTTTTCTTACGTGCGTCGCTTTTTTTTTTACAATTTTTCAGAATTAAGTTGGGTGCGCTCACAATTTATCGCGTCACCTCAACCTTTTATCGATCAGCTCGACACACCACCACATTCATAGTGTATCGATCTGTCGCGCTACCACTACCAGCTGATACCAAGTGGTGGTTCCACCACCAGCCTGCTACATATGGTATTTCTGAAGGACTAAACAGATAGACTGAAGTAACTAGGTTACTTAATATATAATATTTTTAACAAATTATTACGTGTCTCTCCTAAAATGCCAACAAGCTCAATAAACATACTCTCCTGTTGAGAGGCTAACACAAGTACCCAGCGGCGAAAAAACACCCCACGTAGCCCATTACCTCTTCTTGAATTGGTATACCCCCTACCTTCGAAAATGGGGTACGACTCCCATTACATTTAATGTTGCTTGGCCGCTTTGTGGAGTGAATGCCTACAATCTCATCGAGAAAGTGGGCAAAAATGCCGAGTTCATTTCGGGTTTCCATTACACCCAATTATACAAATCCTAAATTGTAATGCTGGCTGTGGGCAGACCTTCAACTGTACGACACACGATTTTAAAAATGTGTGCGTGCCTGTGGATAGGTTCGACACTTTTATGCACACTAGGTGCTCAAATGTGTAATACGTATACTGCACTACCCAATATACAATGTAATGTAGGTTGTAATGCTTATAATGGAAAAAAATGTACACAAAATATATATTCACATAAAAATATAAATATTTTTTAATTTAATATTTAAATATAAATTAACAATTAAAATATATAAACAATAACATGTTGATTTTTATGGCATATTTTCCTTATTTTCGGATTCTTTCGACACTTTCACGGCCCTTTTGTTTTTTACATACTCCCTCTCGCTGAAGATGTAATGTTTCGCAGCGCCTAAATAGAAAAAAACAAGATAAAGTTAATATATTATAAATATTAAATAAATAACACTTACCTGATACGACGATATTCAATAAAACGCCAAAAATTCAATGAAAAAGTAGGTAGGCAAGATGCGCACAGCACGGCAAACAAAATTAAAGTGACGACAAATGTCAAATACATAAGGATAAACTGAAAAAGCCACGTCATACTTACATGCATACCTGAATTTTTACACTTGTATGGGTAAAAGTCAAAAATAAATCAGAAAAATGTACGAACAAGAATGAACTTTTTAGCCGAAGTATCAAACGAGTGAAACAGCAACAGTTCTGTGCTAAACTTCCCATTACAACCTTGCTTACTTAAAAACTAAACGTAATATACTACGTGGGGCCTTTATGAAATGCATCTAGTAGACGTATTGGATATGCTGTTTGCCTCTGGGTAATAACTCTGTTTCATCCATCTTTTTATACTTTGATACCGAAGGTATCAATGCAATGTCCGTCATGGTGTCCGTCTGTCTGTCTGTCCGTCTGTATGAACGCAACTTTTTTCGACACCCGTAAAGCTAGAGACTTGAAACTTTGCAATTATGTTTGTCTATAGGCGCGACAGATAAAGTGTCAAGATTGGGGTGCCACGCCTACTAGGAGGCTGGGAAATCGATAAATTCGATAACTGAAAACCGATAAAACCAATATTTCTCACATTCTTACAGCTAGAGTTACCAAATTTTGCACGCAGATAGCTAGTCATGTCCCTGAAAAACTGCATCAAAATTTTTGGATGCCACGACCACTCCTTCCGCCCCCATCATCCCTTCTCCTTGAAATTGGAAACGCCTATAGTTTTTACATTTTTTGGGCTAGAGACACAAAATTTTGTGTCAAGATAGGTACTGACGCTCCCCATCAAAACTTTGATGCCACGCCCTCTGATTCCGCCCCCATCCCCCCTTCTCCAAGAAATTGGAAACGCCTATAGTTTTCACATTTTTTGGGCTAGAGCCACCAAATTTTGTGTGAAGATAGATATTGACGTTCCCCAAAAAACTGCATCAAAACTTTGGATGCCACGCCCCTTGATTCCGCCCCCATCCCCCCTCCTACTTGAAATTGGAAACGCCTATAGTTTTCACATTTTTTGAGCTAGTGTCACCGAATTTGGTAGGAAGATATATGGTGACATCTACAAGAGATCTGCATCAAAAATTAGGATACCACGCCCACCTCTGCCGCCCACCATTTAAAATCGGAAATTTCGGTATCTCTTATAGTTTTTAAGCTAGAGCCCGTAAATTGGGTAGAAAGATAGAAGGCAGCATCTACCAAAGATCTGCATCAAAATTTTGGATGCCACGCCCACCTAAGCCACCCGCCTTATAAAATCGGAATCGGCTATATCTTTAACAGTTTTTGAGCTAGAGCCACCAAACTTGGTAGGCAGATAGATAGTGACAGTTAAAAACATTGGATTCAAAAATTTGGATGCCACGCCTACCTCTGCCGCCCACCATTTAAATTTGGGAGTTGAGTTATCTTCCACAGTTTTTGAGCTAAAGTCACCAAATTTGGTAACATGATAGCTGGCGATGTTTACCACATGGGCCACTCCCTTCGCCCCTGCATTCCCCCTTATCAACCGTTCTTTTACTGGTATCAAAGTATTCCGCAGTCGGTTGCGTCCGACTGCAACGTTTTTATTTGTTTTTTATTAATTTTTAAAATCAATAAGTAAATTTTGCGCTGAGATAAACAGGTCACTTTTACAAAGAAAGAAGAAGACAGTTGATGTTAGATGTTGCAATTCGAAAACTAAGCGAGATTGTGACGAACACGGGCTACGCATTAGAAGCGGCTCTGTCCTAGCTGCGGCTCAGCTCAGGGTACGGGAATGTAGGGTTCGGTTTTGCGTGCTATTAAGCGCAGGCGTCACATGTCTAAAGTTTCGGACAGAGCGGAGAAAAATACCAGGCACTAGTATTAAAGAGTAAGAGCGCGATGTTTTAAGTTGATGAAGCCGCAACACAGCAGTCGGCCGGAGTTCCACCCCAAAATTAACAAAACTTAGTTATGATTCATGTTCATATTACTTCAGTATCAATTCATATAATTCATCTTCCTTTGTCATAGGTATATCTTTAGGTAACAACTAAACTTAACTACAATCTTTTTATTAAAATAGAACGAAGAAGAATCAATTTATTTTCTTTACTTTACTTTACTTTACTTTACCCCCGTCAACTCAGTTTTTAATTATTATTCAACCAATTAGGGCTGGCCGCAAGACAACGATAAACAAAATATATAACTAAATACACTCACTTCATTGAGTTGGCCATCAGGCTCTGCAACTTTGTTTCTTTTCATAATGTTGTACTCACAATCCTTTTAAGTTTGTCCCACGCAGTCAGCAGGCCTGTTGACGACGATCTGAGTTTCAGCTGCTTTAGAAATAGTAAATGGTTATAGTAATTGTTCCCCACTGTCTCCGCCACATTATCTATATAACAGGTAATCAATTAATAAGTTTGAGTTGACACAGGGGGTATTACACGAATATCAAAAATTAGATTTTACTGTACTTATGCTTTTATTATACCTAGGTTATGAGGTATGTCGCTGGTGAGAATAACCCGAAAATCTGTGTGCCGTTTGGGATGAGGCTACTTCCATAGCATGGCCAGTAAGCTAGTGTCGCCAATTGATTGAAAGGCGGTAACAGACGCTTATGGGTGCTGTCGATCAGTGTGTAAGTCCAAGGCGGGAACAGACGCTTATGGGTGCTGTCGATCAGTGTGTAAGTCCAAGGCGGGTATTTTAATCGCCAGCTGCTAACGTTGAAGGTGCTTGGCCGAAAGGTTGCTGGCGTAGACTGCTGCCAGATCGCTATATATTTCTCCTATCCTAACGCTTATGAAGGGTTTGGAAGTTAACAAAAATGGATGCCGAGTCCAGCAATAATCCCAGTGAATACAGCCAAATGGTCTACCGGAGGTCGCGTAGCGCCAATATTTGGTCGATGGCCGTTTTAAAAATCCGAAATTTTCAGATTAAATTTGAGGTTCGGACACGTGAAAATACTATTTTTCGGGGCTGATCAATTCAGCGACACGTCTGGCTTAGTGCAGTTTTTCTCCAAGACTGAATGCACAGCTTTTAAGAACACGAGAGCTTACCCCTAAAACGCAAGAAGAAGACCTTGACATCTGTCACAATAAGCAGCTTAGTAGCTGATTGATCTTAACTTTAAACTCGAGTCCATGATACAATTAACAGGGTAGTGTCAACAGAGAGAGCGCTCTCTTTTTTCGGATACCAATCGACAGTCGCAAAGTGCCTGTCGTTTGGGTAAGACGTTGATGCGGACGAATTTATTTTCTGTTTGTTATTTTTGTTGATGTTTTTATATACATTGTATTTTTTAGGTTTTGTTATTAAAAAGTACTAAATTTGTTTAATCGTCAGCGTTTTATTCAAACTTCTAATTTAATTATTCATTTTACAACGCAACAAATTTGCGTCGGCCGCAGACAAGCAAAACACTTTTTATACCTTACTCACTCGCACTTACAAAACAATTCCCTAACAGAGGCAAGAGAGTAAAGTCAAGAGAGCAACGTGGCGGTCTCTGTCGCACTCACACGTTCATATACATTGGTATCTGGCTTTCTCGGATGACACTACCCTGTTAATTGTATCATGCTCGAGTCAAAGCTTTATCAAGCTTTGCACCCACGCAAGCAACAGTGGCGTCTCAACTATTAGGCACACTATCGTACGAATTCACACCCTCACAAGATATCGAAACTATTTTTTCTATAACGCCTGATTATTTATTTGACAAATTACGCTTTGCGGTATCGTTAAGGACCTGTAATGTTGTTTGTCTTAGGCCCAACTTCTCAATGTCCGGTTAGTCAACTTATTCTAAGTTTTGTCGAATTTGAGTTTCCCAATGTTCGGTTAGCACTTGCTTAACCGATGCACGGTCCGGTTACTACTTATACCGATGCTAGGTCCCGATATATAAATTTCAATACAATCATCGTAAGGCGAACAGCTGACTCAAGCTGACACTTGCATTGTTAATATTTTTTTTATGGAGCAAAGTTGCAAAATGCTTATTTGGGTCTTCTAGGTCCACAAACACATGCTCGTCAACAACTAAAAAGTTTTCCCTCGTTGCCGTTTACAACAGGGCTCATAGAAAGTAATTGTATAAACATTTTGATGTGCAACATGCAGCAGTTTGGGAGTCACAGGAAAAAACAAAACCAAAAGAACAGCTAAATCCCCGTTAAGTTTGGCAGCACCATTCGGCGATAGTGATATTCCGGTGATAGGTTACTTTGGCTTTGGGAAAACCAAAATGGATAACTGCAGTATAGCTCGAGCATAAAAGTTATTCTGAAGTAAGCTTATTCCAAGTTTAACTGGACATTGAGTAATTGGGCCTTAAAAATTAAGACAGTTAGAAGCACATAAAATTTTAGATTTAAGCTAAAAATCATACTTACGGCAACATATTTTATGATGGTATTTATAATAACAATAATAACGGTAGTTCCTATTATAAGATAAAATTTTGATTTTCTATTTAAATGTTTAGTAAACTAGTAGTATTAAAGGAAATTTGTTTATTATAATTATAATATTTTATAAATTTAAATAGGAATATGTGAATGTGACTAGTGCACTAAATTATAAGTACTTCCACTTTTAGCACTAGGAATAATAATCAATAAATAATTAAATAAAAATAAAATAATTTTTTCGTTTTCTTTTGTCGAGATCTAAAGAATCCGTCGTCCCAAGATATCTTATTTAAAGCATTTTTACATTTTTAATTAGCGTTTTTTTAAACGATTACGCAGATATGGTTCGTAAAGAAACTTTAAAAAAAAGTAATTACGAGGTGGGTCAACTTCAGTAGACATTTGTGTGCAAAATTCAAACTGGTATTTCAATTAGGAGAAATCAAGATTTTTTATTAATATTTTGGTTAACTTAGTACACTTTTTTTCTAGAATATGTATGTGGTAACAAAAATAACCTCAATTTAAAAGAGCGTATCCTCGGCTCGAATGTATTCACCAATATCATTTTGATGAAAACAAACGGTAGTTAATGGATCGGCAGTTTTACATTCAGTGGTTGAGCGAGCTAGTACCCCAAAGCCTAGAGCCAAGTCGTTCATGGAAAAAACCACGACGCCCTGGTACTGTCCGGCGTTTTCCGTAATACGTCCTAATCCAGATTTTGGAACGTGGTTTCCATACAGGAACTGTTGTTCGAAGGAAGGCTTGACCCAAATCTTGTATTGGGCATAGGGAGCCAAATAGTACAGAGCAGTGATGTGAAACTTTAGTTTGTTGGTTTTGGAGAACTTGCCGAAGCATGTGCCTACGCACACAATCTGTTTGTAACCAAAACACTCGCTTAGCTTTAATATGCGCTCAGAAACGTAGTAAACGCGTTCTCGATGCTCACGAAAGCAGTAAGTTCCATCAGGTCGATCAATTAACTGTTGCACATTTGGGCCAATACTAAAAGCAGCAGAAATATTCTAGCAAAATTGTTATAGGATTTATACAAACTTCTTACTATTTGGCAAGCTTCTCGAACAGAATTTTTGTACGTTCGTCGGTAAGTCGTTTCATTTGAATAAATTATAGAGAAAACACTATCTCAGCGCAATAAATATAATGTGTTTATTAAAATTGTACTAAAACACCATTAGAGCGCACGTGAGGCCTGCAATTTAGAGGATGGACCATTAATCGATGCATCGATAATGAATCGATGTTTTGGTAAAATATTCCAGCATCGATTTAATTACAGAACATCGTTTTCCATCGATTTTTGCCATTAAACATTGAATGCTTTTCCCAATATTTTTCCTTCTCTAGGATTTTTGGCTTCAATTAGAAGAAAAGTGGCAAAGGAGTAATTTAATTACAGAAATGTAAAATAATTAACATGCAGATATGTAGAATAATTTACATGCTTTATATAGATATAAACAAACATATAGTGTTCGGATTATTTCAAACCATTATTTTTTATGAAAATGAATGTTTGGCCTAAACAACTGTTTTTCATACAAGTAAAATAATAGTTTGGTCTATATGTTTGTTTGTTGGTATCAAGGTGATGCTATTATTTATTTTTTTGATTTTCCTTTTTTACATGCTTTTATTTAACTTGACTTGTCAATTTGTTTGTACCGGATTCTTGTAATCAAAATTTCACCAAGTTCCTGACTATCTAGAGCTCTGCAATTTCCACCAAAGATGTGTTTCAGATGACAATACATGTTTTTTAAGTTTTTGGCACGATAAAATATTTAATACCATGTAAAAACCACGAAAAACAGTTTTCCCTTTTACTTAACTTACTAATTTGACTTCCAAAGTTTACAAGCTCTTGTAGCATGGAGGGAAGACTGCCGCTTCACAAGCCGAAGGTCGTAGGTTCGAACCCCGACCGAGAGATACTTTTTTTATTTATGTTTTTTTTTTATTAATTTAACTTTTGTACATGCTTTATTTAACTTGACTAAGCTAACCATTGAATGCAAGAATGCGTATAAAAGCATGTCTTCAAAATTTTGTTTGATTTTATTTGTTTGATTCGAACATCTCAAAGATCATTATAAGTTTGTAATTTAAGCAAGTAAGAAGGCTGTAGTCGAAATTTTCCGACTAGGAGATACCCCGAACCCAACACTACCGCGTACAGTCATTGTCTGTACTAGAGAGCTGCATGATTCTAAAACGTATTTCACATTTTCAATATTTAAGATTTTATTGTTATCAACCATATGTGCATATCGGGAATGGAAAGAGTTTTTGAAAATCGGAAACAAACTTGTACTGCCTAGGACTTAGATCAGTTTATGTTTACAATCTGAAGTCTCTAGCTCTTATAGACTATAATTAATAATATATTTATTAATTTTAGCTTTCAAATTATTTAGGAACATTCATGTGCTGAGTCGCGGTCTCTCTGGGCAGATAACATTGTTGACGAATGGCCGCAGGAAAATTCATTTGACTGCGAGCTCAAAACATATTTCAACATGCCATATATAAACAAGGACTCAGATCCATTAAAATACTGGCAAGCACAAAAATATGTAATGCCAAATCTTCATCTCCTGGCAGCTCAGTGCCATCAGAGCGACTTGCATCTGCCATAAAACTAGTATGCAGGGACAACCGAAGCAGGATGACGGACGAACATGTTCAACAACGCGTCTTTTTAAAGTCACTACACGAACAATTCTGGTAGTAAAATATAAGAAAAGCAAGCAGTTATGTTGTGTGTATTCATTTTATCAACGGTTTAAAAAAAATATCTAAAAATTTGCATATTACCCGTTTTGTTTTTGAATGATATTACGATATATCGATTTTTTTACAGCGATATTGATAATATCAATATCGTCCGTTGCAATATCGCGATATTATCAATAATATCAATATCGTCCGTTGCAATATCGCGATATTATCAATATCGATATTTTTATAAATATCAACATCCCTACTTATAGTATTTGAGATCGACGCGATCATACGTACGGACAAACGGGCATGGCTATATCGACTCCATGAATCTAAGAAAACCAGATTGCGCATTCGCTGTGTCAATATAAAAATCTACTGCGCATCTACGTCACAGTAGACTGCAGCTGTGGCGCGCAGTTTGAATTTAATGGAATTTGTGTGTAAAAGGCAGTCTTATTTAAAACAACATTCTTGACTGAAAAAATTGTTTTTTGACCCTGCCAACACAGTCAACGCTTTGGGTATGTTCCATGTGAAGTCCCTTTGCAATGAGCAAAGCTTGGTGGTTGTTTGTTTTAAAGATATTGTGGAGCTAACTTGCACATAAATATCCATGCAAATTGCATACAGCACAAAAATGTTGTAGTCTACTGTGACGTCACAAAATCAGCTGTTTGCTTGAGAAAAACTAACGGACCTGCGCAATGCGCAATCTGGTTTTCTTAGATTCATGTTCGTCAGACAAGATGTCAAGATTGGGACACTACGCCCAGTCGACGAAAAATCGATACACCTCAATGTGAAAATCGATAAAAACACATATATTACACATTTTATCACCTAGAGACACCAAATTAGGTGGGCACATCTCACATCAAGAATAAATTATGTGTCGTTTAAAGCTAGTTTGCCCGTGTAAACACGAGTGCAAACATTTTGTTGCAAACAAAAAATTTGCAACAACTGTTTGCGACAACTATTTTTGCTTGTCGTCTGTATGCGGTATTTTACCATGATATATCTTGGTTGCCATGATGCAAACAACACAAGGTGGCGCAAAGAAGTTCGCGATTTCGCATGCGGAGGAAATAGAAACCGTAATCGATCGGCTGTTTCTCTCTCAGTACTGTGGTCATTTCATACGCTTTTCGTGCTTACATTAGATTATCTAATAATAATGTGTGGCACCACACAATGTCAAAAAACTACAGAAAACCATAAACTATACTTATTCGACTTAATAATCATTCACGGGAGAAAGGGCAAGCTTTTTTGATTAATAAATGTGCTTTATAATTTATTTGCACACACAACTTCAAAATTAAATTCGGAAAACATGCGCCGTACCATAGTGCGAGACTCAAAAACGTAAGCAAAGCTAACTGTGACGTCACAGCTTGTAGTGATTTTGAAAGCGACACTTAACGGACCTGCGCATTGCGCCACCTTTAAATCCTTGCATCATGCTTGGTTGCCGTAGTTGATTGCTTGTTTGCATTCGCTGTTTGCCTTCAGTCGCAATATTGCAGCAAACAAAAAAACATAATCATTATTTGGGATCGCGATTTAACGAAAAAATAGTGGAAGATTTAGTTTTATGGGATGTCTCGTCTGCAGACTACAAAAATAAGCATTAAAAGTGAAGAAGAAATAAAAACAAAAATTCATCATTTGCGCATTCAATTTATGCAAGAGGTGCGCAGAGTGAAGCAAAAATTGTAATAGTTTGTTTCATCATCATTTTGTAGCTCTTTCAAAAGGTTTTAATGCACTCCTCTTTCATCTCTTTTGAAAAATCCAGTCTTTCACCCAACACTTTCTTTTTTTACAGACTCTAATATTATTTGTCTACGTTTTATTAAAATTGCTAATATAGCAATTGTAGCAACTCTTGATTTTTGTGCCGACATAATGTAAACATGTCGTTATTGCTTGCCTCTCACAAAAAAAACAACTTGCATATGAGCAAAGAGTGTTTTTCGATTTGCTCGAGAAAAAGTCATTTGGGAGCTCTGAAAAAAAAACTGAAAACAACGCAATATATTGCATAAAATAACCATGCAAAAGTTAGCGTGCAAAAAAAAAATTGATTTCAGCAAGAAATTTTCATGCAATATTTGCATTGGTGGTGAACATTTGTGGAAACTTTTGCTGCAAATTATTTTCAACCTGCTGCAAATTATTGGCATCGTGTGTACCTAGCTTAAGGTTGCAGTGCCAAATTTTCCAAAAATATTCCAACATCTTCTGGAAATGTTCCTATTCTCAGTGTGTTTACTGCACTTAGTTTTGATATTTTTGATTCCACCACTAAAAATTGTCATTCTCAACGAAAATGTAGGCAATATAAACATGGCGGGAACATTATTTTTTTTTTAAATTGTTCAATTTAGTTTTAAAAAACAGAATGCGGAAAAACAAAGATTTGTAACAAGAGACGGCAATTAAAATGCAGGCGTTTGATTGTGGCATCCAGTGGAATGATGTGAGGACAAAAGTGGACAACCTCACAAGAAAGTATAGGTGGAATGGAAGTTTACATATTAAAACTGTTAAATATCGTCAATTTATTTCAGGCAAGAGAAGCAGAAAATCGGCCCAAGAAGAGGATCCACTTCAATATGGAAAATGTTTGGCAAATTGTCGATTCAATCGACACGGGACAAATGAGACGGCAATAACCGGGAGGAGATCGGTGAGCTGATGACGGAGCGCAAAGAGATGCAAAGAGAGTATAACGCTTATTATTAATATTGTATTTCTGAAAGACTAAACAGATGGACTGAAGCATGATACAATTAACATGTATAATGGACTGAAGTAACCAGGTTACTTAAAACATAATATTTTAAACAAATTTTTAACCGCCTGTCCTAAAATGCCAACAAGCTCAATAAACATACTCTCCTGCATGATGAAATAATATAATTGCATCATGCTCTCCTGTTGAGCAGGCATGTCTAACGTGAGCGAGGCTGGCATGTGTCAGTGTATTGGTGTGCTTTACACTGCGCAAACGAAAAGTGTCTTTGTTATTGCACGCTATGTAAAATTATGATATAGTTAAAATACTGCATGGTTACCCAAGCTTAGGTTTTAGCTAGTGTGTGCTTTAAAGCTTAAAATAACATGCCCTGAACTTATGCCTTTATCTGTACGTAAAGGCGATAAGTACATCATAATTTTTTTCTGCGTGTATCATAATTACGCAAATGCAAAATGCGACGCCAATTGACATCAACCTGCTTTGTTGACAGCGCGCTTGCGACTGAGCTCATTTTTACGCTCCCGGTGGTCGGTTGGCGTCGGCTTGTGTCTGTGTGAAACGTTAAATTTACGAAGGGTGAATGGGTACGCTGTGGACCAGTGACGCCGATTTGGCCTTTTTCGGACAGATCTGTCCTGTTTTTAGGTGCTTCGTCCGGAAAAAAATATCAAACATCCCCTATCCGGAAATCTGGCCTTTTTATACCCCGAACCCATGAAATGGGTAAAAGGGGTATAATGGTTTTGTGCAAAAGTATGTAACAGGCAGAAGGAAGCATCTCCGACCCTATAAAGTATATATATTCTTGATCAGCATCAACAGCCGAGTCGATATAGCCATGTCCGTCTGTCTGTATGTATGAACGCGTCGATCTCAGAGACTATAAGAGCTAGAGACTTCAGATTTTGAACATAAGCTCATCTAAGTCCTAGGCAGTACAAGTTTGTTTCCGATTTCGATAACTATTTCCGTTTTCGATATACACATGTAATCGATTACAAAAATTTCTCGAATTTGGAAAATGTAAAAATGGGGGTTGAAATAATATGAAACGTTAAATTTACGAAGGGTGAATGGGTACGCTGTGGACCAGTGACGCCGATTTGGCCTTTTTCCGGACAGATCTGTCCTGTTTTTAGGTGCTTCGTCCGGAAAAAAATATCAAACATCCCCTATCCGGAAATCTGGCCTTTTTATACCCCGAACCCATGAAATGGGTAAAAGGGGTATAATGGTTTTGTGCAAAAGTATGTAACAGGCAGAAGGAAGCATCTCCGACCCTATAAAGTATATATATTCTTGATCAGCATCAACAGCCGAGTCGATATAGCCATGTCCGTCTGTCTGTATGTATGAACGCGTCGATCTCAGAGACTATAAGAGCTAGAGACTTCAGATTTTGAACATAAGCTCATCTAAGTCCTAGGCAGTACAAGTTTGTTTCCGATTTCGATAACTATTTCCGTTTTCGATATACACATGTAATCGATTACAAAAATTTCTCGAATTTGGAAAATGTAAAAATGGGGGTTGAAATAATGGGTAACGATATAACTTTTCTGAAAATTTCATCGAAATCGGTTAAGAAACACCAGAGATATCGAAGATTGAAGTTTAGTCACAGATGCATACAGACAATGACTGTACGTGTTAAGTATGGGGTTCGGGGTATCTCCTAGTCGGGAAATCTCGACTAGAGCCTTCTTACTTGTTTAGACTTTATTTGATTGATTTAAACCTTAACTTTTTTTTCAAAGTGATCTTTTAAAAACATTGTGGTATCATTTTTACATACTTTGTATGAAAAATAAACTACTGGATGATTTAATTTTAAGTATAGAATGCAGAGCGGGCAAACAAACGAAACGTTTAACGAACCGTTCGCGAAAGCTAAGAAACTATTCATATGTTTTGTAGCGGTTGTTATTGTGAGGGAAAACGAAACCACTAACTTTATATTGCCGAAGAGCACAAACAAAACGATTGGAATATTGTTCTCCCGACAGCTGCAGTGCCTTGGAACGTTTGGGAACGAAACATATACAAAGGAATCGTATGCGGAATGATCGGCTTTTAGTTCTACTTCAGCAACAACAAAGCTGAGAGAAACATAGAAGTAAACTAGAGAAAAGAAAAATAAGTGTAAGCAAATTGAGCAGCAAACGTTTGCGAACTATTCGCCCTGATTGTATATCGTTCTGATTCCCTTTGTCCGCATCTCAAGATGAGAGCATTTCGCTTTACGTTTAGTTTGCGCTCACGAACGCAAACTGAACAGAACTCATTTTTTTACAGTTACATTTTATCGGGTTTTGTTAGTATTTCGCTCTGTGCAAAGAACGAAACGAAACGATTCAGAAACGTTTCTTTTCGTTAGCTTGCCCGCTTTGATAGAATGTCTGAAATCCAAAATAGCTCCATCCGGTACCAAAGTGGATGTTTTTGAGAAGGACTTCGTAATGCATGTTAAACGAGATTTGGATTTGGGATATGAATTTGAGTCAAATTTGAAAACATTGAAAGAAAAAATTGATGACGCAACAGAGCAGACAATCTGATTAACCTGCACATATTTTGTGATCGAGTGGATCAATCAGCTAAAGCAGAGGTTTGTGTTAAAATGTAAGTTATTATTTATGTGCTAAAAATATTTTTGGATTTAGATTGCCGGACAACTATGAAATTCTTAAACAAGTTGACCAGTTTTCTGTCGATGGTGCTCTACGAGCGAAAAATATCAATTTTTGCCAATTTTGGAACTCTTCAAACTCGGTGACGAAACTTAATCTAAAATAGTTTCGCTATATAGCAACATACAGCTAGTAATATGGGAGAATGTTGATAATGGTTCGAAGTTTTGGTCACAAGTTAAAAAATATCGGGACTCGGCAGGTAACAACCCGTTTTCGGAGCTGGTAACATTCGCCCTGACAGTGCTTTCGTTGCCATGGTCGAACGCGGAGGTCGAAAGGGTGTTTGGCCAAGTAAATTTGGAACACAAATTTTTTTGTCCTGTTTTCTGTCCTTTTTTTTTTTAGATTTTTAGCCTGTTTTTCAGTATTTTACGGACGTTTTGGCCTTTTTTGTAAAAAAAAAAATTGGCATCATTGCTGTGGACAGCCCGGCTGTTGAGAGGCTAACATAATTCTGTTTCAATCTTTTTTATACTTTGATACCGAATGTCTCATAGTATATTGGTTTTGTGCAATGTCCGTCATGGTGTCTGTCCGTCTGTCTGTTCGTCCGTCTGTCCGTATGAACGCAACTTTTTTCGAGACCCGTAAAGCTAGAGACTTGAAACTTTACAATTATGTTTGTCTATAGGCGAGACAGATAAGGTGTCAAGATTGGGCTGCCACGCCTTCTAGGAGTCTGGGAAATCGATAAATTCGATAACTAAAAACCGATAAAACCATATATTTCTCACATTCCGGCAGCTAGAGTTACCAAATTTTGCACTAAACCAGCTAGTCACGTCCCTGAAAAAACTGCATCAAAATTATGGATGCAGCGCCCACTCCTTCCGCTCCCAGCCATCCTGCTCCTTGAAATAGGAGACGCCTATAGTTTTCACATTTTTTGAGCAAGAGCCACTTAATTTTTGTGTCAAGATAGGTTATGTTTCTCTCAAAAAAAATTGCATCAAAAATTTGAATGCTACGCCCACACCTGCCGCCCCACCACCACCGTTTTTAAACGGTTATACGAGTAACTTCCACATTTTTGGAACTAGAGTTACCAAATTTGGTTGGAAGATAGATTGTGACATCTAAAAAAGATATGATTACGAAACTTGGATTCCACGCCCATCTCTGCCGCCCACCATTTAAAATCGGAAATTCAGCTATTTCTTACAGCATTTAAGATAAAGCCCCCAAAGTCGCCAGGATATAGATGGTGACATTTACCAAAGATCTGCATCAAAAATTTGGATGCCACGCCCACCCAAGCCACCCGCCTTAAAAATCGGAATCGGCTATATCTCTAACAGTTTTAGAGCTAGAGCCACCAAACTTGGTAGGAAAATAGATGGTGACAGTTAAAAACATTTGATGCCACACCCACCTTTGCCGCCTACCTTTGAAATTTGGAAGTTTAGTTATCTTCCACAGTTTTTGAGCTTGGTTATATGTTAGCTGGCGAAGTTTACCACCCGGCCAACCTCTGCATACCCTTCTGTTTTTTTTTTTACTGGAATCAAAGTATTCCGCAGTCGGTTGCGTCCGACTGAAACGTTTTCACTTGTTTTACTTACATTTTGTTTTCTTTAAATTTTGTAATCGCAGTGGCAGTGGTTTGTGCTGCCTGAATTTAGAAAATATTCCATATAAATTGTATAAAAGGATAAAAGATATGCTCTGCGATGAAAGAGCAAAGCAGGTTATTAGGAGATTTAAACTTTGTGGAGATCGTTGTTTAAAGTACAGCCAAACCTCTTTTTATGCAGTCCTTATTTGTGCGATTTGTTTTATGCGAACCTTTTTTTATGCGCTTTTTTTTGTGCGGTTCTTTCTATGCTCCATTTCAGGTCTCTGCGACCCTTGGTTTTTTTCCACTATTTCGCTAATATTACAACAAATTGGTCCTTCTGGTAAAATTCACCCTTTCGGCAGGGTACTTTTATTACTCATGGGTTTTTCGCTAATAATGAGATAAAATAGATTACCTGATGTAAAAACATACTGGCAAATTTCATTAAGAAATTAAGAGCAGGTCAAAGTCTGATATTTTTATTGTCTTCAGGTGCGCCCTTTTTTTTGCATCTTCGTGATATATATGAATAAGCTTCCGTCCGTGATATATTAGTTAGCTGCAGACTTTTAAAGTGCGTACACATATTTTTGACTAGTAAACTTTTAAAATGAATAATCGTAAACAAAAAACAGTGAAAAGAAATACAATTTCAATAGAAACTAAAATTCCAATATTAAATAGACTAGAAAATGGTGAAGGATCAACGGCTCTTGGCAAGGATAATAAATTAGGTGAATGCACTATAAGAGGCATACAAAAACGTGCAAGAAAAATAAATGAATCTAATAATTGTGCAACTCGAAAACGAATCCCCATTGACGGAGCATTAATTAAAGAGAAAGCTATTCAATACTTCAATCAGTTGAATGATTCTGAACCATCTAGTTTATCATCACACTTCGGAAACCTGAAATTTTCTGGTAGCAATGGGTGGTTAGCTGGATTTTTAAAGCGACACGCACTTCACAATATTAAAATGCAAGGCGAGGCAGAGTCTGCTGATGATACAGCTGCTTGAAATTATTGTGATGAACTAAAAAAAATTATTGCTGACGGTGGGTATTGCCCAGATCAAGTGTTAAACGCGGATGAAACTGGATTGTTCTGGAAAAATATGCCTAGCCGAACATTCATCGCGAAGTCCAAGAAATCTCTAAGAAATATCAATATCTTCACCGATCATGACGATGGACAAGAAGAATCAGATTCTATGACAGCTGATAAAATATTTACAGGGATCCAGCTAAGCAGCAAATTGGAAAACCATTTCCTTAAAATAGATAATTCCGAAAGAAGTTTGAAATTCCAGAAAGAGCTTCGTTCATGTATATCTGGCTATCGCAACGTTTACAATACTTTAATCAAACGGCTATCGTCTCAAAAACTTATTACCGACTACATGCTAGCAGAAAATAATTCAACTGTAATATCGTCAAGTGATGAAAGCGATTTCGAACCAGTGTATAACAAGAATATGCGAATTTCAGACTACGACGAGTAGTATTAAATTAAATATGTAAATGTTGAAAGTTTTTCCAAATATAAAATAAGAAAATAGAAATTTGTACAGCTTAACCTGGTCTAATTTTATTATTTATTTCGATTAGGAATAATTATTCACTATTTCATAGAACTTTGGCTTGTTTTTTAAGCAGTCCTCATCCACCGCATAAAAAATTTTTTTTGTAATACATCGCGAAATATTATTGAAGTCCGTTTATAATTTTTTTTTGTTCGGTCCCTATCTACCGCACAAAAACAGGTTTGGCTGTAGTTGCACAATTACAATGTCGTACAAGCGAAGATGAATATGAAGACGCTGTCAGCTTGAAACCATGCAGCTCTTAATTTGAAACAGAGTTGCTTGAGTTGTTGTTATTTTTGTGCCATGCTTTGCGTTTGTCACAATCAATCTTTGAGCAGGTATTATCGGACTCCTGTTGAAATTGGTCTATCGTTTAATCATGAATAGCTCAATTCATTCTTGTATACTAAAAGAAAACATTTTTTTCTTTTGCACCTCATCATAAAGGTGATGCAATTCATAAATTCCGTGCCAACTTAATTGGGTGTTTTCTATTTGCGCCTTTATTTTTATACCCTGAACCCATAAAATGGGTTAGAAGCGTATAATAGTTTTGTGAAAAAGTATGTAACAGGCAGGAGGAAGCATATCCGACCCCATGAAGTATATATATGTATTCTGAGCAAAGGCTTATCTATGTCCAAGCAACAAGGAGGTATATTATAATATATTATAATATACCTCCTTGTTGGTCCTAGGCAGTACAAGTTTGTTTCCGATTATCGATAACTCTTTTTTTTCTGATATACGAATGTGGTCGATAGCGATTAAATCTTGAATTTGGAACATGTAAATTTTGTTTTTAGAAATCAATGCAAAACAATGATAATCTGTGAAAATTTCATCAAAATCGGTTGTAAAACAACGGAGATACCGAAAATTGAAGTTTAATCACTGATTTATACAGACAAGTTTAATCACAGATATATATAGACAATGACAATTACGATAAGTAAAGGGTTCAGGGTTTCTCTATGAGAGAGACATGCAAAGTCTTTGGGGTCGGTGATGGCTAGTGTTGGGTAAACATTGCTCACTTTGGTGAACATGTTCACTTGTTCTGATTTTCAAAGTGAGTTAACTCACTCACTTTGCTCAGTTGCTCACTGTTCAGTTGTTCACTTGCTCACTGTTCAGGTGTTCACTACTCAGTCGCTCACTACCAACGAGTAGGAAAGATGTCCTAATTGTTGGTTTGGTTGAGTAGTGACAACGACAATACACTTAGGTAGACTTGGCATCGCTCTCACTCTCTCTTTACTCGCTGGAATTTTCTGCAGATAGGATTAGCTACTTATAACAAGTAGCAGCTGTGTAGCAGCGTGGCTGTGTATGCAACAGCATGGCTGTATGTGGCTGTGTATGCGGTCGAAGCGCAAAGCAATATGCCCATAACAACGAAGAATAACGCTGTGTGTTTGCTAACTGGCAATCGCTGCGCGCCACGATAGCTTTGCCTGTATAATATGGTCTTTGTATGTGTATTTGTAATACATTTGTTTAATTTTTGCCTTCGCTGGCTTCGCCGAGATTTTCGTAATTCTGTTCTGTCTCTATGCCCCTGAATATGCAAGTGTGTGAATGCATGCACACACATTGCTCTAATATTCACTGACCTTCCGCAACAATTGTTATTTTGCAGATGTGTTTCTAAGACGCAGATATGTTTGTTTTATTGTTGTTTTTTTTATTGATTAGATTTGTGGTTTTTGCCTTCGCTAGCTTCGCCGAGATTTTCGTAATTTTGTTCTTCCTCTATGCCCTTGAATATGCAAGTGTCTATGTATTGAAATACAAAATAGAATATGCCGATTAACGAAATGAATAACGCTGTGCGTTTGCGTGTGGTAATTGCTGCGCGCCAGCCAGTGCATCTTTGCCTATGTGATTGTAGGACAGGGGGGAGGCAGCGGAAAGCAAGTTGCGGTAAAAAATGCATAAGTATTTGTATACGTGTCACTTGTTTCATTTTTGCCTGGACTAGCTTCGCCGAGATTTTCGTAATTTTGTTTCCACAATGGACTTGATTAGCTCGCTAGGAGATACCCTATACCCTAAATGCTATACAAAACGAAATGGCCAAATCGAGTCGACTTATGATGCTGATCAATAATATATATATATATAATTTGGTTGGAAATAATTCCTTTTGCATGTGACATACATTCCTCAAAACCAATACACCCGTTTCGTCTGTACAATGCTGCGTGTATACACATCGAGAATGGGCAAATGCAAAAGAATGGGAAAATGCAAAACAAGGAAACAACAACACTTGCTGTTTGCTGAGACGTAAAAGCGGCACACAATAAAAATACCCTTAGTATCTATATTTAAGTATAATCAATGAAATCTCCTAATATATATTTTTCATATAAATATTACTTATTTGAAGTATTTAAATAGAAAATACGTTTATTTTATTTCGTATTTATATTCAACATATTTATCCAAATAATGCAATACCTAATTGCCAAAATGTTAGTAAACATGTATTAAAAACATCACGTTTAGGTATACGGCATTTATCTAGTTATTTAAGCCAAGTTCAAATGAAGTCAAACTACCCTTCCTTGCTAGGGTAGCAGCAAGCGATTGAAGCAAAAGACTAAAATTTGCTAAACAGCAAGAGAAACGCATTTAGGCAACAATCAATCTTAGTCTCGTACATCGCACACTTTCAAGGCCAAGTTTACTGTTTTGTGACTATTCTATGCTCCGCCCCTTTGTTTTGAATACCTATTTTTATGACTTCTTTATACACCGCGCTTTGTTTACAAATTCAAAACAGCCGCCAACGTAAGCTACAAACCACAAAGCTGGTATCAACTGCATCAAATTCAGCGAGTAATTTGTTGTGAGAGCGATGCCAAGTCTACCTAATTGTATTGTCGTTGGCAACTAAACAGTGAGCAAGTGAACAACTGAACATGCTCACTCGCTCAGTTTAATGAACAACTCTGTTTTGTTCACTCACTCATGAGCAACATAAGACTAGTGATGGTAGAACTTTGGCCAAAATTACTAAAAGGGTCTTCACAGCAGTTTTGCGACTGATGCCGATACATTTATAGACCTGATATAGCCGAGCGTCAACAGATTGTGGATCGCACGTTTGAAGAGTTGCTGCATTGCATGGAATACATCGATGCCAGCGAAATAAAGCTATTCGAGAAGTATACGAAAAGCCACGGAATTTACTTTTCTCTCCAGCGCATCTTTGCGGTTAAGCTGCAAATAATTTGTGATCACAAAACGCGCATACGAGATAGTAGTAGGACTCTGCCTACCCGCAGTCGACAATCATGGTTACGCCGTCTCGTAGTAATTTCCGGCTCTTTAACATAAGACAGCCAATGTCGCGTCAAAGTGAAGAACAGGTTTACAGTTCTTAAGGAAAATTGTGCAGACTTAAGGAATATTTTCTTTGCAATTGGATACTTGTGGGCTACATTCTTAACAATATTTTACTGCAGAAAAATAAAGCTGGAAAATAACTCTGATAGATGTGGCTGAGTCTAGTGGTGAACATGACACCATAATAAATTTATTTCTTTTCATATTTCAAATACAATTATTTATATGTTTCTTTTCTTTATATTTGAATTCCAGCTCAAGCTTGTGCATACGCTCCTTACTCTCGAGCTCATCTTGCTTCAGCTTGAATTCATTTTTAATTCGAAGTTCTTCCAAATTAAACTTCCTTTCCTCTAAATGGATCTTTCTTTCCTCTATTAGCAACTTACGCTGCTCCACTTCCTTTGACCACAAAAACTGATCGTTTTGAAGTTGGAGACCCTCCTTCTCCAGCAGAAGTCGCTTGTAGCGAAATTCTCTGCGCCCTGCCTCAATCGATGTAACATGCGCCAACGTAGTGTTATGCGCCTTTCTCTTCGGTTTTTCCACAAATGATGCTTCAGAAATGTCAGTGGAATCATCCACCTCAGAAAGCAAAAAGGCGTTCATTGAAGATTGCTCCTCGCAATATGTCACGTTGCTTTCCAATTTAGGCCAGTCCTGGTGTTCGCCTGTATCCATCAAAACTACTTCCATTTCCTTGTTGCACGTGTAGATTTCCTCCAGCTGCTCGTAATGAGGACACATTCTTAACATTTCTGCTGTAAATATTCAATGGCTTTAGTAACTAGAAATACAAGAAGATAATTTTATGTTACTTTACCTGGTATGGCCGTCTTAGCGTCGCATGCTTCCACTCCAGTACCTGTAGACTTGCTGATCGCCTTAGCCTTTTGCCAGCCGATTTTCAGGTTACGAACTTTGTGTCTCACCATGTTCCACGTCGCATCAATGCTTGTTGCAGCAACTAACTTTCTGTAATATATCTGGGCAGTAGGTTTCTGTAAGATTATAAATAATTATTTATTAAAATAGGTAAGGGAGTAATTTTCGGCCATCAGAAAACAATATGCACTTGCTCATACCTAAATCAAATCAAATGTCTTGCATATGTATGGCAGATATAATTTAATTGTCCGATCTGGCCGATTCCGACATATGATCCAGCCAAAAGAAGACCTTGCCCATAGCTTCAGCTCGATAGTTTTAAAACTAAGGGATAAACAGCCAAATAAACAGAAAGACGGACGGACCAGGCTAAACTCAGTTTGCGATGCTGATCAAGAATATGCATACTTAATGGGGTCGGAGACGCCTCCTTCCATGCGAAACTCGTGTCATTACAAAATAAATATACACTTTTTTAGATGTTTAATTAAATAAAAATTAATTACTTGCAATTTCATACCTCCAAGTTTCTATGCACTTGCATGTAGTGCAAAATGTCATTCACTTCGTTGTCCGTCCACTTTTTCAGCTCTTTTCTTTTCGTTTTTTTCAAAAAAGATGCATCAGAAACGTCGGTGGAATCGTCCACCTCCACTTCCTCCTCGCAATGCATCGCACTGCTTGCAAATTGATGGCCTCCCTGGTATGCGCCCGATTCCACCTTAACCACTTCGAGTTCCTTGGTGCCCGAGAAGATTTCCACTAGCTGCTCGTAATGAGGGCAAATCTTTACTATTTTTGCTACAAATATTAAATGCACTTATTAACTTAAAAAACAAGAAGTTAATTTATTTTACTATACCTAGTATGGTTGTCTTAACATTGTCCTCTTTCCCTCCAGAGCCTGCAGACTTGCTGATCGCCTCAGCCTTCTGCCAGCCGATTTTCAGGTTACGAACTTTGTGTCGCAACATGTTCCACGTCGCATCAATGCCCGTTGCAGAAATTAACTTTTTATAATATATCTGGGCAGTAGGTTTCTGTAAGATTATAAATATTTATAAATTAAAATAAGTAAGGAAGCTACTTTCGGCCATTAGAAAACCATATGCACTTGTTCATACCTAAATCATATAAAATGTCTTGCATATGTATGGCAGAAATGAATCTGGCCGATTCCGACATATGATCTAGCCAAAAGAAGACCTTGCCCAAAGCTTCAGCTCGATAGCTCTAAAACTAAGGGATAAACAGGCATATCAACAGAAAGACGGACGGACCAGGCTAAAGTCAGCTTGCGATGCTGATCAAGAATATGCATACTTAATGTGGTCGGAGACGCCTTCTTCTATGCGAAACTCGTGTCATTACAAAATAAATATACACTTTTTTAAATGTATAATTAAACGAAACTAAATTATTTGCAATTTCTTACCTCCCAGTTTCTATGCACTTGCATGTAGTGCAAAATGTCATTCACTTCGTTGTCCGTCCACTTTTTCAGCTCTCTTCTTTTCGTTTTTTTCACAAAAGATGCATCAGAAACGTCCGTGGAATCGTCCAACTCCACTTCCTCCTCGCAATGCATCGCACTGCTTGCAAATTTATGGCCGCCCTGGTATGCGCCCGATTCCACCTTAACCACTTCGAGTTCCTTGGTGCCCGAGAAGATTTCCACTAGCTGCTCGTAATGAGGACAAATCTTTACTATTTTTGCTACAAATATTAAATGCACTTATTAACTTAAAAAACAAGAAGTTATTTTATTTTACTATACCTAGTATAGTTGTCTTAACATTGTCCTCTTTCCCTCCAGAGCCTGCAGACTTGCTGATCGCCTCAGCCTTCTGCCAGCCGATTTTCAGGTTACGAACTTTGTGTCGCAACATGTTCCACGTCGCATCAATGCCCGTTGCAGAAATTAACTTTTTATAATATATCTGGGCAGTAGGTTTCTGTAAGATTATAAATATTTATAAATTAAAATAAGTAAGGAAGCTACTTTCGGCCATTAGAAAACCATATGCACTTGTTCATACCTAAATCACATCAAATGTCTTGCATATGTATGGCAGAAATGAATCTGGCCGATTCCGACATATGATCTAGCCAAAAGAAGACCTTGCCCAAAGCTTCAGCTCGATAGCTCTAAAACTGAGGGATAAACAGGCATATCAACAGAAAGACGGACGGACCAGGCTAAAGTCAGCTTGCGATGCTGATCAAGAATATGCATACTTAATGGGGTCGGAGAAGCCTTCTTCTATGCTAAACTCGTGTCATTACAAAATAAATATACACTTTTTATACTTTGATACCGAAGGTCTCATAGTATATTGGTTTTGTGCAATGTCCGTCATGGTGTCTGTCTGTCCGTCCGTCCGTCTGTATGAACGCAACTTTTTTCGACACCCGTAAAGCTAGAGACTTGAAACTTTGCAATTATGTTTATCTATAGACGGTACAGATAAAGTGTTAAGATTGGGTTGCCACGCCTACTAGGAGGATGGGAAATCGATAAATTCGATAACTGAAAACCGATAAAACCAAATATTTCTTACATTCTTACAGCTAGAGTTACCAAATTTTGCACGCAGATAGCTAGTCATGTCCCTGAAAAAACTGCATCAAAATTTTGGATGCCACGCCCACTCCTTCCGCCCCCATCATCCCTGCTCCTTGAAATTGGAAATGCCTATAGTTTTCACATTTTTTGGGCTAGAGCCACCAAATTTTGTGTCAAGATAGATATTGACGTTCCCCAAAAAAGTGCATCAAAATTTTGGATGTCACGCCCCCTGATTCCGCCCCCATCCCCCCTTTACTAAGAAATTGGAAACGCCTATAGTTTTCACATTTTTTGGGCTAGACACCAAATTTTGTGTGAAGATAGATATAGACGTTCCCCAAAAAAATGCATCACAATTTTGGATGCCACGCCCCCTGATTCCGCCCACATCCCCCTTCTACTTGAAATTGGAAACGCCTTTAGTTCTGACATTTTTCGAGCTAGAGTCACCGAATTTGGTAGGAAGATCTATGGTGACATCTACAAAAGATCTGCATCAAAAATTAGGATGCCACGCCCACCTCTGCCGCCCACCATTTAAAATCGGAAATTCCGATATCTTACAGTTTTTAAGCTAGAGCCCGTAAATTCGGTAGAAAGATAGAAGGCAACATTTACCAAAGATCTGCATCAAAATTTTGGATGCCACGCCCACCCAAGCCACCCGCCTTATAAAATTGGAATCGGCTCTTGCTTTAACAGTTTTTGAGCTAGAGCCACCAAACTTGGTAGGAAGATAAATGGTGACAGTTAAAAACATTTGATTGAAAAATTTGGATGTCTCACCCACCTCTGCCGCCCACCTTTTACATTTTGAAGTTAAGTTATCTTTCACAGCTTTTGAGCAAAAGTCACCAAATTTGGTAGCATGATAGCTGGCGATGTTTACCACCCGGCCCACTCCTTTGCAAGCAGACTCCTTACCATCCGTTCTTTTACTGGTATCAAAGTATTCCGCAGTCGGTTGCGTCCGACTGCAACGTTTTTACTTGTTTAAATGTATAATTAAACGAAACTAAATTATTTGCAATTTCTTACCTCCCAGTTTCTATGCACTTGCATGTAGTGCAAAATGTCATTCACTTCGTTGTCCGTCCACTTTTTCAGCTCTCTTCTTTTCGTTTTTTTCACAAAAGATGCATCAGAAACGTCCGTGGAATCGTCCACCTCAGGAAGCAATGAGGCGTCCATTGAAACTTCCTCCTCGCAATGTATCGCGCTGCTTCCCAATTTATGGCCCGAGTAGATTTCCACTAGCTGCTCGTAATGAGGACACATCTTTACCATTTTTGCTAAAAATATTAAATGCACTTATTAACTCTCCGTTTACCGCATGGGTCCAGCCAGACCCATTTCATTTTCAACTAATATTTTAACATACTTCCGATTGAGCAAATCAACTGAAATTTTGGGACTTTTCCTAAATATTTGTTTACAGGATTCATGGCATACAAGGAAAGATATAAGGATTTTAAAATTTCAATACTTCGGTTTACCACATGGGTCTGGCCAGACCCCTATACATTTTGTATGGAATAGGATAAAAAAAGTCATGCATTTTGATGATGCTGTTTGGTTTTTTTTTTTATTGATAGTAAGTTTATTCACAATGTCCAATATAATTTGTTAGCATTGTGATAGGTTGAACTTGAATTTGGAAGAAGAAATTTCATTTTGTGGTACCAGCATGAATTTGTACACGGTGAGTTTCCTTTTTTTTTTTTTTTTCCATATATTGCTCAGCGCGCGTTCACTTACCAGGATGCAACCGTGCACGGCGAATTTGATATTTTCGAGTTTTTCAATAGTTATACATATATATTTATAATGACTGATGAATTGAAAATATTTATAATACGCGATCGCGTGATGAAAAGTTTGAGTGCAAACTTTGAATTGAGATTGGCAACGGCTTTACAGAATGACATCCAAATGAATACTGAAGAGGATATTGATGTATTCGATGAAGACGATGTAATATTGCGTCAGATATAGAAACGGACATTGTATTTGAAAAATCGAAATTTTTTAAAGCTACTCATAAAATGAAGAAGAAACGGCAATTCAGCATGCAGCTCTGATTCATTTTTTGTCAGCAAAGATGGCACAAAGTGGAACAAAATTTGCTCAAAATGTTCCGATCCGGTATGCCAGCAACATTTCAAAGTTAAATATTCTTGTTTTAAGTGTAATAGCGATACTAAATAATATATTTTAATAATATTTCAAAAGAATTTAATTTGTAAGCAGTACCTAGGTCTAAATAATAAAAACTCGAAATAAGGCCTACCAGCATTTTTTGCTACCCTTATTTTTTTTACTTTATTAGTTTTTTCTTCATTAAAACAAAGTCAGAGAGTGTTAATATAAAAATGTGAAGCCCTATGGTATGTAAACACACTTAAAAGTCACACCAAAAAGCAAAAATTCTCATACATTTATGTACATTTTAAAAATGTACTTGGGTCTGGCCAAGACCCATGTGGTAAACGGAAGGTTATCGAAACATGCGGTAAACGGAGGGTTAACTTAAAAAACAAGAAGTTATTTTATTTTACTATACCTAGTATGGTTGTCTTAACATTGCCTTTTTTCCTTTCAGCACCTGCAGACTTGCTGATCGCCTCAGCCTTCTGCCAGCCGATTTTCAGGTTACGAACTTTGTGTCGCACCATGTTCCACGTCGCATCAATGCCCGTTGCAGCAATTAACTCGCTGTAATATATCTGGGCAGTAGGTTTCTGTAAGAGTATAATAAAAAGTAAGTTATTATTAATTGAAATAAAACAAAACTAAATTATGTGCAATTTCTTACCTCAAAGTTTCTATGCACTTGCATGTAGTGTAAAATGTCCTTGACTTCGTTGTCTATCCACTTTTTATGCACCTTTGTCTTATTTTGTCCCACAAACGATGCTTCAGAAACGTCCGTGGAATCGTCCATCTCAGGAAGCGAAAAGGCGTCCATCAAAAATTCTTCCTCGCAATTCCTCCGTACGCTGCCGCTCTGGTGTTCGCTCGACTCCACCTTAACTATTTTCATTTCCTTGGAGGCCGTAAGGATTTCCTTCGGCTGCATGTAATGAGAAAACATATTTAGCGTTTAAGCTGCAAATTGAAATATTTTTTTCAACTTCAAATCCAATAAGTTTATTATACACTTGAAAAGTGTATATTAATTTAGTGATGACCAACCACTTAAAGTATACATATTCTTGATCAGCATCGCAAGCTGAGTTGATATAGCCATGTCGGTCTTTTGGTATGACAACTAAGCCATCTGTTTAAGAGCTATCGAGTTGAAACTTTGGTTTTATGTCAAAATTGGCTAGATTGGACAACTATATCATATAGCTGCCATACAAATACAAGACATTTGATATATTAATTTTGATCTAGGTATGAAAAAGTGGGCTTTTCAAGTGTCTACGGTTTTCTGAAAGCCGAAAATAGCTTCCTTACTTGTATTATTTTACTTTACCTAGTATGGTTGTCTCAGCGTCGCCTTCCACTCCTGCATCTGTAGACTTACAGAACTGCATAGCCTTTTGCCAGCCGGTCTATATGTAACGAACTATGTGATCGTTGCAGTAATTACCTTGCTGTAATTAATCTGGGCAGTAGGTTGCTGTAAGATTATTATTTATTATTTAATCCAAAAACAAAATTAAATTGTGTGCAATTTCTCACTTTTGTTTATATGCGCTTGCATTAGGGATGTTGATATTAAATCATATCGATGTATCGATATGTGAAGACATAAGAAATCTAAGAAAACCATATTGCGCATTCGCTGTGTCAAAAAAAAATTCTACTGCGCATCTACGTCACAGTAGACAGCAGCTGTGGCGCTCAGTTTGAATTTAATGGAATTTGTTTGTAAAAGGCAGTCTTATTTAAAAAAACATTCTTGATTGAAAAAATTGTTTTTTGACCCTGCCAACACAGTCATGTGAAGTCCCTTTGCAATGAGGAAAGCTTTGTGGTGGTTTGTTTTAAAGATATTGTGGAGCTAACTTGCACATATATATCCAAGCAAATAGCATACAGCACCAAAATGTTTTAGTGTACTGTGACGCCACAAAATCAGCTGTTTGCTTGAGCAAAACTAACGGACCTGCGCAATGCGCAATCTGGTTTTCTTAGACCGCGTACACACGGTGCTTTTTTGAAGCATGCATTCTTGTTGATTTTCTTTTGAAAGTTGCTTCGAAATACCAAATAGCCTTTCAATTGTTCGGTATTCTGCAGACGACCCCAATGCGTAAAGCGACACAGCAATTCTTTTTTCCAAAGGAATTGCTTGTCTAAATGTTGTGTCGGCCATTTTTAGCCCGGGTAAGCGCGACATTAACATGTTAAAAACTCTTCTTTCGCATCGGAAGTTCTCCTTAAAAAACTCATCGGAGTTTTGGGGAACATCCTTCTCCCAAAAAGATCCATATCGTTTCTATATATACATAAATATTGTGTTAATTGAAACATAAACATATTTATGTGTGTACATAGCAACTAAAACTTACGTATTTCCAAACGCTTCGCGTAGAAACTTTGCAGCTACTTTCAACCTCAAAAACGCATCTTGCCACTAAGCCGAGTAAACTCAATAACATTGAAAATAAATTGTGACGGCCAATAAGCTCCGAATTTTCCATTATTTATTTAAATACAAAAATTTGCGGCAACCTGCAATAAACACCTGATCTGAAAATGCAAAATGCCAATGCAGTATAATGTAGACGGTAAACTGCATTAGTATCGATACTTCGATTATTTTTAAAAATGCGCGTTCGTGTAGACAGGGTATTATATGGTGTTCACACTACGGTTGCGTTTTGCGTTAAATGCCAACAAGCAGCTTCTTTCCCAATACAAATAGCATAGGGGCCTAGTGGTGACAAAAAGTAGAGTTGAGTTTGGATGCAGTTGCGTGTATTCGGTTTACGTAACTAATATATTCGATTGACTTGTATATCGTTCTCAACTATCACCACTAATTCCAAAAACGGTTTGCCGGCAAACAATGAAATAAAAAAAAAAACAGCAATTAATTGTTAACATGTCGCAACAAAATGGTAAGCAATTGTTTTTTTTTTTAATATAATATGTATGTTTAAAAAATTTTAACTTAATTACAGGCTATGATAAGAGATTTTTGTGGTCGACTGCCGCCACGAAAACGCTTATAGAGCTTTGGGAAGACAACATTGATGGGGTTCGGGGAGCCCGGAAAAACTCCCACATTTATAAGGAAATGGCGGAACAATTAAAGGATTATGGACCACCGCACATGGAAATTAAAAACAAGGTGGAAAACCTTATGAAAAGATACAGGCAAGTTTAAAAAAAAGACAGCTTTCTTGATTAACTTATGTTAATTACTTATTTACATAAATGTATTTATAGGGCTGAATGTGCAAGGGTGGGACCTTCCGGTGACACGCCTTCTTCGTGGGAGTATTTTGAGAGCGTGGCCAGTGCATTAAACATGTCGAACAACATCCCATAACCGATAGCCTAGGGTTAATTGAAGAGGAGCCTTGCTATTGCGCAAGCTGCGCACACACACGCACCAGCACCCAGCCATAGGCACAGTGGGCCGCGGCGTGACAAGCAGCAGGCCAAAAGTTCAATACATTTATTCTTGTATTTATATCTATTGCTGCCTGGTATTTATTTATTTATTACTAGCTTCTCGGTCCGGCTTCGCATGGTTGTTTTACGCAATTTAGTCACTTGATGCAATTGTTTTAAATATGCGCGTACTGTACATATATATTTTACGGCGATTGCCCGGACTTGAGAGGTACTTAAACTTTGTTCTTTAACCCGCTAAGTTGAGACGCTCGTAAATTTTGATCTGGGTGTCTTGCACGGGATTGCGACGCGTATTCTCTCTCACTTGCAAGACGACTTTCAGTTTTTGATCTCGACGTACTTTACGTATTTTAATTGCCCTAGCCTGTAAAATGTTTTTAGAAAGTTGAGATCTTGATCTTTTTTGCATCTTAATCTTAAAATGATAAAAAAAATGAATAAGATTTTGTAGTTGACATACCGACAGTAGCGCGATCTACCGGGTCCAACTGTATTTTTAAGTCCCAATTTCTCAATGTCCGGATAGGCAAACTATTCTAAGTTTAGTCGAATTAGAGTTTCTCAATGTTCGGTTAGCACTTACTTATCCGATGCCTGGAGGTCTGTTTAACACTTAAGCCGATGGACCTAAAATACTCAAATAAGCCTTTTGGAATTCTGCTTCATAAAAAAAATAAACAATTCAAGTGTCAGCTTGAGTCAGCTGTTCGCTTTTGGATGATTGTGTCGTATTTATATACAGAAGTGACATATAGATGAAAGGTAACTTTGGCTTTGAGAAAACCAAACAGCTTATTACTATTACGCGTTTTTCCGGAAAAATAAAGCATTTTTCCGCGGTTAAAAATAGTCTATGTGCTTCATGGATAGTTTCGGCTTCTAGGGGTAAAATATTTTTTCAAATCGGTCGAGTAGTTTCGGAGCCTTTTCAATCCAAACAAACAAATCTCTCCTCTTCAGATATGTGGCGACCCAGCCACAGCCAAGTCTGGCAGCTCCACGGCGACAAACACTGATTCCTCGCTATATATATTTAAGGATGTATCGATAGATATATGACTTGACAGCATTGACCAATCGACGCTCATATAATTCCCGCGTCTACCGCCGAAAGCGAATATACTTGTAGATGTAATTACATATAGAATAAAGTGTTATAAACCACAAGCTCTACATACATTAGTATAGATATAGATCTAATTAATCATTATTATTAAATTTAATTTATTATTTGTTAATATTATTTATTTCTCTCTTTAGTTTTGCTTAATGTTTATTTTCGTTTATGTTTATTTAATTTATCATTTTCATTATTTATTATTTACTAGATGACCCGGGCCGAAGTTGTTCTGCCACGCAACAAAAAAATTTTCTTAATTGAATTTGGCTTATTTATAGCTGTAATTAATTTTATCTATCTCTTATATTGTTGTTTAAAATTGACATTTTAAAAGTAAAAACTCTTCCATATATGTGTACACTAAGTTCTCCAAGTAAAATCAATCAGAAAGTGGCAAATTTATTTATAAATATATTTTTTTTTGTTGTTGCAAAGTTCGCTGTTTTTGGAAAGTGCCTCGCACCTGTCATAATGAACATTTAAATTTCACGAATTCCACGGTTTGGCATGGTTCTATCAGGCTCATTTTTTGCACACTTTTGTTTATTCTAAAATATTTATTTACCAAGTTTCAACTGAACCGATTTGTTAATAGCATAGCTCCCATACAAATTCGAAAAATAACCACTAAATGCAAAAATAGAGAGGTACCCGAAGGAGTAGTCGGATCGGGTCCAGATTCGGTATGTATATTTTGTTTACACGCCCTTATGTTTTGATCAAGTTTCGTTCAGATTGATTAGTTTTAAGGCATAGCGTCAGTACAAAAGTTCGAAAAAGTGGACATAGGTGTTCAGGAGGTACCTGAAGGAGTGATTGGATCGGGTTCAGATTTGGAATGCATAATTTTTTTTACCCGCCCTTATGTTTAGAGCAAGTTTCGTTCAGATTGATAAGTTTTAAGGCATAGCTCAGTACAAAAGTTTGAAAAAAAAGACATAGGATCTCAGGAGGTACCCGAAGGAGTGGTCCGATCTTTATAAATTGCAGCCTATGTGTTATTCTGATGTATAAGCTACGTTATTGTAAAGTTTCATTATTATCCATTCAGTAGTTTTTGCGTGAAAGAGTAACAAACATCCATCCATATTCACAAACTTTCACATTTATAATGTGAGGTAGCATTCTGGCTACCCCACAAAAGGCTGAGTGGTACGACACCCGCTGCGTCGTACCGTGGCCAGCCACTTACGCGCAAAAGATTGAGCGATCGGTCTGATCGTTGCGCGCCTTTAAAGCGCAAAATAGAGCGATCGGCCTGATCGTTACGCGCCCCTAACGCAAAAGTGAGCAAGAGGGCACTTGACGTGACAGCCCACAAAACTTGACGCCGACTTTGCGTGAGACAGAGGGATGAGCCAGCGATTTTGGATTTTTCGGCAAAAGCTTTTGGAAAAGGAGTTGGATTTTGGCACGCAGCCAGGCACGACGCGACTAACAAGTGCAACAGCAACCCAAAGTGCAACAGCAACCCAAAGTGCAACAGCAACCCGAAGTGCAACAGCAGCAGCAGCTATTTGCAGCAACAACAACACCAGCGGCTGCGACAGCCACCGGCACGGCAACAACAACAACAGCCACAGCCATAGCAGCGGCCACAGCGGTTGCCGGCCAAGAACGACAACAACAACGAAGAGCGACTACCGCAACCGCAATAGCCACCGCCATGGCAACGGCCACCGAGGCTTCCGGCCAACAGCAACAACAACAACAACTACAGCAACGGCAGCAACAACAACAGAACCTACAGCCACAGCTCCCCGCAGCGACAACAACAACAGCAGAGGCAACAGCAGCAACAACAACAACAACAGAGCGCACAGCCACAGCACCCCGCAGCGACAACAGCCACCGCAGCAGAGTCAGCAGGAGCAGCAACAACAACAGCTGAGCGAACAGCCACTGCACTCGGTCGCAACGCCAACAACAACAACCGTGGAAGCGACCGCGGCGATATTCGCAACAACAGGAGTAGCAGCAAGGAGACATGGGGTTCGGAGGCAGCGAGGAAAGTGGTCATAAGTGAAGTGAAAGAGTGACAGTGAAAAGTGCAAGTGGCGAGGGAAGTTGTTTGGCACACACACACACACGCACCGGCGACGACGAAGTATCGCAGTCTTTGAAAGAGGCCAATCCACCATCGGATTGCAAAAGTCGATGTTCTGCTTTAGGTTCCGTAGGTTTCTAGGAAACATAATTGGTGATGGAGCCCTCAGAACGGATCCGAGCAAGGTCGAGGCGATAGTCCAGATTCCCCTCCCGAGAACAACAAAGCAGTTGAGGCGTTTCCTCGGCACAGCAGGCTGGTACAGGCGATTTATTCGCGATTTTTCTAGCCTTTCAGTGCCGATGACCGACTGCCTAAAATTCGGGAGAAAGATCGAGATGTCGGAGGACGTAGTCGAAGCGTTCAAGCTGAAGAAAGCGCTTACATGCGCACCGGTCCTCGTCCATCCCGACTTCCGAAGGCCGTACTTCATCTTGTGCGACGCAGCCACCTATGCATTGGTGCAGTTTTATTTCAGCGTGATGACGAAGGTTAGGATCGGCCAATCGCTTTTTTTTCGGCAAAGCTGCGTGGAGCCCTGAATTACAGCGTGACGGAGAAGGAGTGTCTGGCAGCGGTGAAGGCAGAAGATAGTTTTAGGCCGTATATGGAGCTGATGCCTTTCACGGTCATAACGGACCATTCCAGTCTCCAATGGTTGATGGCACTCAAGGACCTGAGCGAAAGGCTTGCCAGATGGTCACTAGCTTTGCAGGCGTTTGACTTCAAAATCGAACACCGCAAAGACAAGGACAACGTGGTGGCGGATATGCTCTTTCGACCTTTTGATGTTGAAGAGCTCAACTTGTTCGAGTTCGAGACGACGGAATTTGAAAGCGACGAGTATCTGGAGCGGTTAGCGTTGGCTCGACCCGAGCCGGAGCGTTTCCCAGATCTTAGAGTCGAGGACGGGCTGCTTTTCAAGAGGTCGCAGTTCGCTCGGGAGGATAGCGAGGAGTTCCTGTGGAAGCTGTGGGTCCCAGAGGCACTTACCAGCACATTGGTCCAGCAGGCACATGACAGCGACAAGGGGATGCATGGAGGCATAGCCCGGACGTTGGCGAGGCTGCGCCAATTTTATTTCTGGCCGAGGATGGCAGCTCAGGTGCGGTCGTATGTGCTTGACTGCGAAATTTGCAAGGAGTCGAAGCACAGCACTCAAGTTGGCAGGCCAAAGATGGGCCAGGAGGTGGTGACCGAGCTGCCGATGCAGAAGCTGTACATGGACTTTTTAGGCAAGTATCCGCGCTCTCGACAGGGTAATGCCTACGTCTTTGTGGTGCTGGACCACTTCAGCAAGTTTGTGTGGCTCAAGGCGATACCGAAGGCGACATCGGCAGCGAATACCAGGTTTTTGAGAGAGGAATTGATTACCGTGTTTGGAATGCCCGAGGTCGTCCACACCGATAACGGCAAGCAATTCGTGTCGCAGGAATTTGCAGCTATGCTTGAGCATCACGGCATTAGGCAGGTTTGCACGGGAAATTATGCTCCCCAGTCGAACGCGTGGGAACGAGTCAACCAATCGGTGCTGGCTGCTATCCGATCGCACGTTGGAGCCGACCAGACGCTGTGGGACGAGAAGCTGCCCGGAATCGCGATGGCGTTGCTCAGTGCAATGCTCTCAGCAACGGGGACGTCTCCGTACTTTGCGCTATTTGGATAGCACATGTTCAGTAACGGCAGCGAGTACAGGCTGGCCAGGAAGCTAGGGGACGTCAATGACACGGCGATCAAGCCACTAGAAAGATCCGAGAAGCAGCAGATCTACCGGGCGCGGGTACAAGAGACACTACACAAGGCGTACGACAAGGCAGCGAAGCGATACAACCTGAAGGCCCGTGATGTCCAGTTTACCGCCTGTCAAGAGGTCTTCAAGCGAAATTTTGTGCTAAGCGACTTTGCGAAGAATCTTAATGGCAAAATTTTGCAGTCGCTAAACCAAGCGCCGGGTAGTAAGGCCGGTGGGCAGGTGCCTCTACGAGCTGGAAACCCTGCCGGACAATCCGCTTGGAGTGTTTCACGCGAAGGACCTGAAGCAGTGAATCCCGAGCGTCGGATCTATGCCCGGCTACCATGGCGATGGCCTACGTTGGGCAGCGTAGCGGAAAGGAGCCGCCTTGTAGCACTCCTGTTCTTCGCATACACCAGCGACCCAGAGTGTGGCGTTATGGCCGGCATGATGTTTATCGATGGTCGAGGGGTTGAACGAGGGTTGGAGAGTCGTGCTGGCGCCCGACACTCGATTAATGTAGGCTTGACAAGTGAACGGCAGATTGTGGGGAAGAAGAAGAGTTTCTTAGCCGTGATTATGAAAATTTAAGCAGTGGCAGCAGAAGCAGTTAAAAATTTGATAATAAAGTGAGCAAAAAAGGGGATAACATACGCTTCGCTGGACATTGAGACAGATATGGGCAAAAGTGAAGGGATTCTGTATGGAATAGTAGCAGTAATATTGCTGTATCGCTGTTTTCTGTTGACAGTTCAGGCGAACACCGGCGACTGCTGCGCTTTATCCCAAACGGCCGAAAACAGCCAGCGAAACCACCGGACAGGGATTGGCCAACCCGTCTGGATGGTCATCAGGTTTTTATTATGTGCCTGTTACTTTTTAAAATCAGCGCCTTTGCGCCAGCTGTCTGCACAGCCCCCACAGCTGCTATTGCGCAAGCTGCGCACACACACGCACCAGCACCCAGCCATAGGCACAGTGGGCCGCGGCCTGACAAGCAGCCGGCCAAAAGTTCAATACATTTATTCTTGTATTTATATCTATTGCTGCCTGGTATTTATTTATTTATTACTAGCTTCTCGGTCCGGCTTCGCATGGTTGTTTTACGCAATTTAGTCACTTGATGCAATTGTTTTAAATATGCGCGTACTGTACATATATATTTTACGGCGATCGCCCGGACTTGAGAGGTACTTCAACTTTGTTCTTTAACCCGCTAAGTTGAGACGCTCGTAAATTTTGATCTGGGTGTCTTGCACGGGATTGCGACGCGTATTCTCTCTCACTTGCAAGACGACTTTCAGTTTTTGATCTCGACGTACTTTACGTATTTTAATTGCCCTAGCCTGTAAAATGTTTTTAGAAAGTTGAGATCTTGATCTTTTTTGCATCTTAATCTTAAAATGATAAAAAAAATGAATAAGATTTTGTAGTTGACATACCGATAGTAGCGCGATCTACCGGGTCCAACTGTATTTTTAAGGCCCAATTTCTCAATGTCCGGATAGGCAAACTATTCTAAGTTTAGTCGAATTAGACTTTCTCAATGTTCGGTTAGCACTTACTTATCCGATGCCTGGAGGTCTGTTTAACACTTAAGCCGATGGACCTAAAATACTCAAATAAGCCTTTTGGAATTCTGCTTCATAAAAAAAATAAACAATTCAAGTGTCAGCTTGAGTCAGCTGTTCGCTTTTGGATGATTGTGTCGTATTTATATACAGAAGTGACATATAGATGAAAGGTAACTTTGGCTTTGAGAAAACCAAACAGCTTATTACTATTACGCGTTTTTCCGGAAAAATAAAGCATTTTTCCGCGGTTAAAAATAGTCTATGTGCTTCATGGATAGTTTCGGCTTCTAGGGGTAAAATATTTTTTCAAATCGGTCGAGTAGTTTCGGAGCCTTTTCAATCCAAACAAACAAATCTCTCCTCTTCATATATGTGGCGACCCAGCCACAGCAAAGTCTGGCAGCTCCACGGCGACAAACACTGATTCCTCGCTATATATATTTAAGGATGTATCGATAGATATATGAGTTGACAGCATTGACCAATCGACGCTCATATAATTCCCGCGTCTACCGCCGAAAGCGAATATACTTGTAGATGTAATTACATATAGAATAAAGTGTTATAAACCACAAGCTCTACATACATTAGTATAGATATAGATCTAATTAATCATTATTATTAAATTTAATTTATTATTTGTTAATATTATTTATTTCTCTCTTTAGTTTTGCTTAATGTTTATTTTCGTTTATGTTTATTTAATTTATCATTTTCATTATTTATTATTTACTAGATGACCCGGGCCGAAGTTGTTCTGCCACGCAACAAAAAAATTTTCTTAATTGAATTTGGCTTTTTTATAGCTGTTTAGTCGTATACAAGTCAGCACACATTTATATTATAAGACATCAAATAACTGCACATGGCATTGTAACAATAACACACAAATAATTAACACATATAAAACTAGTTCAAGACCATACACAACACTTTACATTTATTGACACAATAAAACTGTAAGCAACACCAAATTATGCTGAACACACAGAATATCGCTGACTGCACAATGCGCAATATATGTCGCAATAGTAGCGGTCAGCCAACCCGGCAGTTGCTAAATATGCTACTCTGCATTGCAAGCAACTGCTGAGCACACAATAACCTAATTCTAATTGATACTACACAACTGTAAACTAAGCTATTTTTACCTATAAATATTGTTACTTTTTCGTTAATAAAATCAGTGTTCTTTGTAAAACCAACAAGAAACATTCATTATTTCTCCGTAGTCCACCTGGTTACAAGTGCCAGTTGCGACGCCCTTTAGCAGTCAGTTTATGTACTGAATGCTTCCCAACTTCTTACACATATACACAAACATTTTGGTGACCCCGACGAAGGACTCCACACAAGGATCCTTTCTACAGCAAAAAACAAACTCCTTATTCCTTGACCACATCACGGTTGCGAATCGAAGCGTATCCAGCTCACCAGAGCGAATAAAACACTTCCAACGGGTCAGGAATAATCAGGAGTTAAGGACGACATATACAAATTGGTTCTGCTAACTCTAAATTGTCAACAAGGCGACAATAATGAGTACAGACAAATCAATTATGTTGGAAGAGGTCCTAGCTGCGCAGGACGAGATAAGCCAGGAGATTTCAAGGCTAGTCAGGAACAGCAAAAAGGACCCAGCTGATCGGAAAGCAAAACCTGGCTACTATCAAGCCAGGGCCTCGATACTAGAGGAAAAGTGGACTGTTTTTAAAGACAACCACGAGGTGATCAGGAACTCATCGAACTTAGAGAAGTCTCATAGATACTTCAAGTTCTTCGAAGAAGTCGCTGCCATGGTAGAGCAGAACAGAACGTACTTCTTGGAACAGGCTGACATTGCAGATCAGTCTACCAGCAACATGATGGAACCAAAGGCCGTCATAGCTGCAGGATCAGTAAATGCCCGAGCAAGCACAAATGCTAAGTTAATGGCATTGTGCCGTCGGCAAAAGGCGATGATTGCATCATTGAATCGAGCCTTTCAACACAAGCCCCTTAACGGAGATATGGTTAAGTCATTATGGGCAAAAACTCAAGAGGTCCATTTCCAAATATACGAGGAATTTGAGGACCCGGAAGAGATTGGCTACGACGCCACTGAATATCTCAAGGCAGAGGCTGATGTACGGAATGCACTTACAGGGAACTCAAGCAGTACGTGTGCCGAAAACATAAATCTGCCACGTATTTCCATTCCAAAATTTGATGGACACAATTCTTTGATATGTTTTCATGTATGATACATGAAACAAACATGCCAACCATACGCAAGATGTGGTATTTAAAAACCAGCGTAGTCGGAGAGGCGGAAAGATTAATCCGTCACATCGATCTTAAGGAAGAAAACTATCTCTACGCATGGGAGATTTTAGTAGATGCCTACAACAATCCTAGAGATATCGCATCTAGGATATTAAATCGCCTTCTGCTGCAACAAACCTGCAGCGACGATGTAAAGTCTTTAAAGGAGCTGCACATCACCACCATAGAGTCCTTAGCTTCACTGAAGGGACTCGGGATTGACATTTCAACATGGGATCCAATTATCATTGCCATCCTAAGAAATAAACTGGATAGCGCAAATAAAACACTCTATGAACAATCATTGGGTAATACTAAGGAAATCCAGCCACTGGACACCATGCTCCAGTTCTTAGAACAACGAGTTCGAGTTATGGCTACTGGGAAAAAGGCATCTGCAAATTTCAAAAAGGAGCCTAAAAGCACAACATGTGCAACCTCGTCAAGTGGACAAAGAGGATGTCTTTATTGCAAAAAGACAAGTCACTATTTATCTAAATGTGACGATTTTCGCGCTAAATCAATTAGCGAGCGCCTAAATTGGGTGCAAGGACAAAAACTATGCGTCAACTGCTTCAAAAATGACCATAAAACGAAGTCGTGCACAAGCAACTTCAGCTGTTTCAAATGCAACAAAAAGCACCATACTCTTCTACATTTGGAGAATGCTATCGCATCAGCAGCAGCAGAGCCACACACACAAGTTGTGGCATCTGCGAACAATCAGAATTACAATCTACTCGCAACAGCAAAGGTAGCTGTACAAGCAAATAATGGACAACAGGCCACATTCAAGGCATTACTGGACTCTGGATCGCAGATCAACGTTATCTCTGAAAGACTAGTAAAAATGTTGGCACTAAAACGTCACGACACAACACTCCGGATTGAAGGCATCGGAGGACAGCCAAGAGTCAGCAAGGCTCGGGTGAATGTCATAGTAAAATCACTACACAGCAATTTAACTATGCGGGTGGAAGCATTTGTACTACCCCATATAATCTCCGATCAACCCGCCCAGTCGATCAATATTACCGATTGGCGCATGCCGAGCAATCGACCACTTGCGGACCCTAACTTCAACAAACCAGGCAAAATCGATATGTTGATTGGAGCAGAGCACTGTTTTTCAATATTGCTCCCACAACAGCATAGATTGTTCCATTCTGGTCCAATGATGCAACAAACTGAGTTTGGTTGGATCATTGCAGGAAAAATAAATGCTGCAAGTAAATCGTCAGCCATTTGCGCAGCAGCAACAAATGAAGAAACAAATGAGTTAATGGAACGATTTTGGAGACTGGATAGCATGGAGTCAACAGAGAAACCACGAACACCCATTGAAGCGCATTGCGAGACTCACTTCTTAGAGCACTTACAAGTGGCGGTGGACGGCAGATTTATCGTCAAACTCCCATTTTCTGAACACTGTTCAGCCCTGGGAGACTCCATGGAAATTGCGACCAAACGGTTCTTATCGTTAGAGCGCAGAACCTCTGCAGACACGTGGAAGCAGTACGCAGCTTTCATGGCGGAGTATGAGAAGTTAGGACACATGAAACAAGTGTCACCTCAACAGATCCCAAAAAATCATTACGTAATTCCGCATCATTGCGTATTGAAGCCGGACAGCACTACAACAAAACTTCGAGTTGTTTTTGACGCATCATGCAAAACGTCTACTGGAAAATCACTGAATGACGTACTACATGCAGGCCCCACGGTGCAAAGCGAGCTAATGTCTATCCTGCTACGATTCAGAACACATAGATATGTGATTACTGCTGACATTGAAAAAATGTATCGTCAAGTATGGATCAATCCGGAAAATCAGTTTCATCAACTGATTGTATGGCGCAACAACTTATCAGAAGAGATCAAGTACTACCGGTTAAAAACAGTCACATATGGCACAAAATCCGCACCATTTTTAGCAATAAAATGTTTGGATCATCTGGCAACCAAGAATATGGAAAGATTCCAGATGGGTGCAAAGGCACTAAAACGTGACTTTTATGTGGATGACTGCCTTACTGGCACCGATTCAATCATAGAAGCGATTCAAGTTCAACAAGAGCTCAACAAAATCCTTCAGTTATCGGGATTTAAGCTGCGCAAATGGTGTTCAAACAATGAACAAATATTGCAAGGAATTCCGAAAGAAGACATAGTGACCGATGTGAAGCTCGGAGAAACACTGGAACATTACAGCGTGAAAACATTGGGCCTTATTTGGATGCCCAAAAAGGATCAACTTGGATTACAAAACGTGCAGTCTGCTCAGAGTTGGCACAGATCTTCGACCCCCTAGGCTTGTTCGCTCCAGTCGTAGTAAAGGCTAAAATTTTTATGCAACAGCTCTGGGAATTAAAGCTTGATTGGGACGACGAGTTACCTTCAAATCTTCAAAACGAATGGAAGGATTATCGAGAGGAGTTGCAGAGCCTGAATTCAATGCAAATTCCAAGGCATATCTATAATGGTAAGAGTCCAATCACAAAAGAATTGCACACCTTTGTCGATGCGTCAGAGCGCGCATATGGCGCCGCAATATATGTACGCGCAACGTACAGAAATAAGCAAATATCTGTGCGTCTACTATGTTCAAAATCTCGAGTGGTTCCAACAGCAAAACAGTCACTCCCTCGACTGGAGCTTTGTGCATCACTATTGGGTGCTGAGCTTGCTGAGAGGGTTCGACGCGATCTAGACCTCGACAGCAACACCGTGCCAGGATACTTTTGGTCAGATTCTACTGTAGTTCTATCATGGATTATTGCAGCTGCCTCAACATATCACACATTTGTGGCAAACCGAATAGCAAAAATTCAGGCCGTGACAAGTAAAACTCAATGGCGCCATGTCTCATCGGCCAACAACGCAGCAGATGTACTGTCAAGAGGAATATCGGCACGAAAATTACCCGAGCACAATCTATGGCTCTATGGACCACTGTTTCAGCATGGCTCTCCAGACAAATGGTCAGCCCTACCCGCTATCACACCGAGCAACTTGGAAAGAAAAACCAAACATGTAAGTTTGGCAATATCTCCGTCTACAATAGGTGAAGAATTATACACTTGTAGACACAGCAATTCATTTCACAAGTTACAACGCATTGTGGCTTATATGTTGCGCTTCTGTTACAAAAAATACAGATCAGCAACTTCCACGCTGTGCATCAAGGAATTGGATCACGCTCGCAATGTAATCTTACGGACAATACAACAAGTCGAATTTGCTGCTGACCTAAAATCGTTGCAGCGTCACAACATGGTGGACAAAAAGAGTTCCATTTCATCACTGTCCCCCTTACAAGGTTCAGACGGACTTATGCGAGTTGGAGGCAGATTGGATCAAGCCCCACTCCCTTACAATGCAAAGCACCAGATTTTGCTGCCCTAAACCGATCCAATAGTAAAAATGATATTGCGAGAACTGCATGAAGACAATATGCATTGCGGTGCCCAAGCCTTACGAGCAACTGCAAGACAGCAATTTTGGATCCTCAACGACAAAACAATGTCAAGAAACATCATTCACAATTGCGTGAAATGCAACAAGGCAAGACCCAAGTTAATGAACCAAATTATGGGCAATTTGCCAGCCGACCGAGTAACACCAACACGCCCCTTTCTTACTACAGGCGTAGATTACTGCGGACCAATCTGGATTCATCATAAGATCCGAGGGAAAAGACCAGATAAGGCATACATAGCCGTATTCTGCTGCTTCTCTACAAAGGCGGTACATCTTGAGTTGGTCAGCGATCTGACGACAAACGCCTTTTTGGGAGCTTTGCGGCGCTTCTTAAGCCGCCGCGGCAAATGTCAAACAATTCATTGTGACAATGCCACTAACTTTATTGGAGCAAACAACCAGTTGAAGGAACTGGAAGGAACAATCTTTGGTGAAAGGGCTCAAGCAGAGATCATCAATCACTGCAACAAGAAACAAGTTGCGTTCAAATTCATCCCGCCACGAGCGCCATCGTTTGGAGGTCTATGGGAAGCTGCAGTCAAGTCTGCAAAGCGACTGCTGGTTACCACTACCAACACTGCAACTCTAAAATTTGAGGAATTAAACACGGTCATCGTCGAAATTGAAGCAATCTTGAATTCACGGCCAATCACACCGATGTCAAATGACCCGACGGACACCACTGCTCTCACCCCAACGCACTTCCTGATTGGTGAAGCGCTCACTGCTCCTCCCGATGTCAACGCCGCCCACGATGAAAAATCCTTACTGAAACGTTGGAAATTAGTATCCAGAATCAAGCAAGGATTCTGGAAGCAATGGTCAGAAGAATACTTGCAAGAGCTACAATCCAGACACAAGTGGAAAACCATCAATCCCAATATCAAGGAAGGCATGCTTGTCCTAATCAAAGAAGACAACATACCTGTGATGACTTGGCCAATGGGACGCATTGTAAAAACTTATCCAGGGCTTGATACTCGTGTACGAGTGGTTGACGTGAAAACCGCCTCAGGCATCTACAAGCGCCCCATAAACAGGCTTGCGCCAATCTTTCCAGAGGAGATGGCCAAGAAACGCCCTCTCAACGAAGCAGAGGACACGGATAACAATGACGCGCCGGTCGCCCAACGGAAACGACTAATGTCGCCAACGATAACCTCGTCGTTGCTAGTCCTGCTTCTTATGCTACCTTTGGTACTGACACAGTCAGTATCGGTGACAAGGTTCGACACGAAGCCAGGGGTGTATTACGAAAAAATTGGAACAACGATGAGAGCAATATCCGACTGGACCATGGTTGTATACTATGAATTGGACCCATACTGGCGAGACATGAAGACATTTAATTCAGGCATAAAGGAGTTCCAATACATATGCCCAGAACTAAACAACATACACACATGTGATGCTATATCACAACACTATCAACACTTGTATGATGAACTGCAAATGGCTAACGTACTCATGCAACATAATCGCAAACGCCGCTCTCCATTTGATGCAGTGGGTAATATTGCGAACAGTCTATTTGGAGTATTAGACTCGGACTACGCCAATAAAATGACTAAGGTCATAAAGAAGGTACAAACCAACGAGGAATTCTTATTAACCCTAATGAGAAATCAAACCTCAGTACTTGACGCAACCAATAACGTTGTCAAGAAAACAAGGTCTACATCGGACAAGCGTCTAAGACTACTTGAACAACAAGTAGCTGCCATTAGCCAAAGCAGAGGAAAGTACACTGGCGCACGTCTGACAGAAAACTACTTGGCATTAACGACTCAACTAACATTGCTAGCAGCTACTCTTCAGCGCATGCAATCGGAAATAGTGGACGTACTAACTGGAATTCGCCACCACACAATAAGCCCAATATTGATTTCCCCTAAGCAACTAAGGGATCACTTGGACCAAATCCGGGATCATTTGCCAACAGATCAAATGTTACCCGTGACTTCATCCAACGTAATTCAACTATACAGAATTATCATGCGGGCAGAAGGCACAGCCACCGACACTCATGTGATATTCAGAGTAATATTACCACTAGTGTCAACATCGATATTAGAACTGTTTAATATGGTGCCAATTCCAGTGTGGAACTCTACTAGTTGGAGATTGTTCGAGCTAAAAACGCCGATCATAGGTGTAAACAACCACAGGGATCAATTCATGGGACTTACACAAGATGATTTACATCGCTGTCTTACATTACCTAACGAAGAATACATTTGCTTTGATCATCAAGCTGTATTTAATGTAAACAACAGATGCGAATTCCAACTCTTTAACAATAAGACACCAACGATGTGCCAAACAACTCACAGAACAACAAGGATGGTATGGGAAAAAACACACCAACCGAATAACTGGATCTTTGCAACACATTCTGCAATGGAACTACAAGCCGTATTCAATGGTACACCATCTACAATACAACTAGAAAACACCGGGTTACTGTCGCTATCATCTGGCTGTACTGCACGCAATATAGACATTAGCATCAGTACCTTTGGTACCGTCATAAGTCAAGTGAGGAAAAGCTACGCCCGCTTTGGAGACATCAACATGCCGAACACCACTAATGTACCGTCAACAAAAATCAACATATCGACGTACAAGGTGCAAGACGACAAGGATCTGGACGACTTACAGCTAAAACTGGCTGCACTCAACAAAGAAGATATGCCCAACCAAATAAGCTTGGTCCAACACCATCATATAGCCGCTTACGCTGCTTTATTGATATCGGTCATTGTAGTGTGCGCCTATGCAATGCGGAAGCAACGCCTATGGACCTTTCAACCCACAACCACAAGGAATGAGGCCATCGACACATCCGCTCCATCAGCATCAGCAAAGACGATTTACACTGGACTTAGAGGATGGTTGAAAACCGTTTCAACGGCCGGGAGAATGTTCAGTCGTATACAAGTCAGCACACATTTATATTATAAGACATCAAATAACTGCACATGGCATTGTAACAATAACACACAAATAATTAACACATATAAAACTAGTTCAAGACCATACACAACACTTTACATTTATTGACACAATAAAACTGTAAGCAACACCAAATTATGCTGAACACACAGAATATCGCTGACTGCACAATGCGCAATATATGTCGCAATAGTAGCGGTCAGCCAACCCGGCAGTTGCTAAATATGCTACTCTGCATTGCAAGCAACTGCTGAGCACACAATAACCTAATTCTAATTGATACTACACAACTGTAAACTAAGCTATTTTTACCTATAAATATTGTTACTTTTTCGTTAATAAAATCAGTGTTCTTTGTAAAACCAACAAGAAACATTCATTATTTCTCCGTAGTCCACCTGGTTACAAGTGCCAGTTGCGACGCCCTTTAGCAGTCAGTTTATGTACTGAATGCTTCCCAACTTCTTACACATATACACAAACAAAAGCGGTAATTAATTTTATCTATCTCTTATATTGTTGTTTAAAATTGACATTTTAAAAGTAAAAACTCTTCCATATATGTGTACACTAAGTTCTCCAAGTAAAATCAATCAGAAAGTGGCAAATTTATTTATAAATATATTTTTTTTTGTTGTTGCAAAGTTCGCTGTTTTTGGAAAGTGCCTCGCACCTGTCATAATGAACATTTAAATTTCACGAATTCCACGGTTTGGCATGGTTCTATCAGGCTCATTTTTTGCACACTTTTGTTTATTCTAAAATATTTATTTACCAAGTTTCAACTGAACCGATTTGTTAATAGCATAGCTCCCATACAAATTCGAAAAATAACCACTAAATGCAAAAATAGAGAGGTACCCGAAGGAGTAGTCGGATCGGGTCCAGATTCGGTATGTATATTTTGTTTACACGCCCTTATGTTTTGATCAAGTTTCGTTCAGATTGATTAGTTTTAAGGCATAGCGTCAGTACAAAAGTTCGAAAAAGTGGACATAGGTGTTCAGGAGGTACCTGAAGGAGTGATTGGATCGGGTTCAGATTTGGTATGCATAATTTTTTTTACCCGCCCTTATGTTTAGACCAAGTTTCGTTCAGATTGATTGGTTTTTAGGCATAGCATCAGTACAAATGCTCGAAAAAAAAGGACAGGTGCTTAGGAGGTACCTGAAGGAGTGATCGAATCGGGTCTAGATTTGGTATGCATTATTTATTACACGCCCTTATGCTTTGACCAAGTTTCGTTCAGATTGATTAGTTTTAAGGCATAGCTCAGTACAAAAGTTTGAAAAAAAAGACATAGGATCTCAGGACGTACCCGAAGGAGTGGTCCGATCTTTATAAATTGCAGCCTATGTGTTATTCTGATGTATAAGCTACGTTATTGTAAAGTTTCATTATTATCCATTCAGTAGTTTTTGCGTGAAAGAGTAACAAACATCCATCCATATTCACAAACTTTCACATTTATAATGTGAGGTAGCATTCTGGCTACCCCACAAAAGGCTGAGTGGTACGACACCCGCTGCGTCGTACCGTGGCCAGCCACTTACGCGCAAAAGATTGAGCGATCGGTCTGATCGTTGCGCGCCTTTAAAGCGCAAAATAGAGCGATCGGTCTGATCGTTACGCGCCCCTAACGCAAAAGTGAGCAAGAGGGCACTTGACGTGACAGCCCACAAAAGTTGACGCTGACTTCGCGTGAGACAGAGGGATGAGCCAGCGATTTTGGATTTTTCGGCAAAAGCTTTTGGAAAAGGAGTTGGATTTTGGCACACAGCCAGGCACGACGCGACTAACAAGTGCAACAGTAACCCAAAGTGCAACAGTAACCCAAAGTGCAACAGCAACCCAAAGTGCAACAGCAACCCAAAGTGCAACAGCAACCCAAAGTGCAACAGCAGCAGCAGCTATTTGCAGCAACAACAACACCAACGGCCATAGCAGCGGCTGCGACAGCCACCGGCACGGCAACAACAACAACAGCCACAGCCATAGCAGCGGCCACAGCGGTTGCCGGCCAAGAACGACAACAACAACGAAGAGCGACTACCGCAACCGCAATAGCCACCGCCATAGCAACGGCCACCGAGGCTTCCGGCCAACAGCAACAACAACAACAACTACAGCAACGGCAGCAACAACAACAACAACAGAGCCTACAGCCACAGCTCCCCGCAGCGACAACAACAACAGCAGAGGCAACAGCAGCAACAACAACAACAACAGAGCGCACAGCCACAGCACCCCGCAGCGACAACAGCCACCGCAGCAGAGTCAGCAGGAGCAGCAACAACAACAGCTGAGCGAACAGCCACTGCACTCGGTCGCAGCGCCAACAACAACAACCGTGGAAGCGACCGCGGCGATACTCGCAACAACAGGAGTAGCAGCAAGGAGACACGGGGTTCGGAGGCAGCGAGGAAAGTGGTCATAAGTGCAGTGAAAGAGTGACAGTGAAAAGTGCAAGTGGCGAGGGAAGTTGTTTGGCACACACACACACACGCACCGGCGACGACGAAGTATCGCAGTCTTTGAAAGAGGCCAATCCACCATCGGATTGCAAAAGTCGAGGTTCTGCTTTAGGTTCCTTAGGTTTCTAGGAAACATAATTGGTGATGGAGCCCTCAGAACGGATCCAAGCAAGGTCGAGGCGATAGTCCAGATTCCCGTCCCGAGAACAACAAAGCAGTTGAGGCGTTTCCTCGGCACAGCAGGCTGATACAGGCGATTCATTCGCGATTTTTCTAGCCTTTCAGTGCCGATGACCGACTGCCTAAAATTCGGGAGAAAGATCGAGATGTCGGAGGACGTAGTCGAAGCGTTCAAGCTGAAGAAAGCGCTTACATGCGCACCGGTCCTCGTCCATCCCGACTTCCGAAGGCCGTACTTCATCTTGTGCGACGCAGCCATCTATGCATTGGTTCAGTTTTATTTCAGCGTGATGACGAAGGTTAGGATCGGCCAATCGCTTTGATGGCACTCAAGGACCTGAGCGAAAGGCTTGCCAGATGGTCACTAGCTTTGCAGGCGTTTGACTTCAAAATCGAACACCGCAAAGACAAGGACAACGTGGTGGCGGATATGCTCTCTCGACCTTTTGATGTTGAAGAGCTCAACTTGTTCGAGTTCGAGACGACGGAATTTGAAAGCGACGAGTATCTGGAGCGGTTAGCGTTGGCTCGACCCGAGCCGGAGCGTTTCCCAGATCTTAGAGTCGAGGACGGGCTGCTTTTCAAGAGGTCGCAGTTCGCTCGGGAGGATAGCGAGGAGTTCCTGTGGAAGCTGTGGGTCCCAGAGGCACTTACCAGCACATTGGTCCAGCAGGCACATGACAGCGACAAGGGGATGCATGGAGGCATAGCCCGGACGTTGGCGAGGCTGCGCCAATTTTATTTCTGGCCGAGGATGGCAGCTCAGGTGCGGTCGTATGTGCTTGACTGCGAAATTTGCAAGGAGTCGAAGCACAGCACTCAAGTTGGCAGGCCAAAGATGGGCCAGGAGGTGGTGACCGAGCTGCCGATGCAGAAGCTGTACATGGACTTTTTAGGCAAGTATCCGCGCTCTCGACAGGGTAATGCCTACGTCTTTGTGGTGCTGGACCACTTCAGCAAGTTTGTGTGGCTCAAGGCGATACCGAAGGCGACATCGGCAGCGATTACCAGGTTTTTGAGAGAGGAATTGATTACCGTGTTTGGAATGCCCGAGGTCGTCCACACCGATAACGGCAAGCAATTCGTGTCGCAGGAATTTGCAGCTATGCTTGAGCATCACGGCATTAGGCAGGTTTGCACGGGAAATTATGCTCCCCAGTCGAACGCGTGGGAACGAGTCAACCAATCGGTGCTGGCTGCTATCCGATCGCACGTTGGAGCCGACCAGACGCTGTGGGACGAGAAGCTGCCCGGAATCGCGATGGCGTTGCTCAGTGCAATGCTCTCAGCAACGGGGACGTCTCCGTACTTTGCGCTATTTGGATAGCACATGTTCAGTAACGGCAGCGAGTACAGGCTGGCCAGGAAGCTAGGGGACGTCAATGACACGGCGATCAAGCCACTAGAAAGATCCGAGAAGCAGCAGATCTACCGGGCGCGGGTACAAGAGACACTACACAAGGCGTACGACAAGGCAGCGAAGCGATACAACCTGAAGGCCCGTGATGTCCAGTTTACCGCCTGTCAAGAGGTCTTCAAGCGAAATTTTGTGCTAAGCGACTTTGCGAAGAATCTTAATGGCAAAATTTTGCAGTCGCTAAACCAAGCGCCGGGTAGTAAGGCCGGTGGGCAGGTGCCTCTACGAGCTGGAAACCCTGCCGGACAATCCGCTTGGAGTGTTTCACGCGAAGGACCTGAAGCAGTGAATCCCGAGCGTCGGATCTATGCCCGGCTACCATGGCGATGGCCTACGTTGGGCAGCGTAGCGGAAAGGAGCCGCCTTGTAGCACTCCTGTTCTTCGCATACACCAGCGACCCAGAGTGTGGCGTTATGGCCGGCATGATGTTTATCGATGGTCGAGGGGTTGAACGAGGGTTGGAGAGTCGTGCTGGCGCCCGACACTCGATTAATGTAGGCTTGACAAGTGAACGGCAGATTGTGGGGAAGAAGAAGAGTTTCTTAGCCGTGATTATGAAAATTTAAGCAGTGGCAGCAGAAGCAGTTAAAAATTTGATAATAAAGTGAGCAAAAAAAGGGGATAACATACGCTTCGCTGGACATTGAGACAGATATGGGCAAAAGTGAAGGGATTCTGTATGGAATAGTAGCAGTAATATTGCTGTATCGCTGTTTTCTGTTGACAGTTCAGGCGAACACCGGCGACTGCTGCGCTTTATCCCAAACGGCCGAAAACAGCCAGCGAAACCACCGGACAGGGATTGGCCAACACGTCTGGATGGTCATCAGGTTTTTATTATGTGCCTGTTACTTTTTAAAATCAGCGCCTTTGCGCCAGCTGTCTGCACAGCCCCCACAGCTGCTATTGCGCAAGCTGCGCACACACACGCACCAGCACCCAGCCATAGGCACAGTGGGCCGCGGCCTGACAAGCAGCCGGCCAAAAGTTCAATACATTTATTCTTGTATTTATATCTATTGCTGACTGGTATTTATTTATTTATTACTAGCTTCTCGGTCAGGCTTCGCATGGTTGTTTTACGCAATTTAGTCACTTGATGCAATTGTTTTAAATATGCGCGTACTGTACATATATATTTTACGCCGATCGCCCGGACTTGAGAGGTACTTCAACTTTGTTCTTTAACCCGCTAAGTTGAGACGCTCGTAAATTTTGATCTGGGTGTCTTGCACGGGATTACGACGCGTATTCTCTCTCACTTGAGTCAGCTGTTCGCTTTTGGATGATTGTGTCGTATTTATATACAGAAGTGACATATAGATGAAAGGTAACTTTGGCTTTGAGAAACCCAAACAGCTTATTACTATTACGCGTTTTTCCGAAAAAATAAAGCATTTTTCCGCGGTTAAAAATAGTCTATGTGCTTCATGGATAGTTTCGGCTTCTAGGGGTAAAATATTTTTTCAAATCGGTCGAGTAGTTTCGGAGCCTTTTCAATCCAAACAAACAAATCTCTCCTCTTTTTATTTAATTTATTATTTGTTAATATTATTTATTTCTCTCTTTAGTTTTGCTTAACGTTTATGTTTATTTAATTTATCATTTTCATTATTTATTATTTACTAGATGACCCGGGCCGAAGTTGTTCTGCCACGCAACAAAAAAATGTTCTTAATTGAATTTGGCTTATTTATAGCGGTAATTAATTTTATCTATCTCTTATATTGTTGTTTAAAATTTACATTTTAAAAGTAAAATCTCTTCCCTATATGTGTACACTAAGTTCTCCAAGTAATATGGCAAATTTATTTATAACTATTTTTTTTTTTTTTGTTGCAAAGCTCGCTGTTTTTGGAAAGTGCCTCGCACCTGTCATAATGAACATTTAAATTTCACGAATTCCACGGTTTGGCATGGTTCTATCAGGCTCATTTTTTGCACACTTTTGTTTATTCTAAACTATTTATTTACCAAGTTTCAACTTAACCGATTTGTTAATAGCATAGCTCCCATACAAATTCGAAAAATAACCACTAAATGCAAAAATAGAGAGGTACCCGAAGGAGTAGTCGGATCGGGTCCAGATTCGGTATGTATATTTTGTTTACACGCCCTTATGTTTTGATCAAGTTTCGTTCAGATTGATTAGTTTTAAGGCATAGCGTCAGTACAAAAGTTCGAAAAAGTGGACATAGGTGTTCAGGAGGTACCTGAAGGAGTGATTGGATCGGGTTCAGATTTGGTATGCATAATTTTTTTTACCCGCCCTTATGTTTAGACCAAGTTTCGTTCAGATTGATTGGTTTTTAGGCATAGCATCAGTACAAATGCTCGAAAAAAAAGGACAGGTGCTTAGGAGGTACCTGAAGGAGTGATCGAATCGGGTCTAGATTTGGTATGCATTATTTATTACACGCCCTTATGCTTTGACCAAGTTTCGTTCAGATTGATTAGTTTTAAGGCATAGCTCAGTACAAAAGTTTGAAAAAAAAAGACATAGGATCTCAGGAGGTACCCGAAGGAGTGGTCCGATCTTTATAAATTGCAGCCTATGTGTTATTCTGATGTATAAGCTACGTTATTGTAAAGTTTCATTATTATCCATTCAGTAGTTTTTGCGTGAAAGAGTAACAAACATCCATCCATATTCACAAACTTTCACATTTATAATGTGAGGTAGCATTCTGGCTACCCCACAAAAGTCTGAGTGGTACGACAACCGCTGCGTCGTACCGTGGCCAGCCACTTACGCGCAAAAGATTGAGCGATCGGTCTGATCGTTGCGCGCCCTTAAAGCGAAAAATAGAGCGATCGGTCTGATCGTTACGCGCCCCTAACGCAAAAGTGAGCAAGAGGGCACTTGACGTGACAGCCCACAAAACTTGACGCTGACTTCGCGTGAGACAGAGGGATGAGCCAGCGATTTTGGATTTTTCGGCAAAAGCTTTTGGAAAAGGAGTTGGATTTTGGCACGCAGCCAGGCACGACGCGACTAACAAGTGCAACAGTAACCCAAAGTGCAACAGCAACCCAAAGTGCAACAGCAACCCAAAGTGCAACAGCAACCCGAAGTGCAACAGCAGCAGCAGCTATTTGCAGCAACAACAACACCAACGGCCATAGCAGCGGCTGCGACAGCCACCGGCACGGCAACAACAACAACAGCCACAGCCATAGCAGCGGCCACAGCGGTTGCCGGCCAAGAACGGCAACAACAACGAAGAGCGACTACCGCAACCGCAACAGCCACCGCCATAGCAACGGCCACCGAGGCTTCCGGCCAACAGCAACAACAACAACAACTACATCAACGGCAGCAACAACAACAACAACAGAGCCCACAGCCACAGCTCCCAACTGGAGTAGCAGCAAGGAGACACGGGATTCGGAGGCAGCGACGAAAGTGGTCATAAGTGAAGTGAAAGAGTGACAGTGAAAAGTGAAAAGTGCAAGTGGCGGGGGAAGTTGTTTGGCACACACACACACGCACCGGCAGCCATACACACACTCACACGCACGCACCCACGCTACGCACCGGCAGCCACACACTCTCATACGCAGCCACACGCAATCATACACACTTACACACACCCGGCACACACTCACACACACACAGCACACACACCTGTACACACGCACACCCACACGCAGGCGGGCTCACACACACACTTGGGCCACCGCAGCGGACACACACACGGGCACACACGCCACACACACGCACCCGAGCTGCAGCCACGCACCTACCCTCGCACACATCTACACATACACACACACACACGCCCACACGCATACGCCTGTTACAGTGAGGTAAGTTGGCCCACGGCCATGCGTAGAGAGCGACCCCCACACACTTCCCCCCCCCCCCGTTATGTGATTTGTGTTGAATTTATTGTGTAATCCCTGTTCTTCCTCCCCTTTCAGCGGGTAATCGAAGCCTCTGGCTTCGGGTCACCTCACCACATGGCCCACATGGTGCTGGCGTGAGGAGCAGACTAGCGAATCTCCCGAGTTTTACTTTAGATTCTGCGATGTCTGCTTCTTGGCCGGCTCCGTGTGTAGCGACAACCGGGTAATACCCGTGCGTTGCAGGTTGTGGTGGGCTTGGGTAGGGGAAGCTGGGATGCATTCCGAGTCTTACTCTGTGCGTCCCAGATCCTTGCCTAGGCCAACCGCACGCGTCCCGGACGCGGCCGGTGAGGTGAGAGCGAGTCGAACGGGGCGAGGCGACCACTTGGTGAGGCTTCCGGGTTTTACCCTCAGCTGAACCATGTGATTACTTGTCCCGATCCTCATCGCGTCCTCGAAGCCTAAGGTTTTACGCCCAGTCGACGCCGAGGGGCGGTCGGAGGAGGGGAGTTGAGGAGTCTTCCGGGTGATCACCCTGGACCACCAACCCCTTTCCTTAGCCCGCTCCGAGGATGTCGACCCGGCCGCCACCACCACCCCTCTGACCCCCCTATATGTCTGCGTATTGGTGTTCGATACCGGAGCGGCTCACTCCAGGGTCCCAGTAACTTACAAATTAGCTGTAAATAAACCCCGGACGCGACTGAGACGCCGACCTCGGCTAGGAAACGTCCTTACAGATGGCTCCCGAGCAGGGATTCTGGAAGACTCCGTTGAGAAGGAGCCCCTCCCCTTTTTGTGGCCTAAAGAACCACTTGTACAATAGTCCTACTGAAAGGGGGGGTCCTGGATCGATACCAGTGCACAGAGTGTTGTCTGTTATTGTCTGCACCATGTCCTTACGCTTTCCCGTGTTGTTGAAAGAAAGTATTGTCCAAGTACCAATGTCCTACGAAAAAACTCTACCCCGAACCCATCTCGCCCCCCCCCCCTATGCCACGAAACTCGTGTTTTGGAACGCGTCGCAGCAGCCGGCGACAGAAGGCTGCGTCGTCGCGCTGCCGACGGGACCCTCGCCTCCGACGGCGGCAGAGCGTCGCTGTTGGTGCTGGCAGAGCGGCCGTTTGTGTATATAAGGCCGGCTGCTGGCACCAGGAAATCAGTCTACCTCCAGCCTCTGAGCTGAACACATCAGTCAGTGCAAAAAAAATAATTTATAATTCAACGATCCTTTTGAAAAGGATAACCCAGCAACGATCCTAGTCGAAGGATATCCAGGCAACGATCCTCTTCGAGGATAAACCAGCGACGATCCTATTCAAAGGACATCCCAGCAACGATCCTATTCGAAGGATATACAAGCAACGATCCTCTTCGAGGATAGCCCAGCGACACACAAGCAACGATCCTCTTCGAGGAAAGCCCAGCGACACACAAGCAACGATCCTCTTCGAGGATAACCCAGCGACACCCAAGCCACGATCCTCCGCGAAGGGTAATATCTCAAGAACCTAGAAACAACGGTGACCGAGTTGGGTTTACTACCGCCGGAGGGACGAACTAGTGTCCTTGGCAAGCGAGTTCGGGCTCGACGTAGAGGGGACTGTCACCGAGATACGGAGCCGAGTGGCCAGCTTCATCAGCCGAAGTGAGCACCCGGACACACTTCTAGCCCGCTTCGAGCAACTGGCAGCGAAGTATCGGGACCATTCACCATCATCCAAGGATAACAAGGCACGGTCACGGATGCCGAGCCCAACCCAACCGGAGATGAGTACCCCACCTACAACGAGGCCGGTCATTACAGTGACGAACACCGACGGGGCCGTGCCTGGACCCGACCCGACCCGACTCGCCGGTAGGTCACCATCGCGCCTACGCCACCACTCCCCACTCAGGATAAACCGACCGGAGCCCTCACATGGCATGTTGGCCGAGAAGATGCATCGCTGGGGCCTAACCTTCGATGGATCAATCGATCCATTGAACTTTATAGAGTGGGTAGAGGAACGAGCCGCGGTCCACCAGATCGACATGGACGCGGTTACGAAAGGAGTTCCTCGAGTTCTACCTGCCCCCACGGTACTACGAACGCCTAGAGGACGAAATCCGGAACCATATGCAGCGCGACGGCGAACCATTTGAACGCTTCATGGTGCAGCTGCGACTGATGATGCAACGGGCAGGATACTCCAACGAGCGAGAGTTGGACCGCCTTTATGAGAATCTGCTGCCGGAATACCAGCTATACATAAAGAGGCATGAGGTAACCTGCCTAAGCCAGCTGACGCAGCTGGCTACCCACTACGAAATGGTCAGGGAGAGGGAAACCCAACAACAACAAACTCGAAGGAAGCCGACGACAGGCCCCCGACCCCCCGCGCCTATCCCACAGGAGACCTCGTCCGCCCCAAGACACCACAACCCCTTCCGGGACCACGCGCCTCGGGCACAAGAGGCCCACCCACCACCGTCACCAGGTCATGCATCACGGAGGTCGAGCTCGGAGACAAGCGCATCCGCCTGCCACTGTTGGTGATGCCTACCGTCTTGGACGAGCTTATCTTGGGCATCGACTTCCTTTGCGCGATACAGGCCACTCTAGCATTCGGGTCATCTGAGCTGCAGATGACGAAGGAGTTGTTCCTGAGCCCAGCCGGACACCCACAGAACTGGTACCGCCCCCGATAGCCACTCCAATGGAGGATGACGCAAGCACCGCCAAGGCGCCCGAAGTCCGCAGCCGCGAGGTGGCCGCCGAGCATTCGCAAGCGGTACCAGTTGACCAGGTGCCCGTAGTCAAGGACACAACGGAGAGACCGACCGAAGCCGACGAGGAGATTGACCCCAGAGTGCAAGCATTTTTGGAGCGGGAGCTGGCGCTGTTTGATAAGTTGAAGGGAGTCTCTCACATTGCAGAGCATGTGATTACCATGCGAGACGAGAGACCCATCAAGCAGCGCTACTACCCGAAAAACCCCGCCATGCAGAAGGTCATCTACGATCAAGTAGATGAACTATTAAAGAACGGATGCATAGAACCCTCCAGGTCACCCCATAGCGCCCCCATCGTGCTGGTAGGAAAGAAGACGGGTGACATCAGAATGTGCATCGACTGCCGGCAGTTGAATGCACGTTCCATCCCCGACGCCTACCCCTTGCCCCGCATCCAACACATCTTGGAACGGCTGCGGAATGCGAAGTTCATCTGCACCTTGGATCTGAAAAGTGGATACTGGCAGATTCCGATGGTCCGAGATAGTCGCCAATACACCGCCTTCACGGTACCGGGACGAGGACTGTTCCATTGGAAGGTCATGCCTTTCGGCCTCCACTCCGCCCCAGCCACCTTCCAACGGGCTCTCGATGGAGTCATCGGACCGGACATGGAACCATTCGCCTTCGCCTACTTGGACGATATTATCATCACCGGGACCGACATTGATGACCATCTACAAAAGCTGCAGAAGGTCCTTCAACGGTTGCGGGAGGCGAACCAGCGGCTGAACAAAGCCAAGTGCAAGTTTTTCCTGCGCAGTCTTTCTTACTTGGGCCACGTCGTCAGCGAGCAGGGCATTCATACTGATCCAGATAAGATCGCCGCCGTCCGGAAGCTAACACCCCCTACGAATATTCGGGAACTGCGACGATGCCTGGGCATAGCGTCGTGGTACCGGAGGCTCGTGCCCAACTTCGCCGGAATAGTGCAGCCAATGTCGCTCCTACTGAGGAAGAGCAAATGCTGGGAATGGGGAGAACCACAGCAAGCAGCCTTCGACGAGCTCAAGTAGCGCCTTACGGAGGCACCTGTCCTAGCGTGTCCCGACTTTGAGGCCAAGTTCGTGCTGCAGACCGACGCCAGCGACTTTGATATAGGGGCTGTGCTAACACAGGAAATAGATGGAGCTGAACGAGTCATAGCGTAAGTGAGCCGGAGACTGTCCAAGCCCGAGGAGAACTACTCGGCGACAGAGAAGGAGTGCCTCGCGAGTGCCTCGCAAATTGAGATGCTTCCTCGAGGGCTACCGCTTTGACGTAGTGACGGACCACTTGGCGCTCAAGTGGTTGAACAGAATAGACAACCCGACTGGCTGAATCGCAAGGTGGGCGTTGGAACTGCAGCAGTACCAGTTCGACATCCACTGCCGACGGGGGAAGTTGAACGTGGTCGCCGATGCGCTATCTCGGCAACCACTGGAGGAGGCGATGCAGACAGTATAGTTCGACACAGTCGACTGCCCTTGGCTACGCAAATTGGTCCAGCGGATCAGGGATCAACCGGACAAGTACCCGGACTATGCGCTGGAGAACGGGCAAGTATACCGGCACCTTGGTCATCGCCCCCTGGAAGAGGAGTACATCCCATGGAAGCTCTGCGTGCCCACTGATCAACGGCCCCGCGTCCTAAGTGAATGTCATGACGGCCCTACTGCCGGCCACCTTGGGATACGGAAGACCATTGCACGAGTCATGCAGCGGTACTACTGGCCCGGCCTGTTTCGCAACTTCACCAAGTACGTCCGACAGTGCGCCAAGTGCCAGCGGTACAAGGTGAGCCAGCTCAAGCCGGCCGGGAGGATGCTGACATGACAAGTGGAGGAACCCTTCGCAACGCTCAGCGCAGATTTTGTCGGACCCTTACCCGGGTCGAAACATGGTAACACCATGCTACTAGTGTTCTTCGACCACTTTTCTAAGTGGGTCGAATTGGTACCCCAGCGCAAAGCAACAACGGCCTACCTGGAAAAGGCGTTCAGGGAAAGGATCCTGTGCCGGTTCGGAACACCGCGATGTTTCGTGTGTGACAACGGAACCCAGTTCACGAGCCGGTCCTTTACCCGATTCTGCAAACAACTAGGGATGGAGTTGCAGCATACCGCCCCCTTCAGCCCCCAGCAAAACCCCACGGAGAGAGCGAACCGGACGATCAAAACAATGCTGGCGCAGTACGTCGAGGGACACCAAAATACGTGGGACGAACTACTGCCAGAGCTCATGCTGGCTATAAACACACGACCAAGGTTAGCCCGGCCTACCTGGTGCAAGGGCGTGAGCCCGGGCTAACCAACGCCTTATACGACCAAGTCACACCTGGGAGCGGTCGTCAGGAAGTAGATCCCGAGACACGGGCTACGGAGCTGAAAGACGTTTTCGATACCGTCAAAAGGAACACACAAAGGGCTTCTCAGGACCAGGCGAAGGAGTACAACTTCTGTCGCCGGGATTGGCGACCTACCCTGGGTACACGGGTCTTGGCCAAACACCACGTATTATCTAACGCAGCGGAAGGGTTTGCCGCGAAGCTGGCACCAAAATTCGACGGGACATACCAGGTCGTAAAATTTGTCTCCCCAAATGTCGTAAGGATCCGACATGAGGAAACGAAAAGACGTCGCGTTGCCAATCTGGCGGACTTAAAGCCATTCCACGCAGACAATGGCGAGGAAGACCCTGAAACTACGCTCGACCTAACTCCTGTTCCTTTCCCAACCTCCTCACCCCGTGTGACCCGAGAAAGCCCACTAATCGCAGATGAAGACGTAAATCTCAACCTTGTGGTATTTACAGACGAGATGTCGGAAGCCGAAGGACACATCCTCTTCGGTTTAGAAGGGCATTGCCGACGCTGCACAGACCCGGTGGGCTACGTGTCGGAGGATAGTAGGAACACCGACAGTTTTGTCCCCTCGGATGAGCTCCCCGACTCGGCCCTCGGTGTCGACCTGCCACCGCTGAACCTGGAAGGGGACCTCGGACTGGACTTCGGCTGGTTGGACGACAACGCTATGGACGAGGCGTTGACGAGCACGCAGGATGATATCGGGCTGGACGATCTCCCCCTTTTTAGTATCGATTGGGTGATGGCCCCGGAAGCATGGCGAGTGGTAGGAACTGGAGGATTAGTGCCGCAGAAAGTCCTGGAAAGCGTCCAGATTGAGCGATCGGTCTGATCGTTGCGCGCCCTCAAAGCGCAAAAGAGATCGATCGGTCTGATCGTTACGCGCCCCTAAAGCAAAAGTGAGCAAGAGGGCACTTGACGTGACAGCCCACAAAACTTGACGCTGACTTCGCGTGAGACAGAGGGATGAGCCAGCGATTTTGGATTTTTCGGCAAAAGCTTTTGGAAAAGGAGTTGGATTTTGGCACGCAGCCAGGCACGACGCGACTAACAAGTGCAACAGCAACCCAAAGTGCAACAGCAACCCAAAGTGCAACAGCAACCCGAAGTGCAACAGCAGCAGCAGCTATTTGCAGCAACAACAACACCAACGGCCATAGCAGCGGCTGCGACAGCCACCGGCACGGCAACAACAACAACAGCCACAGCCATAGCAGCGGCCACAGCGGTTGCCGGCCAAGAACGGCAACAACAACGAAGAGCGACTACCGCAGCCGCAACAGCCACCGCCATAGCAACGGCCACCGAGGCTTCCGGCCAACAGCAACAACAACAACAACTACATCAACGGCAGCAACAACAACAACAACAGAGCCCACAGCCACAGCTCCCAACTGGAGTAGCAGCAAGGAGACACGGGATTCGGAGGCAGCGACGAAAGTGGTCATAAGTGAAGTGAAAGAGTGACAGTGAAAAGTGAAAAGTGCAAGTGGCGGGGAAGTTGTTTGGCACACACACACACGCACCGGCAGCCATACACACACTCACACGCACGCACCCACGCTACGCACCGGCAGCCACACACTCTCATACGCAGCCACACGCACTCATACACACTTACACACACCCGGCACACACTCACACACACACAGCATACACACCTGTACACACGCACACCCACACGCAGGCAGGCTCACACACACACTTGGGCCACCGCAGCGGACACACACACGGGCACACACGCCACACACACGCACCCGAGCTGCAGCCACGCACCTACCCTCGCACACATCTACACATACACACACACACACGCCCACACGCATACGCCTGTTACAGTGAGGTAAGTTGGCCCACGGCCATGCGTAGAGAGCGACCCCCACACACTTCCCCCCCCGTTATGTGATTTGTGTTGAATTTATTGTGTAATCCCTGTTCTTCCTCCCCTTTCAGCGGGTAATCGAAGCCTCTGGCTTCGGGTCACCTCACCACTTGGCCCACATGGGGCTGGCGTGAGGAGCAGACTAGCGAATTTCCCGAGTTTTACTTTAGATTCTGCGATGTCTGCTTCTTGGCCGGCTCCGTGTGTAGCGACAACCGGGTAATACCCGTGCGTTGCAGGTTGTGGTGGGCTTGGGTAGGGGAAGCTGGGATGCATTCCGAGTCTTACTCTGTGCGTCCCAGATCCTTGCCTAGGCCAACCGCACGCGTCCCGGACGCGGCCGGTGAGGTGAGAGCGAGTCGAACGGGGCGAGGCGACCACTTGGTGAGGCTTCCGGGTTTTACCCTCAGCTGAACCATGTGATTACTTGTCCCGATCCTCATCGCGTCCTCGAAGCCTAAGGTTTTACGCCCAGTCGACGCCGAGGGGCGGTCGGAGGAGGGGAGTTGAGGAGTCTTCCGGGTGATCACCCTGGACCACCAACCCCTTTCCTTAGCCCGCTCCGAGGATGTCGACCCGGCCGCCACCACCACCCCTCTGACCCCCCCTATATGTCTGCGTATTGGTGTTCGATACCGGAGCGGCTCACTCCAGGGTCCCAGTAACTTACAAATTAGCTGTAAATAAACCCCGGACGCGACTGAGACGCCGACCTCGGCTAGGAAACGTCCTTACAATAATATTAGTAGGATATAGAGTAAATTTAAATTAAATTAAAGATAAATGTTTATAATTAAATGAATAAATATCAGGTTGTTATTGTTTAGTTAGCATGTGTGAGTAGTTCTTTATGTGTGAGTGGGATGAAGATGTGTTGATGTCGGGGTAAGTTATTGTGGTAGTGCTGTTATGTTTAGGGAGTTTGGCAATACATTTAAAACTGCCAATTTACAGGTAGGGAGAGCACATTGGGGGTAACTATCAACACCTATTTACCTTATATATATATTTATATATATAATATGCGCAGAGATAAACACGGCACTTTTATAAAGAAACAATAAGATAGTTGATTTAAGATGTTAGATGTTGCAATGTGAACACGAGTTTCACATCTTCTCATCGTTTCGCGTGATGTGCCCTAGTGCAAATTGGGTATAAGCAACTAGGTGCTCAGGGGTATACTGCTAATTCAGTACCGATTTTTCAACGACATTTTTTTTTATTTTTTTTTTAAATAAATCGATGTTTTTCTTAATATTTCTCTAGGATATCAGGCTTTTCTTATTCTAAGAGCCCATTTACACGCTGAAGTTTTTTTTTGTGAATTTTCTCTCTGAATCTTTTGTTTGTAGGCAAGGTGAGTAGAGGGGTAAAATTTCAAGCAAAAATTCACTACTTGTTAAGTCGTTAATTTTTCTTCTAATTTTGCTTTGCCTTATTCCGATTGCATGTAAACACAGAGTTGCACAGTGTTTGATGTGAATAATACAATTATCGATACGAAATATCGCACAAGCAAATATTAGCGCAAATAGTAAATACATTGTTGTGGTTTATAAATTATTAATAAAAATGTTTTGGACCAAAGAACTTGTTGAATTCGGGGCGAAATGTATGTTTATCGACAATATATTTAAGACAGAGTTGCATTTTCAAAGGAAAAATTTTACTAAAAAACTTCAGCGTGTAAATGCGACCTGAATTCCGAAGAAATTTCAAAACGGAATGAATAAAAAATTAATGAAAACACTTCAGCGTGTAAGTGGGCACTAAGTTTAGTCAAATTAGAGATTCTCAATGTTCAGTTAGCACTAACTTATTCGATGCCTGGAGGTCCGGTTACAACTTATACCGATGCTAAGTCCCGATAGATAAGGCGAACAGCTGACTCAAGCTGACACTTGCATTGTTTATTTTTTTTTATAAGCCAAAGCTATAAAATGCTTATTTGAGTCTTCTAGGTCTACAATCACATGCTCCTTAACTACTAAAAAGATTTCCCGTCTACAACAGGGGTCATAGAAAGTAATTGTATAATCAATTTGATGTGCAACATGCAGCAGTTTGGGAGTCACAGGCAAAAACAAAACCATAAGAACAGCTGAATCCCCGTTCAGGTTGACAACAGCATTCGGCGATAGTGATATACCGATGAGAGGTAACTTTGGCTTTGAGAAAACCAAATTGCTTAACTCTTGGATAGCTCAAGCAACTTAGTTATTCCGAAGTTATCTTATTCCAAGTTTAACCGCACATTGAGAAATTGGGCCTTATACCCCTATTCCACTAGGCTTCATTTATCATAACAGCGAAGTCGGTAATGCAGGTCGTTCCACTATCAATCCAACTGATAATGAGTACAATTTTAACAGCAATCCGATTTAAATTCCGCTGACAGATGTTCTATTTTCTGATATACTCATTTTGGCACTGTTCATAACCAAATATCACGATATATCGGTAAAAAATTTGGTATTTTATTGGCTACAGCGCTGCACAGTGGTTGGGCTTGGAGCCGAGGCCACAAATACTTCTCGTTGAGATATCGATATGCAATTCTTACCAAATACCTAGAAAAATATTTAAAAAATATTGTAAGAAAAATGGGCCACATCGGACGACTATATCCTATAGCTCCCATAGAAACTATTGACCAAATTTTTATTTTTCGCGTCGATCTCAGAGACTATAAGAGCTAGAGACTTCAGATTTTGCAAATAAGCTTATCTTAGTCCTAGGCAGTACAAGTTTGTTTCCGATTTTCGATAACCATTTTCGTTTCCGATATACACATGTGATCGATAGCATAAAAATATCGAATATCGAAAACGTTTTGGAAACTTTATACAAAATAAATAAAATCTGTGAAAATTTCATCGAAATCGGTTAAGAAACACCAGAGATTTCGAAGATTGAAGTTTAATCACAGATGCATACAGACAATGAAAGTGCAAGTTTGGCCTTGAAAAATAGTAAGACGGCTTTGGATTATTAATGAATACACAGAAATCGGCAACTTTCGGCAGCTACACTTAACATTTATATTATCTTAAAACATTGATAAACACATTGATAACACTCACAATGGTGGTATTTTCAAAGTAAATAACTTCAACTTCAAAATGCATTTTAAATAATTAGGTTCTAAGCACTATAGCAAAAGTTTGACCACTTTGCACTGAAATTTTGTTTTGTAAAAATTATTCCTAAGCGCAGCAGTGCTGCAAAAATGAACACGTGTTCGCTCTTTGTATGCTATTTTAAGAAAGTTCCGTTAGAATTCCAGACAAATCCGGTTTGCCATCAAGAAGTTTGAACATTTTAGAGACAATTTGTATACATTGTGTCCAAATATTTCGTGATAGATTTTTTGATTTTTGGCCTATGAACGCAACCACTGTGCGCTGTTAAGCTCCTCTGTTAACGAAACTCATTTTTTTTTTAAGGCAACGCGAGCGGCTTAATTATGCTACCTTATTAATTGTATCATGGGCCTGGGTCACACTCTATCGCAGAACATTTTTCACTGTAAGTTGTTGGCCAAGTCAAGCATTCGTCGCTAGCAGACGTGTTTTCTTCGTGCTCCGGTTACAAATTGATAAACATAAGAGTAAAGTGCATAAAACACCAAAAAAAAATTTAACTTACGCGAAAAGACGCTTTGTGCAGTAAAAGCGCACACATAAAAGTTACTTTGGTGATCACACAATCTAACTATTTACAAATACCCAAACCTAAAATCAAAGACAAAACAATAGCTTAACCCCGCTCAAGACAATGAGCCAGCACGACATTCGCTCTCAGCGACAGCTCGAGCAAGACGAGCACCGGCTCTCTATACAACGGAACAACAAGTACTTTGCCTATGTCGCCCAAGAACCTGACAGCGAGCGAGCAAACGAAGCGCGCGGTCAACTACACCAAATGCGACCAACGAACCAACAGCTACTGCAACAACAATTGCACCGGTGCCGACGGCCCGCTCTGCAAACACAAAGATTTATGCGCCGTCAGCAAAACATTCCGCAGCCTACGCAAATGTAAAGCCGGCTATACAGATAGGTTTGGATCGCTACATACAGATCAAGCGTAAGTTAAGCCGAAATAAATCGAAAATCTCTCGTGGCAACTCAAGCGAAACACTAAACAACACCAACAGATTTGAAATCTTAGCAGATAATGCTGACGACCTGACCCCAGGATCTGTTGGAGGTGACAAAAAAAAAAGGCAAAGCCACCACCAATAGTCATACGAAAGAAAAGCTCCAGTGCTTTTGAAAACAAAGTTGTAGAGCTTATTGGTCAAGATAATTTCCATATCATTCCCTTAAAGAGGGGTAACATCCAGGAGATTAAAGTGCAGACAAAGACCGAAGACAACTTTAGAGTTTTGTCAAAGTACTTAGATGAAACCAAAAAAAACTTTTACACGTACCAACTAAAAAGCAGCAAGGGCCTGCAAGTTGTACTGAAATTCATAGAGTCTAATGTAACGCTAAATGAAATCCATGAGGCGCTAAATGAGATAGGATTCCGCGTTAAAAAAGTTTTTAATATTCTAAACAAGCACAGACAGCCGCAACCACTCTTCAAAGTTGAACTTGAGCCTGAGACGCAGATAACTTAAAAATATGAGGAGCACCCCATCTACAAGCTTCAGTTTCTATTACACCGCATAATCACGTTGAAGAGCCACATAAACGCAACGGCCCGGTACAATGCATGAACTTCCAAGAATATGGCCACACAAGGTCTTACTGCACACTGCGCCCGGTATGTGTAGTTTGCGGCGATATTCATGACTCGTCGTGCTGCCCAGCAAGTAAAGGAGACTCCAGCAAAAAAAAGTGCAGCAACTGCGGCGGCCATTACACAGCTAACTACAGAGGCTGCCCAATTTACAAAGAACTTATGTCTCGCATCCACCAGCGCGTGAACACAGCATGCACGCAAAGCGCACAGCCTAATTACATTCCATCGAAAAGCAACCCAGACGTCTTCTTCTCGACTGCAGCCAGGTCATCTATACAAATGCTACGTGGAATGCTAATGGCGTTTCACAGCATAAGCTTGAGTTAACTCAATTCCTACTTGTTGTCGACAAAACTCAGTAGTTTTGAACTGCCTAAATTGCGCGCTCGATACCGATCGATAGACTACATTGAACCCAGTCCTGAACTATCGTATAGATTCTACATTTTACCGTACCCCTGAAAATCGGCTTCGCCCGCTCATATTAGTGGCATGACAGTAGTGTGTGTATAATGCTTTGGCGAAGACGATACGTTCATAAAATATTATCTGATCATTATTGAAATATTCGTTCATATTATCGTATTATTATTGTTTAAATACCTAATAAAATGCAATCGTGTATAATATTAAAATGACTGTTGTCTACAGTTCACATTTCATGAGGAAATTACATTCTTTTATGAACTCTGTGACCAAAGCATTTGTGCAAAGTATGAAAAGGAAGAAGAAGAATTAAAGTGCAAACACGCAATTAAAATGCTAACACGCAATGCAACTAAAAAGAAACTTCAATTTGACATGGATTCCTTAACATCAACTCCAAAAATTGGAGAGACGACCGCCGACGAAGATGACACAACACCACGGAAAGACACCGGCAAGAGCACTGGACTCGCAGGCTCAAATGAAAATACAGCAATATTAACAAATATTGTAGCCCAAATGACTCTTCTGACGAAAGAACTAACAACATGCAAAGCAGAAGTCAGAGCGATGCGTGAACTACAATTCATACTGGGTGGTGCCCAATCTAACTACGCGCCTGGCAGCCGCTTCGCACAAGGTGGAGCACAGGGCTTCGATACCACACAGGGTGGTGCCCAATCTAACAACGCGCCTGGCAGCCGCTTCGCACAAGGTGGAGCACAGGGCCTTGATACCACACAGGGTGTTGCCCAATCTAACAACGCGCCTGGCAGCCGCTTCGCATAAGGTGGAGCACAGGGCTTTGATACCACACAGGGTGGTGCCCAATCTACCAACGCGCCTGGCAGCCGCTTCGCACAAGGTGGAGCACAGGGCTTTTATACCACACAGGGTGGTACCCATTCTAACAACGCACCTGGCAGCCGCTTCACACAAGGTGAAGCAAATGGATTTGATGCCACACAGGGTGGTGCCCAATCCATCAATGCGCCTGACAGCCGCTTTGCTCAAGGCAAAGCACTGGAACTGGAAGCCACACAGGGTGGCCAACAGTACGCCAATGCGTATGGATCGCTTTTTGCACAAGGCAAAGCACTGGAACTGGAAGCCACACAGGGTGGCCAACAGTACGCCAACGCGTATGGATCGCGATTTGCACAAGGCAAGGCACTGGAACTGGAAGCCACACAGGGTGGCCAACAGTACGCCAACGCGTATGGATCGCGCTTTGCACAAGGCAAGGTACTGGAACTGGAAGCCACACAGGGTGGCCAACAGTACGCCAACACGTATGGATCGCTCTTTGCACAAGGCAAGGCACCGGAACTGGGAGACACACAGGGTGACTCCATACAAAATGCAACACACGGCAGCAACGCTATTCATGGAAGCGTACAAATGAACGGAACTAGCGCCAGTCAAGATAAAGTCATTAAACATAACAATTTGTATGCACAAAGTCATGAAAATATTCAGTCAGCCAATGCTATTCAGTATATGGAAAATCCAGTTCTTATTGAAGATCTTGTCAGCAAAATGCCTCTTCGAACACGTATTCAATGGGTAGAATATTCGTCGTCAATTAAACCTTACCCAAATTTGAAACATTTAAGTGACTGGGTCAACAACGTAGCACGGACTATTGCCGTAACTACCATAACTTTACCAACGTATAAGCAAACAGATAAAACGGAAAGTCGCACCAGTCAAAGAACAGTGATGCAAACTACTGAAGCCACGATATTACAAAAACGAAAGTTGTCTGTGGAAAGGCCACAACTCGTCAGAGTGTAAGAAGGCACAAGCATGCAACATAAATAACTGTACAAAACGACATAACAGGATGTTAAATAATAATCTTCTACCAGATGAAAGTAACAGTAATCCCAGCACACATAATCAACCAAAAGATGAGACTGCGTTAGTCAATACGGTAGAATCAAATCCGTCTAAAATATTATTTAAAGTATTACCAATTGAAATCACTGGTCCCAACAATAAGATACTTAAAACGTACGCATTTTTGGATGATGGTTCATCAGCAACGTTGATCAATGAAGAACTCGCCAAAGGTTTGGGAATCAATGAGCCAAAGGAACAATTGACATTAAACTGGATTGGAAATCATGAGACAGTCATAGTAACAATGAAATGTAATCTAAAAATACGCGCTCCAATGGACAAAAAATGGTTAAATTTACAAGGAAACACGGTTCCCAATATAAAACTGCCATTACAATCAATTGACATGAAAAGGATGCGTGAGATATATAGTCAGCTTAAAAGCTTACCATGATGCTAATCCAAAACTGTTGATTGGCTTAAATAATTGTCACCTAGTATCCACACTAAAAAGTATTCAAATCAGTTATAATATGATCGCGGCCAAAACACCACTGGGCTGGCTTTTATATGGCTCAACAAAAGAAAGACAAATGAGTCACTCTATGTCACAGTCTTTTGTACAACATACTAGCATTGTCGAAAAGCAAAATAACGATGAATTGCACAGGTTAATCACCCACTATTTCACAACTGAGAATTTTGGTGTCAAGCTCGCTGTAAAATCTGTAGAGTCAAAGGAAATAACACGAGCTCGCGAAATATTATTGAACACAACAAAAAAACTAAGAGGTGCATATGAAACAGGTTTATTATGGAAAGAAGATAATATCAAATTACCTCATAGTTATGACATGGCATTAAAGAGACTACACTCAGTTGAAAGTAGAATTTGTAATAATGGTAAGCTCCAAGAATTCGAAAAAGCTGTAATGAATTTTATAAACAAAGGGTACGCTACCAAAATGACTAAACAAGAAGCTTCTATTAGTAAACCTCGTATCTGGTACCTACCACATTTTGGAGTGTATAATATAAACAAACCAAATAAAATGAGGTTGGTATTTGACGCAGCGGCGACCATTAACGAAGTTTCACTAAACACAAATTTATTAAAAGGCCCGGACGAAAATCCACCTTTAATACAGATCCTTTTTCAATTTCGACAAGGGAAAATCGTTGTGTGTGGTGATATAGAGGAGATGTTTCTTCAAGTGCGGGTACGAGAAGAGGATCAGGACTCACTCCGCTTTCTTTGGCGACATGGAGACCAAACAGCCGAAGTTGAAATATATAAAATGAAGGTCATGCGATTTGGAACCGCCTGTTCACCATGCTGCGCTCAGTATATTAAAAATATAAACGCAAGAAACGCAACTGTTCGAGCAGATGCGGTATCAAAAGCGATTATATCAAATCATTATGTTGACGATTATGTAGTAAGTTTCAGTTCTGAACTAGAGGCATACGAAATCAGTAACGAAGTTAAAAGAGTTCACCGAATGGCTAATTTTAATTTACGTGGATTCGTATCAAATTCAAAAAATTTTCAAAGAAAATTAAATAATGAAACCAATATTGACCTTCCCCAGCCGACAGTCAATTTAAACAGTGACTCTGTCGATAAAATTTTAGGGATGTTTTGGGATAGCCAGTCAGACACCTTTCTCTTTGAATTGAAAATGAATCGTGTAGATAAAAACATAGTTAAAGGTATGAAATGTCCTACCAAGAGAGAACTTCTCAGCCTAGTAATGTCAGTTTATGATCCATTTGGAATGCTTGCCGATTTGATGATATATGGAAAAATTTTAGTCCAGGAAGTATGGCGTGCACGAATAGACTGGAATGATCTTTTGCCTAGCCCATTATATGACCGGTTTAAAAAATGGTTAAATCAATTAGAGAAAGTCAAACATTTTAAGTTTAAGCGATGCTATTCATTAAAATTTTTGGTTCCAGAAGCCCAAGTAGAGCTCCATATATTCGTTGACGCTAGTGAAGAAGCGTTTGCTGCGGTAGCATACTGGCGCGTACTTTTTAACGAAAATGTTGAATTGTCGTTTGTAGCCGGAAGAACCAGATGTGCCCCTTTAAAGATGCTCTCAATACCAAGACTCGAACTCCAAGCCGCGGTGCTCGGAACTCGATTAATGAACACGATTCTAGAAAGCCATAACAGAGAAGTACAGCGCACTGTGCTATGGTCAGATTCACAGACAGTTATTTCATGGATTCGATCCGACCAACGTCTATATAAACAATTTGTGGCGCATAGAATTAACGAGATACTTGAATCAACGAAAGAAAAAGATTGGCGCTGGATTCCAACCCAGATGAATGTTGCAGACAAAGCTACAAAAACTCAAAAAAACCTGAATTATAAGCCAAATAATGAGTGGACAAGTCTTATTATAAGATGGTATCATGAGATATATCACCATCAAAACGAAGAACTAATTATTACTGCTATAAGGAAAAAATTTTGGGTCATCAATTTACGATCTGCTGTAAAACGTGCGAAAACATTGTGCCAGAATTGTAAAAACAATACCGCAAAACCTTATCCGACAATAATGGGACAATTACCAGAAGACCGAGTAACGCCATACAAAAGACCATTCACCTTCGTCGGGTTGGACTGTTTTGACCTGTCATGGTATCGATCGGGAGACGTCGAGAAAAGCGGTGGGTAGCACTTTTTACATGCCTGACCATAAGAGCCATCCATTTAGAGCTTTCAAAGGATTTATCGACAAGTGCGTGCATCATATGCATAAGGAAGTTTGTTAACAGGAGAGGTATTCCAGCTGTTATAAGATCCGATATGGGAACTAATTTTGTGGGAACAGATAACGAAATAAAAAGGGTCAAAGACCTCTTCGACTGGGAATATATTAAAACGCAAGTAACAAATATGGACATCAAGTGGGAGTTCAATTGCCCAGCAAATCCAAGCTCTGGAGGAATCTGTAACCTTAAACGAAAAGGCTCCTCAAATTGAAACACTGCAAAGCCTTCTTATTGAAGCTGAGAGTATTCTGAATAGTAGACCCCTCACACATATTGCAGTTAACGTGGAAGATCCAGAACCCCTGACACCAAATCATTTTCTACTTGGAGAAATGAATTCCACACAAACGCCAACAAACCATAAAGAATTTTGCTTTAACAAACAATATCGAATCGCTCAACAACTAAAAATCGTTTTTTGGAGGCGCTGGATTCAAGAATATCTACCAACACTCACGCGCCGAACAAAATGGTTCGCTCCTGTAAAACCCATAAGTAACGGAGATGTAGTTATAATATGTGACGATACACAACCTAGGAGTGGGTGGAAAAAAGGAGTTGTACGTAATACTATAAAAGCAAAAGATGGACACATAAGGATAGCCGAGGTACAAACATCAAATGGAATATTAAAGCGTCCAGTTTCAAAACTAGCAATTTTAGACGTCATATGTAAAACTCCCGAGAGATTTTACGGTGGGCGGGATGTTGTCGACAAAACTCAGTAGTTTTGAACTGCCTAAATTGCGCGCTCGATACCGATCGATAGACTACATTGAACCCAGTCCTGAACTATCGTATAGATTCTACATTTTACCGTACCCCTGAAAATCGGCTTCGCCCGCTCATATTAGTGGCATGACAGTAGTGTGTGTATAATGCTTTGGCGAAGACGATACGTTCATAAAATATTATCTGATCATTATTGAAATATTCGTTCATATTATCGCATTATTATTGTTTAAATACCTAATAAAATGCAATCGTGTATAATATTAAAATGGCTGTTGTCTACAGTTCACATTTCATGAGGAAATTACACCTACTCGACAAGCACATCGACGTTATGCTACTCTCCGAAACACACCTTACAAACAAATATAAATTTACAATAAGCGGATACACATTCTACGGATCCAATCATCCCGATGGTAAGGCACACAGCGGGACTGGTATTTTGATTAGAAGCCGGCTGAAGCACCACAACCACAAAGTGTTCGCCAGAAACTATCTAAAGGCCACATCTTTAAAAATACATCTTGATAGTGGTAACCTAATTGCACTAGCTGCCGTCTACTGCCCCCCTCGATTCACCATATCTGAAGACCAATTTATGGATTTTTTCAACTCATTAAGAGAACACTTTATAGCAGCAGGAGACTATAATGCCAAGCTTATACACTGGGAATCTCGCATTGTGAATCCAAAGGGAAAGCAGTTGTACAACGCACTTGTAAAAGTAAACAACAGGCTCGGCCCGACTTGATTGACTTTGCAGTTACTAAAAATGTTCCACGCAGCCGGATAATCGCCGAAAGACTCACGGATCTTTCATCCGACCACTCGCCTGTTCTTATACAACAAATATATAAGTTCACACATTGAACTAAATCCGCATCTGAATGTAGAAGCTGACATCGATTCTATGGCAAACAAACTTGAGTCGGATTAATCAATTCCTGAATCTCCATAACATAATCCCATCACATCAATTCGGCTTTCGTGAAAAACGCGGAAAAGCAGGTCAGCCGCATAACATCAGAAATACGAGGCGCGTTCTAAAATCGAGAATACTGTACTACAATATTTTTGGATGTGTTGTAAAGTAGTAATTGGCCGGTGTATAAGACTCAGTCCGGCCAGGTCTAACTTATAGGGTCTTTCCGCTGCTCAGTTATTCTCAGTTATGTTAAGTTAACAGTAACGGAGGTTCAGTTTGCGTTTATTCTCCCATAAGGAATTAACTGAAGTAAAACTGACCGTAAATATTTACTGAAGAGTAACTGAAGAGGAACTGGTTCATTTGAGCACTTGTTCGATAAAACATCGCTGTAAATGGGCTCTTTTAATGTGATACCCTGTCTACACGAACGCGCATTGCAGTTTACCGTCTACATTATACTGCATTGGCATTTTGCATTTTCAGATCAGGTGATTATTGCAGGTTGCCGCAAATTTTTGTATTTAAATAAATAATGGAAAATTCGGAGCTTATTGGCCGTAACAATTTATTTTCAATGTTATTGAGTTTACTTGGCTTAGTGGCAAGATGCGTTTTTGAGGTTGAAAGTAGCTGTAAAGTTTCTACGCGAAGCGTTTGGAAATACGTAAGTTTTAGTTGCTATGTACACACATAAATATGTTTATGTTTCAATTAACACAATATTTATGTATATATAGAAACGATATGGATCTTTTTGGGAGAAGGATGTTCCCCAAAACTCCGATGAGTTTTTTAAGGAGAACTTCCGATGCGAAAGAAGAGTTTTTAACATGTTAGTGTCGCGCTTACCCGGGCTAAAAATGGCCGACACAACATTTAGACAAGCAATTCCTTTGGAAAAAAGAATTGCTGTGGCGCTTTACGCATTGGGGTCGTCTGCAGAATACCGAACAATTGAAAGGCTATTTGGTATTTCAAAAGCAATAGTGGGTTCCATATTAAATGAGTTCTGCAGGGAGGTTGCTCTTCAGCTGGCAGATGACTACTTGCCGGCAAATTTCATCACGCAAGAAAAGTTGAATGAGTGCGTGGAAGGTTTCTCTTTTGGGATTCCCGCAGTGCTTTGGTGCAATAGGTAAGTCATGTATTTATAATTTGAAGTACAATATATATAAATACGTTCATATGTATGTGCATCTGGTTTTTTTTGCAGACGGTTGCCACATTGAAATTAACCCGCCCTCAGAGAACGCAGTTGATTACCACAACTACAAGGGCTGGTATTCAATGGTTGTGTTTGCTATGGTTGATTATCGGTACGTTATGTATTTGAAAAAATGTTTTTTTTTTTAACCAAGTATATATTTAGTTATAGATTCACTTACATAAATGTAGGTGCGCCCGGTCGTGTGCACGACTCCCAGCTTTTTGAGAAGTCTACCTTAAAGCGAAAACTTCACGAGTGTTCGCTTTTTAGGGACAACTCGAAAATGATTTGCGGAGTTTCAGTGCCCGTCATCATATTGGGAGATTCGGCTTTTAAATTTTCAAAAACTATTATGAAGCCATATCCCTTTATGGTTGATGCCTTGGAGGAGAGGAAAGCTTTCAATTATAACTTGGCAAAAACTCGGCGAGTGGTTGAAAATGCGTTTGGACAGTTGAAGGCGCGGTTTCGTCGTATAGGCAAGGGACTGGAAAACGCACCACGGAACAACACAGCTATAGTTATTTGTTGTTGCCTATTGCACAATATGTTTAACGAGCATAACTGCAATTATAAAGACAGTTGGACCACTGACATGCCAGGTCAGCGAGAGCAACCGACTTGGGCGTATGAGCTTGGTAATACCAACAATGAGGCAGAGATAATTTGAAGCGCCTTAAGCCACTATTTTTTTTAACAAATAACTAGTTTCATTAAATTTTCTTTATATATTAATAACAAGCCTATACATAAATAAATGAAAACAATGAGCTATAAAAATTTAAAGATAAAATTTCATTTTGCAGTTCGCGATAACATGACATTATTGAACGATTTAATGTTCTCGGCTAAGTCTTCAATAGTGTCTGCTATCTTCTCCAAAGCAGCCACTTTCCGTTCCTCAAAACTCTCCGAGGTACATCGTTTGCGCTTTGAAGTTGTTGGAACTTCGCTCTCAACACCCTGGCTTATTGAAGTCAAATCTGAAACAATGTTTAAGCTTTAATTATTAATTATCACAAGAGTAAACAAACTTATGTAAACTTACCAAAGTTTTCCACAACCATAGCTTCGAAATTCACCACCTGCGACACGGACAGTATTTTGTCTAGGGGCTCATAGAGCTCCCAGGTAGATGGAGTGCCGCCACTCGGCCCGATCTTTTCGCATTCCACTCTTAAAACAATAAATATTTGTTACATATAAATACATATGCATGTCTTGCACCACTCCGGCACTCACCTATACTTCCTTGTCAGGTTGTCAATTTTTGACTTCACCTCCTTCGCAGACAGTTTTAGCTTCTCTGCAATCTCCCTGTAAATGTGTGAGTTTTTTCGCTGCCCACGAAGCCCGCCAACATTCTCGTACCACAGGTCGAGAAGCATCCTTGTGGTGTCTTCGCTCCAAACGCAACGGCTGTTATTTTCCTGGGCTGTAATCAATAATAATTTAACATAACAGCAATGTTTTTGCATAAAATTGTTAATTTAATATAATTTCTTACCTTCTGACATTTTGGCGCTTTTTAAATCAACTGTAAATTTTTGTTTTTGTTTACGATCTAGAGCAGATACTTTTTCGATGCTTCACAAAATACCGAATATCGAGTGCAATATCGAATATATGCTAAAAATACTAGTTGCATTTTTTTCTGAAGCAACTTTTTACCACCTCTAGCTCCCATAAGAAATACATGGGCCGTGAAGCAGCATTTCGAGCAAAATGCGAAAATGCACAATGCAGTTTTAGTGTAGACAGGGTATAACAGTCGCAAAACAGATGATTGTGAATAGCAGAAATTGTGAATATGTAGGCGCAATATATTGTAATATTCAAAAAAGAATTAAAAATTTTGTTTTTTTATGAATTATTGTAGGGAACAATTGAACTGGGTGCCAAGGTTCAAAGGATTGCTTTTAAAACTGTGGGCGGATAATTTTGTTGCACTTAGGGCATTTCAGAAAAACTCCCACGTATGTACGAAAATGAACTTGTACTGCGTCTGCAATGCACGCCATAAAGCTTGTAGACATTGAAAATAAGCCATACAAGTTGGCAACACGCTGTTACTTATTTGCAATGTACAATTTCGATTAGTTTTCTCACTTTTTCGCAGAAAATACAAAGCAAAACAAACCGAACAGCTGATTTATATACGGAGGTTCAGTTAACAGAGCAATGGAAACAGCTTTCGTCAGTTACTGTTAAAACTTACGGAAACGGAGCAGTGGAAATACTCTATTACAAGAATACTTGTATTTAGTTAGAGACTGTAAAGCGCGTGGCTTTCAAATGTTAAGAGCGCTTGTCTACTACTAGGGCCACGACAGGGCATTAGGGAGTGCGAAGGGTTGTACCACTTCACGCCTCTAGCCACACGTTCAGGATTTCTGACTAATTTGGTGGTACAAGGAAACAACCTCGTCGACCAACGAAGGTAACCGTGGAACACAAAAGAAATGGGGGCCTGCAGGCGCACTGCGTACACTTGCACTCTAATAAGTGAATGCACGCCCACGTTCAAAAAAAAATAAGAGCACCGAGGGAATATATATATATATATATTATATTAGCGTATATATTACATACCTTTACTTTGTTTTTTTATTCTGGCACGTGTTCGCTTCCTTCTTTCTCGAATGTTCTTTTTTACTCTTTAACTCACACCGAAACGACAGCGTCCTTTCGCATCTGATTTCTTTTCCTTACTCTCGAGTCACCCACACTTCAGCTTCGACACGAGCTGCAGTTTTCCTATTCCCCATGCGTGACCGTGATGAATTTGAAGATCGCAGCTGGCGCACCGCATCTTGCGACCCTGCGCTTCGGGCGGTTGCATTCAAATTTCAATCCAATGTTCCAACCGTTGGGTATTTATTAACTATCAACTTATATATTATATAATTACTGTTTGGAGGAAGAACTATATCCACCTTCGCACTAATTGCCAACGAATAATTTGTGTTCGGATTTATTTAATTATATTTGTTTATTAATTTATTGCGACACCGGGTAGGTTTGTTCGCTTCCATGCGCTTATCAAACGAGAGTGATAGTTGGTCGTTAAAGCAAACGAGCTATAGGTGTAACAACTTTAACATAGAGATAAGGAGAGCGCAAGAGCTTTAACTGTGCAAGCATGCAAGCTTTAAAAGCATTCATGATAAAAGAGATTAACATATGTTTTAGGCAAAGCAAACATTGGCGCAGGCAATTAAATTTACTACTATTTTAATACAAAGTATAAACTGAATGTTCTGCTCCCGACAATTACTAATCCTTAATACTGCAAAGTAAACAAATAAAATGTACTGCGCTTCATTCGACTTTTGTCTTATAAATACCTAATACGATTAATTAACAAATAAACCGCCACCTTGATCCAGGAACGACGGCCCTTCGGACCGTTCCTCTTGAGTGTTTCTCCTATTGCGTCGACGGCAGCCTAGGTGAGCCCGTCCTCGTCTGGGAAGACGACCCAGTTAGCCGGGCGTACTGCCCACCTTCTCGGCGGTTTTCCTGCCTTTTCGGCGGTGGCTCCGAACTCCGAACTCTAGTATCCCGATATTCATTGTGCAATCATCGTCTTCGCTGTACGTTTCATCCTCTCTGTCGAGTTTTCCTGAGGGCAGTATGGGGCGGTGTGCTGCAATTCCACGCCTATCGAGTTCAAAAACGACCTAAAATTTCGACTGGTAAATTGTACACCGATATCGCATACGAATTTTCTGGGTATCCCAAATCGGCATAGCACGCGTTCTCAGAACGCTTTCTGCAGTTGGGCCGGCGTCGCTTGGGGGACCAATTCCACCCATTTCGAGAACGCGTCGTGGAATACCAAGAGCATCGCGTTCCCGTGTTTTGAGCGTGGCGAGGGTCCCACAAAGTCGGCGCACAGTACAGCCATGGACTCAGCCACTTGCCGCGTCAACATCTGTCCAGCCGGCTTCAGCTGTTCTGTCTTATACCTCTGGCACGATTCGCAGTACATAACGTACTTGGCTGCGTCTCGGAACATTCCAGGCCAGTAGTAACATTGTGACAGCCGCATTATTGTCTTCCGTACTCCTTGGTGCGTCATGACATTCTAACAACACTCGCTTCCTCTGATCCTCGTCGATACTCAACTTCCAGGGTATGTAGTCGTCGTAATCCGCGCGGTGTCTGAGGTGCCTATAGAGTTGACCATTCTCTTCCAAATAATCGGCGTATTTAACTGGGTCCTTAGCTATATTTTACTTTCTTGATCCACTTGCCGGGTGATTTTTCCTGTACCGCTTGTTAGAAGTCCTCCACAGGTTGCCGAGATAGGGCGTCTGACGCAACGTTCAGTTTTCCTCGCCGGAACTGCACGTCAAATTGATACTGCTGGAGCTCCTGCGCCCAGCGCGCGATCCTCCCCGACGGGCTTTCGATCGAATTTAACCATTTTAATGCCATGTGGTAGGTTAAAGCCTAAAATCGGTAACCTTTCAGATATCCCCTCAGCTTCCTAATCGACTACACAATAGCCATACACTCCTTTTCGGTCGCTGAATAATTTTCCTCGGCCTTATTCAGTTTCCGACTTGTGTATGCTATGACGCGTTCCCTCTGGTCAATCGTCTGTGTGAGCACCGCTCCGAGGCCAAAATCACTTTCGTCCTTCTGCAGAACAAACTTTTCCGAGAAGTCCTGACAGGCCAGGACGGGTAAAGTCGTCAAACTATGTTTGAGGGTCTCCAGCGCTGCCTGCTGCTCCTCTTCCCACGACCATTTCCTCGACTTTTTGAGCAGGGCGGTGATCGGTTGCACTACCGTTGCGAAATTCGGCACGAATCGTCGATACCACTAGGCCATGCCCAAGCAACGTCGCAACTCCTTACAATTGGACGGGGCCTTCAAGTTCCGAATGGCTTCTTCCTAAGCGAGGTCCGTCACTCACCAGGTGCCCCAGGTATATCAACTCCCTCTGGAAAAACTTACACTTTTTCCGATTCAGCTTCAAGTTAGCTGCTCTTAGACGCCTAAAGACTTTCTTGAGATTGGTCACAGGCTGCTCCTTCGTCGCTCCGATCACTATTATGTCGTCCAGAAAGGCAAATGCGTGAGGCTCCATATCTGGTCCGATAACCGTGTCCAAGGCTTGCTGGAAGGTAGCACATGCCAAGTGCAACACAAAAGGCATCACACGCCAATGAAACAAACCTCCACTCTTAGGGGGTATTCTAGGTTCGGGACTGGTTCGCGCCAGCCCAAATCGGATCCCGTCCCAGATGGTGCCGCGGATCGTTTCCCGCCCTTGTCTGCCGACAACACTGACTGGTGTTGACCGCCTTGGCCCCGTACTGCCGACAAAACTGTACTCGCGGATTGGGACACTCCTTGGCAAAGTGCACCTCCTGCGAACAATTGTAGCATACCCTTTTCCCGTATGGGACCCTTTGCCGCTCTTTGGCTGATCATCCCATTTGAAATTACCCCTGTCTGGGCGAACGGTGGCGTACCCGAAAAATTGCCGGTTGGTCCTGGCTGGGGTTGAGTCCGGAAAGGGTTAACTTGTTTGGCGAAAGCTGCCTCGCCGACTAGCCCATCGGAATACCTGCTAGCCTCTGTCCGACCCCGGACTGTACACTCGCGACTTTGCTGTTTCACTTTCTCGTACTCGGCTGCCATCTGCGTTAGCTGTGCCAGAGAGGAGGTCTTTCCTGAGAATGTACAACCGGTATTCAGGCGCCAAGTTATCGTATACCCTATGCAACTCCTGTTCTACCCTGTAACCCGCATGGTACATCATACCCCTTAGCTCGAGCATGTAATCCTTGAACGGCTCATCGTCACGTTGCCGTCGTGCCCGGATACCGTCTTGTAACCTGTCGAAATACTGCGGGGGTAGGAAGAATTCCAGGAATTCGGTCCTAGATGCCGCCCACGTCACGTACCTTAGCCTACTTAACGTTAACCACCGTGCCGCCTTACCCGTTAGAGCTTCGCTTATTGCCCGTGGCAGTCGGTCTAAACCAATGTCGTACGACATCGCCCTGTCCTCAATTTCCTCCAAGAAAACTAGTGGGTCGGTACACCCATCGAATCGGATACCCCATATACGCACTAGTTCTGGGACGACCAACCTGTTCCAATGCGCACTACCACTATCACTGTAATTAAGATGGTAGTTCGTCTGGCTCACCGGGGTACCTGCCTCCGGTGCTATAGGCAAATCTACTCGTATATCGGGGACAAAGGTTGCGTTGCGCGAGGTCTACTCACGCCGCTGGGAGGTGAGAGCAAGTTTCCCGTGACACCTGTCCGTACCGAGGGCACTACCACATCGGATTTCAACTTCTGTCGGGGTCGCGTTCCCCCAACAAAAGTGGCGGTCAAGACAGGTGACACTGGGATCTTTGCGAACCGTAACTCTCATTCCGCCAGCCGGGTCCATACCTACATGGTATGAACACCTCGTCTTATAAACGTACATACATGTTTCCGGTAGTCAGTTACCGTAGCACACTTCTCCAATCCACAATCCCGGGCGATGTTCTCCAGATCTTCCTTATGGCAGTGGTAGACCCATTGCACACCCACGCCAAGGTTGCAGCAGTAAAAAAAAATAATTGGAAAGAACCAAAAAAAAATTCCGTTTCAAACCGTATAAGTTCAACTGCAAAAGAAAAAAAAATACGCGACTACGACTTTTGCCCACACGTGTACCAACGACCCGGCACGCCGACAACACCGCTATGCGATCGGCGGGTGCCCTTTGCTGACACTTTCGTTGCGCCGGCAGATGTTCGTTAACACAACCGCCCCGAACGCGGACCGTTAGGTTGATCGGTGAATTCGCTTCAACTTTTTTTTTATATCAGAAGTTTTCCCTTTCACTTATTGGTGGAGTTTCTGGGGCTTTAATTCCAGCTCACACCACACCTCCACGCTTTACTGTCCCTGCTCGGGCTCCACTTGTAAAGTAGTAATTGGCCGGTGTATAAGACTCAGTCCGGCCACCGGCCATGTCTGACTTACAAGAATACTTGTATTTAGTTAGAGACTGTAAAGCGCGTGGCTTACAAAGGGCCACAACAGGGCATTAGGGAGTGCGAAGGGTTGTACCACTTCACGCCTCTAGCCACACGTTCGGGATTTCTGACTAATTTGGTAGTACGAGGAAACAACCTCGTCGACCAACGAAGGTAACCGTGGAACACAAAAGAAATGGGGGCCTGCAGGCGCACTGCGTACACTTGCACTCTAATAAGTGAATGCACGCGTACGTTCAAAAAAAAACTAAGAGCACCGAGGAAATATTCTCACTCTAGATCGCGGTTTTACCTGCGATCATTCCTTTATTGACTCACTATGCTCTTTTTATATATATATATATATATATATATATATATATATTTTATTAGCGTATATATATATTACATACCTTTACTTTGTTTTTTTATACTGGCACGTGTTCGCTTCCTTCTTTCTCGAATGTTCTTTTTTACTCTTTAACTCACACCGAAACGACAGCGCGCGTCCTTTCGCATCTGATTTCTTTTCCTTACTCTCGAGTCACCCACACTTCAGCTTCGACACGAGCTGCAGTTTTCCTATTCCCCACGCGTGACCGTGATGAATTTGAAGATCGCAGCTGGCGCACCGCATCTTGCGACCCTGCGCTTCGGGCGGTTGCATTCAAATTTCAATCCAATGTTCCAACCGTTGGGTATTTATTAACTATCAACTTATATATTATATAATTACTAATCCTTAATACTTTAAAGTAAACAAATAATAATTACTGCGCTCCATGCGACTTTTGTCTTATAAATACCTAATACTATTAATTAAACAAATAATAATAAACCTTGCGCTCCTTGCGACTTTTGTCATATATACACCTAATACTATCAATTTAACAAATAATACTAAACCTTGCGATCCTTGCAACTTTTGTGCCGATCCCGCCTTCATCGTAATGATCTTCCTACCCAGCGATGAGTTGAGGATCGCGATTCCAAGCTATCAGTTCAAGAAGTAACTGTTAAATAATTAATGCTTGTAAGATTTGTAAACTTTTTGTTATTTCCTTGTTCTTTTTATCGATAGGACCAACGCCATTGTAATAAAAGCAAACCCAAATCACCGGTCAGGGAAGTCATAGCGGAACACAAGGAAAGGTACTTGAGCAAGCTCTCATCGCACCCAAATAATCTAGCGAGAGGCCTCACAAACACGTGCAGCCGATTACTCCTTCATCGGAATGACCTCCCTACCCAGCGATGAGTTGATGAACGCGATTCCAAGCTATCAGTTCAAGAAGTAACTGTTTGATAAATAATGCTTGTAAGATTTTTAAACTTTTGGTTATTTCTTTGTTCTTTTTATCTTATGGGATACAGCCAAAAAACCAATAGCAACATTTAAATAAAAAAAATAAAAAAAAAATAAATTGGTGTTACGACACCTGCACTGCTGCATGGTGCAAAGGGTTGCGTGAACACCCCAAATGACTCTGCGGAAATTTCGACTAGAGCCTTCTTACTTGTTTTATTTATTACTGACATTTTAAGCATTGTTTTAAATTGAGTTGTATTTTATCTAATCTAAAGCAATGAAACGAAATTTATCTCTTTAGAAGTTTATTTAATAAAATTTAACTGCTAAGAATAAATATGTTATTACAAAGTAATGCTTAAGACAAAGCCAAGAATAGGAAAATTTCTTTTGATTTATTTGTGACCTACAAAATACGAATTTTTAAACATGTGCATCCGGATACTAATTTAAAATTAAGGAAGAGAAGTGTTCAAGTGTTTCTTCTTCTTACTGCTGGCTAATCGTAAACATACGTACATCATAATTAAAAGTAAGTAAAAGAAATTACTTCACTAAGATGCGCTATATATTTTTTTGTATAATAAAATGAATTAAATTGAATGTTAAACAACAGCTATTTATAGCAGGATAGTAATCGTGGATTCGATTTCTTATACAAATTGTATTACACAATATATATGGTATACGTTAACTATATAGGATATGTATTAGGGTGTCCCTTACTTAAATATTTTTATGAAACGCATAGGTTCTACAATTTGTCGTTTTGGTTTTAAAAAAAAAAGGCGGAAAACGTGCCAAATTGCATCCAAGGGCTTTCAAGCCGAGCTGTGTGTGAAAAACTCGTTTTCCCGCATTCGAACAAAATTTTGACTTTATAAGGGATACCCTAAAATGTACACTATGGTAACTCGACTTTTGTAAGAAGCGAATAAAATTGACGGTGGTACTTGTGAAACTTATTTAATGTAAACACATTTAGGCTAATGACTACCGACACGGGCATTTCTACTGACAGAGCATTACTGGAGTTGTTTATTTAAAGACTTTTTTTTTCTTTGGAATTTTTTGAGGCACAAAGATCACTTAAGGACAACAAGAACAAATTAATTAAACTAGGATCTGTTTGCTTCAGCAATTCTTCTAAAAACGCTCTCTCATTCTCATGTGAACGGAAAAGAAAAACGGCGCCATCAATGAGCAAAAAGATACCAAAATATATGACAGAAATCGATGATTAGCTAAAATTCAGAAAAATGTTTTTAATATATATATATACATATGTATTTTATTTTCTGAACTTACCACCACTGCAAATGTCATGTAATATATCTTCTACATAGCCATTATCATTATCACACAGACAAAGCTTGGTCTTACTTGTTATAAACTTGGATACCCCAATGGTTCGATTGTTGTTTTCAAATTGACAAACCATGCCATCTTCACACTCATGGTTACTGTTGCACCTGTGCCTCAAGCCTGCAATTTAAAGATTAATTTAACCATAAAAGACATTTCATAATTTAAATTGAAAATTAAACAAGCAAGAAGGCTCTAGTCGAGATTTCCCGACTAGGAGATACCCCGAACCCTATACTTAACGCCTACAGTCATTGTCTGTATGCATCTGTGACTTAACTTAAATCTTCGATATCTCAGTTGTTTCTTAACCGATTTCGATGAAATTATCAGAAAAGTTCTATCGTTACCTATTATATCAACTACCATTTTTACATTTTCGATATTCGATATTTTTATGTTATCGATCACGGAAATTGTTATCGAAAATCGGAAACAAACTTGTACTGCCTAGGACTTAGATAAGCTTAAGTGCAAAATCTGAAGTCTCTAGCTCCTATAGTCTCTGAGATCTACGCGTTCATACATACAGACGGACAGACGGACATGGCTATATCGACTCGGCTGTTGATGCTGATCAAGAATATAAACACGTTATAGGGTCGGAGATGCTTCCTTCTGTCTGTTACATACTTTTGCACAAAACCATTATACCCCTTTTACCCATTTCATGGGTTCGGGGTATAAAAAATAGTAGTGCTCAACCTCACAAAATTAAATTTTAATTTTCGACAAACTGAACGATGCAAATTGAAGAAACCTTTACAGTTATCTTAGAATAGCGTGTTAAGAAGAGAATAGCGAAAAGATCCTATTAGATTTGCATTATTTTGGGTAATTTTTCATGACTTTTCAAAAATGCACCAAAATTTGGCTGTTCATAAAAATAGTAGTGCCTATATAAAAGGATCAAAAAAACTGCAAAGCATTATTCAAAATAGCTTTTACAATTTCTAAATATTGAAAAGAAGCATATTACTTAGTCGTGTATCCTTAATTTTTAAGGCTTCGCACATGCGGGGCATGGACTCGATAAGGTCCTGACAACGCTTTAAGGGATTTTAGACCATATTTCCTAGAAAACTTGCCAAAACAAAAGGCAAATCGTACAAGGACCTTGAAATTATTGTTGGTTGCACACCTACAATGATATTTAACGCGAATAAAGCCAGAAAATCGAGGTGTTGAACGCAAAACAACCGATGTCGAAGATAGACGCATTGTGCCCCTTAGGAGGATTCGGCTGTCAGCATCCTCTAAAGTTAGCAAAAATTATTAAAAACTGTTGGTTAGTGATATTATTGTCTGTCGTCATCAAATTGAACATAATCTGAATGCCAGAAGTCCCAGCACGTACAAAAAAATACCATTCATCACATGGATAGGACCAACGCCATTGTAATAAAAGCAAGCCCATATCATTATACTGAGGCCTCCATGTTTAACTGTCTTCTTGGTGTACCTATGATTATAATCTGTGTTTGGTGGACGTTGTACATACTGCCTACACCAAATAAAACAATATTTGGCTTTCAACTGTCCACAATATGTTGCGCCATGACTATATGGGCCAGACTACGAGGTGTGTTCAAAAAGTATCGCGCATTTTGCCGCACGAACATAGGTAAAAATCAAAGACGAACCAAAACATTTGCAACAAAGCAGCTGTCAGCAATTAACTGAACATTCAAAATGGCCGAACTTGTCAGCATAAGAGACATATGTACCAACATAACGCCACAAAAAAAAAAATCGAAATTCGAATATACGTAACCCGCGAAAATAAAAATTCGCGATACTTTTTGAACACATCTCGTATATGAGTGTTTGAAAATCTAAATAGTCCTTCTACGTACTACCGAGTCAAAAGGGGTACCTCTCTGGGGTGTGAATGAAATTGTTTTTATAGTAAAGACCAACCTAATTGCCAAAATAGAATTAAGCGTTTCAATGTTAAGTCTATTTCTTAATTCAGTTTTAGCCAAATTAGCTTGGCTAAATAGACGTTCAACTTTAACATTTGACCACGACAGCGACAATAAGCTGAGTGCAAATGCAGTCAAATTATCAAGTTGTTTATTGCCTACAGAGTCCATACAATCGTTAACATCAGTCCAAACGAAGCTATGTGTCGTACTAAGCAATAATTTTTAAATATTGGTGTCTTTTAAAATTAACTCCCATATTGTTAAAACGCATAAATTTGTTTTTCAAAATTTTAATATTATTTTAAAAAGCCACAGTTCTTATACCTTTGTCTTAACTGAGTGATTAGTTCAATAATAAAGTCAGTGCAATGCTGGCGAATATTTTTCTGAGTTTTTTCATCGTTTTTTTTTTTTAACTTTTTTAAATTCGCCTCAAACTTGAAGCCCAAGACATATCTCTTTATAAAATCATATCTCTGTCGAAAATCACCTCCTAAAATGTTAACTTGGGAATCAGATAAATTTATTTTTGTTTTTAAGATGTAAATTCTTCTAATATTTTAGTCGGGTTGGAGGTTTTTGATTGGAAATTTTTATTTACTTCAGCCCATCTGGCTTTAGAAATAACAAGTAAATATACACTTTAATATATGAACATATGTATATATACATATATGAATGTATATAAAGAATAAAAAATACTTCCAGGAGAAAGTTTCGCTCATTAAAAATCCAAGCGATTGGGGCAAAGTCTGGATACAAGCTGAATTCATTGTCAATTGTACCGAATGACAGACGCACTTAAGAAATATTAAGGACCGCACGGACTTCGTCAGTTTAACATCCCACCAGGAAATTAGCTTAGTCCGTTCTAAATCCTATCATGTTAATACTTTGATACTGAAAGTAACATAGTATATTGGTTTTGTGCAATGTCCGTCATGGTGTCTGTCCGTCCGTCTGTCCGTCCGTCCGTATGAACGCAACTTTTTTCGACACCCGTAAAGCTAGAGACTTGAAACTTTGCAATTATCTATAGACGGTACAGATAAAGTGTTAAGATCGGGATGCCACGCCCACTAGAAGGATGGGAAATCGATAAATTCGATAACTAAAAACCGATAAAACCAAATATTTCTCACATTCTTACAGATAGAATTACCAAAATTTTGCACGCAGATAGCTAGTCATGTCCCTGAAAAAACTGCATCAAAATTTTGGATGCCACTCCCACACCTTCCGCCCCCCACCACCCGCCGTTGCTAAAACGGTTATGCGTGTATCTTCCACATATTTTGAACTAGAGTCAACAAATTTGGTAGGAAGATATATGGTGACATCCACAAAAGATCTGCATCAAAAATTTGGATGCCACGCCCACATCTGCCGCCCACTATTTAAAATCGGAAATTTCGATATCTCTTATAGTTTTTAAGCTAGAGCCCCCAAATTCGGTAGAAAGATAGAAGGCAACAACTACCAAAGATCTGCATAAAAATTTTGGATGCCACGCCCACACAATTGTGATATTTGGGATTTAAAAATTTTTTGGATTTTTTTTAAAGTCTGCCAGCACACATTCGCTATGGTGATCGCGTTTCAGGCTTGATATGATGTCCAACTGTTGATGGCTATGACAATTTATAGCGACACCTATAAAAAAATTTTATATAAAACTCTAATGCCCAATTTCTCAATGTCCAGTTAAACTTGGAATAATTTAAATTCAGAATAACTTTTATACTCGAGCTATACTGCAGTTATCCAATTTGGTTTTCTCAAAGCTAAAGTAACCTATAATCGGTATATCACTATCGCCGAATGGTTCTGCCAACCTTAACGGGGATTCAGCTGTTCTTTTGGTTTTGTTTTTGCCTGTGACTCCCAAACTGCTGCATGTTGCACATCAAAATGTTTATACAATTACATACTTTCTATGAGCCCTGTTGTAAACGCCAACGAGGGAAAAACCTTTAAATTGTTGAGGAGCATGTGTTTGTGGACCTAGAAGACTCAAATAAGCATTTTGAAACTTTGCTGTTCGCCTTACGATGATTGTATTGATATTTATATATCGGGACTTAGCATCGGTATAAGTAGTAACCGGACCTCCATGCATCGGGTAAGTAAGTGCTAACCGAAAATTGAGAAACTCAAATTCGACTAAACTTAGAATAAGTTGACTAACCGGACATTGAGAAATTTAGCCTAAATGGTTTTAGTATAAGAGTTTGAGAACCGAGAACCTTATATATTATATTATTGGACGTAGATGTACTAAAAAGACAGTACATTCAAGTGGCCCAACGATACCAAGCACCGGCTTGTTAACGCGCGAACCCAAGCAAAAAGCAACCAACCTTACACCCAACCGACCGAGGGGCACACCGCATAGCGTACGGTTACGTAGATCGCGAAAACGTAGACAAATGACATAAGACTAACTTTTTAAGAGAACTACTAGAAGTGGCACCGTTTATTAAGTGGGAAAATTCGTTATAGTTTGAACATAAAATCCGAAAAGGGTTATGAATAGCATATTTAGAGTGACAAGCTTGAAGAGCAATGGGTAGAAAATTCCTTGTCCTTCTGATCGGAACAGCAAAACTAATTTGACTGATTAATTCGGAGGAATCAATTTCACCATTTATTAGTTTATATAAAAAGACTACACCTAGCATTGTTCTGCGATCAGAAAGAGAAGGAAGATTTATTAGTAAAAGGCTAATGTGGTAGGAATGTAGGTTAATGTTAGTATCCCAGTTAAATCTGCTAAGGGCAAAGAGCAAAAATTGTTTTTGTACTGATTCTATTCTATCCTGGTGAATCCTGTATTTGGGATACCAGATACAAGATCCATATTCAAGAACAGGACGTACCAAAGACGTGTAAAGTGTTTTGGTTATGTAGGGATCGTCAAATTCTTTCGACCAGCGCTTAATGAACCCCAAGGTACTAGAGGCTCGATTTGCAACTGAAGAAATATGCTTGTGAAATTTAAGTTTCGGATCAACAAGGATACCTAAGTCATCAACCCATTCAATGCGATCGAGTGGGCTTCCATCAAGAAAATATATATTTGAAAAAGGAAGGCATCTATAAAAAGACATGACTTTACATTTGTTGCCATTAAGATTTAGTAAGTTAACACGACACCACTTTTGAAAATTATTTAAATCAGTTTGTAGTTTTTGAGCAGACGACAGAGCAGTACCCGACATGCATAATTTTACATCGTCAGCATACATCAGTTCTCGAGATTGGTCAATAACAGATGGAAGATCATTGATGAAAAGTGTAAATAATAAAGGTCCAAGGTGACTTCCATGCGGAACACCGGAAGTGACATGAACCACCTTAGAGACAGCGCCATTTAAACTGACTCTCTGTGTTCTATGAATTAAATATTCCCTTATCCACCGAATAAGATTGCTTGGAAAACCTAACATTTGAAGTTTATGAAGTAAAAGGTAGTGATTAACCGAGTCAAATGCCTTGCTGAAATCAGTGTAAATAACATCCGTTTGCATTTTATTTTGAAAACCATTAACAACTAGTGAAGTAAATTCTAACAGGTTAGTGGTAGTAGATCTTTGTTTAATGAATCCATGCTGGCACGGTGAAATTAAAGATCTGCAAAAATATTGTAATTGAGAAGTTATTAATTTCTCAAACATTTTTGGTATAGCAGACAATTTGGATATACCCCTATAATTTTGAACATTAGACTTGTCTCCTTTTTTATGGAGCGGAATAATAACTGATTCTTTCCAGATATTAGGAAATGAACATTTCTCAATAGACAAACTCAACAATTTATGCAAAGGCTTTAAGAGACCATCAGCCCAGTACTTAAGCACACAGCTTGGTACGCCGTCAGGTCCCGGGGAAAATACAGGCTTAATACCCTGTAGATCACGTAGTAATGAACACTCCGTGATACTTGGTTCAAAAATGCAATTAGAGGCATCAACCTGATACGGGTAAGGCAGATCAACCTGATTATCAATTGAACTGTATGTTGTTTGAACAAATTCGGCAAATAAATCGGCAATGGCCTGATCCGAATTGGCCGACTTGTTTTCAAGAGATAAATTAGATGGAAGTGTTGATGACTTTCGCTTCGCATTAACGAAGTCATAGAACCTCTTAGGATCTTGCTGAAACTGTAGTCTGCACCGACTTAGGTAATTTTTATAACATGAATTATTCATGACTGAAAAACTGGAACTCGCAATCAAGTATGATGAGTAATGAATAGAAGAGCCAGATTTTCTGAAACTCTTATAAAGCTTAGATTTTCGATTTTTAAGGGCAGTCAACTCTCGTGTAAACCACGCAGGTTTGTTTTTCACACTTATCGAATAAATTTTCTAAGGTGCAATAAAAAATACTGATTGCCGTATTCAAGTCCTCAGAACCATAGAGGGGCGACCAGTCAACCAGTTCTAAGAGCCGGGTAAGTTTTACAAAATCGGTTTTCCGAAATTGACGTACCCGTCTAAATGGTTCACTACACTGGCGTACGGCACAGGCAGGCAAAGTGATCAACACCTCCAACGTCGGGTGGTATAAGTCTTCGGGAGTGGATATGGGAAGGGATCTTGACACAGATAGAGTAGATGGATCCGAAACAAATACCAAATCAAGCATTTTACCAAGAAAATTTGGAATGCCATTGATCTGACCCAATGACATTTCAAATAAACCAACCAGAAAATCAGTCTGCACCATGGGGGTCAACACGCTAGAGTCCGGACTTGAAATCCAAGTAGCATCAGAAATATTCAAATCGCCAAGAACTACAAAAATATCACGATCAGAAAGCATAGAAGATATGGAAAGTATTGCTGACATATGTTCATTATAAACAGAGCTGTCAGATAAAGGTGGTATATAGGAATAAGAAATATAAATACCAACACCGTTAATATTTAACTTTACAGCAACAAACTCAATATCTATAGAGCCACTTAATATTACTGTCTCAGAGGAAAAGTCCACATTAACAGCAATAAGCATCCCACCACCACGGCGCAGAGGGCGGTCCTTTCTATAGATACAGAATCTGTTAGATAATAATTCAGAATTAAGTATGTCTTGTCTTAACCACGTTTCGGTGAAGGCAACGACATGAAAGGGAAACGAATGACTATTAAGGTACAAAGTACTAAGTTTACTACAAAGTCCTCTTACATTCTGATAACCCAGGAAGAGGGAGGTAATCAACTGTGTTAGTTTTTTGCTACTAAAGTGGATGCAACAGCCGGAGCACTACTGATCCTAACATTGTTATTATTATTACTTCGCCTACTAACTTACTCCTTCACTATGATGTGTGGCGGCCAAAACTTTTCAGAACAAATCGTTGAGAAAAGTTCCGGCGGAACACTCAACTTAAAGGACGATACATCGCGGGCGAGCTTGAATTTAAATTTGTCGACAACAATTCGCGGGGAATCAATTTTACCTTTTATATAGGCGCTTACATCTTCCGCAGAATTATCGGAAGCGAGCCTAGAAACAAAAACAAATTTACTCTGAGGTACAGCCCTAATGGGCTTAAGAGTTGCACCTAACGTAGAATCAGTAGGCTGACTATCGTTTGAACCACAGGGATCTACGGGAAGAACATTAGTTTTAGGTAACACCGGGTTAGTTGCCGGTGAGTTAAATACCATTAACGGGCTGGCAGCAGGTGTAGGGGTACTAACAATAGCCGCTAGGGGAGGCCTGGATGTGGCAGCAGGGGTAGAGGCAGTAGCAGGCAGAAGAGGATTGGGGGGCAACACCAGCGGGACTGTAAGCGGACAAGAGCGTGAAGTCTTTTTGCGCTTCGGCGAGTCATTTAACGTTTTAGCAGTATTAATGTGGTCTTCCAACTTTTTAATACTGCCACGAAGCGAATCGAAATTATTTCGGACAGCTTTGAAGTAATTGAAGGTCAGCCTCATGAACTTTGACTGTTCCTTCTCTATCTCATTGCAGGTGTGGCAATACCACTTAAGACCAGAATCAGCTGCTAAGCTGTCCCTGATTTTGGCATTGAAACTAGCACATTTCATGTGAATCATGTTATCACACGCCCTACATAAGATAAAATCTTGGGTGGATCCACTAGAAATTTTACAGTTCTTACTGCAGCAGACAAACATGTTAAAAGAAATATGTAAAATAATTTGAAAAGCTTAATAATGTGCAAAATAATATGCTTGAGCAAAAAAAGTAGGGTACACGTGCAATGAGCGTAATATAACGGACACAAGAGAGAGAGAGAGAGAGCGCTTACGTTAGAGAACGTCAGAGCGTAGGCTAATAAAAACCGCAAGTGCGTGGTATAAGAGCGTGAGAGCAAGAGCGCGTAAATAGATATTTTATGTTAGTAGGCACAGAACGAGCGAAAGCCAAATATATGTATGTATGTATGTATGTACGTGTGTTTAGGCACTGACTGCAAATTAACACAATTTAATAAAGCAAAATCACAATATCCACGCGTAAATACATACAAATTACATTCACTATCACTGTTACAATTGTTTAACACAATAATACCAATTAAAAACACAGTTTAAACACTCACAAAGTTAGCAATTTATAGGCGCACACAGAAACACAACCGTCACCAAAGAAAGACAATGACAATTGAAGCATTATGATTCCAAATATCCGTCGACTCATCAATTAATAGACTAAACTTGCTGTCTGCTATGTCTTCTCTTAATTCCAAGTCGGAATGCGGAGCCCCAACGTTTTTAATTTTGTTAGTGCACTTGGTCCGTGCATAGGAACCTGGTAAATATTTGCATTTCAACTGCACTTGTAGTATTTGTATTATGCCATTTCCGGATCTTTGGGATATCGGCACATCCAATTCTTCAAATCAGGTTCTTTAAACCACGATTCATGAGCTTTTTTTTTTTGCTTGTATGCGTCTTTCGCCATGTTGAAACTTCAAGGCCCAATTTCTTAATGTCCGGTTAGTTAAACTAACCAACGTTAAGCCAAACTAACCGAAGTTTAGTCGAATTTGAGTTTCTCAATATTTGGTTAGGAGTAACCGAGACACAAAGTTAACCGATGCATTGAGTGCTGTGTAACAACTAACTCCCGTTTAAGTCCCAATTTAATTATCGATGAAATCATGGTAAGGCAAACAGCTGACTATAGCTAACACTTGCATTGTTTTTTTTTATTATTATTAAAACAAAACGGTAAATGCTGGTTTTAGTCTTCTAAGCTCCAATTTCTCAATGTCAGATTTGACAAACTAGCCGAAGTATAGTCTTATGTTCGGTTAGGAGTAACCGATACACAAAGTTAACAGAGGCCAGATACTCTGTTACCATTTATACTCGTTGAACCCCGATACAAATATTGATAAAATCATCGGTATAGGGTTCGGGGTATCTCCTAGTCGGGAAATCTCGACAAGACAATTCTTGCTTGTTTTTTATACCCCTAACCCATAAAATGGGTAAAAGGGGTATAATGGTTTTGTGCAAAAGTATGTAACAGGCAGAAGGAAGCATCTCCGACCCCATAAAGTATATATATTCTTGATCAGCATCAACAGCCGAGTCGATATAGCCATGTCCGTCCGTCCGTCTGTCCGTCTGTCCGTCCGTCTGTCTGTCTGTATGAACGCGTCGATCTCAGAGACTACAAGAGCTAGAGACTTCAGATTTTGAATATAAGTTCTCCTATACCATGAGCGGAACAAGTTTGTTTCAAATTATCGATAATTTTTCTAGATTCCGATATACACATGGAATCGATTACAAAAAAAACGCGAATTTGGAAAATGTAAAAATAGGGGTTGAAATAATGGATAACGATAGAACTTTTCTGAAAATTTCATCGAAATCGGTTAAGAAACACCAGAGATATCGAAGATTGAAGTTTAGGTCACAGATGCATACAGACAATGACTGTACGCGTTAAGTATAGGGTTCGGGGTATCTCCTAGTCGGAAAATCTCGACTAGAGCATTCTTACTTGTTTTTTTCTTGCCTATTTCTCATATGTGAATCAAATGTAGTTGTCAAAAGGGTTGAATGATTCTTATGTCCTGTTTATTGAATCCTCTCTGAAAGTACTGTTTCCACCTAGATATGATATCTTGGTCTTGATATCTGACAAGCTTTTAGTTGCAGAAGCTGCATCGGCTCGGTAAAAAGCTGTAACGATATAATTTATTCAAGCACGTAGGAGTGCTGCAAGTTCGTGCACAAACTATACGCAAAAAGCCTAGGGTTTGAAGTATCTTCATATCAACCTATTTTGACTTAAGACTGTTCGCTTGTTTGTATTGGGCTATTCTGACCAAAGCTGTTTTGTCATCATTAATATTAGATTATTAGATATTATAAAGAGAATAAAAATAAAGGACGTTTCGTCTGTTTTAATGAGAACGTGCTTGAAAGGCGTTCTCTTAAATTAGCGCCATTCAAGCAAGCGCCAGTGTATTTAATAAGGCTATGTTTAGTTATCATTTACAGTTGGCACTTGCTACTGGTACTTGAGAGCTACGGGCAGACAAAAATAGGTAGAAGGCTCAAGTTGAAATTTCTCGAATAGGAGATACCCTGAAACCTACACTAAACGCGTAAAATCGTTGTTTGTGTATATCTATGACTAAGTTTAAGTCTACGATATATCTGGTGTTTCTCAACCGATTTTGATGACATTTTCACAGACTTTCATTATTTTCTATTAAGATTCTAAAACACATTATAAATTTTCATTAAGACCGAATTGTTATTAGTTATGTAAATTAAACTCGAGACTTATAATAATTTTTAATTTAAACAAGTCACTTCTTGATTGGGGAGCTTATTTATTTCTCAGAATATACCCCCTTAAGGAGTCGGAAATGCTTCGTTCTCCCTCAAGCATACGTTTGCCTAAAACAAGTATACCCTCTTTACCCTTTTCATGGGCTTAGGGTATAAAAAGCTAGCACCTAAATGTATGCACTTGAATTATTTATGAAAAATACAAGTTTTCCAATTAGGTACGACTAGCAACAGCATTCTATTTAAAGGTGCCCCAATTCACTTAGTTGCTTTTACCTTTGAGCACATCAGGGCAGAGTCCATTTGAGGGCGGTGAATCATCTCCGCATAGGCAACGCAGTTTGTAGTCATTGGAGTCCTTGACACAACTTGTGCGCTCTATCGTGGAACATTCATCGTTTGTGCTACATTCACGTCCTTTGACTGTAAATAAAATGGAAGAAAATAATTGATTCAATAAACATTTATTGTAAAAATAAAAATTTTGGTTAATTATCTAACGGGTCTTTGCAAGCTGGTATTAAATACTGTCAATTTGTAATTAACCTCCTTATAAGCCATACCGCCCACACTTCTGTAGTTAGGTGCAAATACTCATGCTAGGCAAATACTAATTTAAGTTTACCGCTTAGCATTTACCGTCGATTTTCCACGAGCGTCTGTGTCATTTGTTTGACTGACTTGTTTGATCAATTTTTGATTTATGCTGGAGGTCAGAGCTAGAAATGGTTTAGTTACACTTGCTGTATAGGTAGTAAAGTTGTCATGTCATTAGACGATTCGGTCATGTACATTTCTATAAGTATTGGCAGGGTTAAGTTATTTCTTTAGGGGATTTGAACTTCACCACTTATCAAACTTATTGTTTACTTATAGATCAAATAATAGTTAAATAACTTAGCCATTAATAACAAGTGAGAAGCCTATAATCAAGAAACATCGCCTAGGAGATACCGTGAACCCTTAACTTTTCTTAAACGAAATTGTTTGCAAGAATGTGTGTGACTTGCGACAAACAATAATGCTGTAGACATGACAAATCGCTCTCGAGTGAAACTAAAATAAAAACAAGTAAAAACGTTGCAGTCGGACGCAACCGACTGCGGAATACTTTGATACCAGTAAAAGAACGGTTGATAAGGGGGAATGCAGGGGCGAAGAGAGTGGGCCATGTGGTAAACATCGCCAGCTATCATGTTACCAAATTTGGTGACTTTAGCTCAAAAACTGTGGAAGATAACTTAAATCCCAAATTTAAAAGGTGGGCGGCAGAGGTAGGCGTGGCATCTTAATTTTGGAATCAAATGTTTTTAACTGTCACTATATATCTGCCTACCAAGTTTGGTGGCTCTAGCTCAAAAACTGTTAAAGATATAGCCGAATCCGATTTTATAAGGCGGGTGGATTAGGTGGGCGTGGCATCCAAAATTTTGATGCAGATCTTTGGTAGATGCTGCCTTCTATCTTTCTACCCAATTTACGGGCTCTAGCTTAAAAACTATAAGAGATATCGAAATATCCGATTATAAATGGTGGGCGGCAGAGGTGGGCGTGGCATCCTAATTTTTTATGCAGACCTTTTGAAGATGTCACCATATATCTTCCTACCAAATTTGGTGACACTAGCTCGAAAAATGTGAAAACTATAGAAGAAGAAGGGGGGATGGGGCCGGAATCAGGGGGCGTGGCATCCAAAATTTTGATGCATTTTTTGGGGAACGTCAATATCTATCTTCACACAAAATTTGGTGGCTCTAGCCCAAAAAATGTGAAAACTATAGGCGTTTCCAATTTCTTAGTGAAGGGGGGATGGGGGCGGAATCAGGGGGCGTGGCATCCAAGTTTTGATGGTGAACGTCATTACCTATCTTGACACAAAATTTGGTGGCTCTAGCCCAAAATATGTGAAAACTATAGGCGTTTCCAATTTCATGGATAAGGGGGGATGGGGGCGGAAGGATTGGGCGTGGCATCCAAAATTTTGATGCAGTTTTTTGGGGAACGTCAATATCTATCTTGACACACAATTTGGTGGCTCTAGCCCAAAAAATGTGAAAACTGTAGGCGTTTCCAATTTCATGGAGAAGGGGGGATGGGGGCGGAATCAGGGGGCGTGGCATCCAAAATTTTGATGCAGTTGTTTCAGGGACATGACTAGCTATCTGCGTGCAAAATTTCGTAACTCTAGCTGTAAGAATGTGAGAAATATTTGGTTTTATCGGTTTTCAGTTATCGAATTTATCGATTTCCCAGCCTCCTAGTAGGCGTGGCAACCCAATCTTGACACTTTATCTGTACCGTCTATAGATAAACATAATTGCAAAGTTTCAAGTCTCTAGCTTTTACGGGTGTCGAAAAAAGTTGCGTTAATACGGACGGACGGACAGACGGACACCATGACGGACATTGCACAAAACCAATATACTATGAGACCTTCGGTATCAAAGTATAATTATATGCGGGCTCGATGCTTGCTTTACATGCCGTCTGTTTTGAAAACGCACCAGTAATGCGGCAAAAGCAAAAAGCAATTTTCCGATATACAGAAATCAAAAACATGTCAAGACAAAACAAGTTAGAAGGCTCTAGTCGAGCTTTTCCGACTACGAAATACCCCAAACCTTACCCATAACGCGTACAGCCATTGTCTGTATGCATCTGTGACTAAACTTCAATCTTCGATATCTCTTGTGTTTCTAAACCGATTTCGACGATATTTTCACAGATTTTCATTATTTTGTATACATTTTGAAAACGTGTTTCACATTTTCTATATTCAAGATTTTAATGTTATCGATCATATGTGTTTATCGGAAATGGAAAGAGTTATCGAAAATCGGAAACAAACTTGTGCTGGCTACGACTTAGATGAGCTTATGTTTAAAATCTGAAGTCTCTAGGTCTTATAGTCTCTGAGATCGATTCGTTCATACAGACGTTTAGACGGACAGACAGACGGACATGGCTATATCGACTGTGCTGTTAGTGCTGATAAAGAATATAAATACTTTTGCACAAAACCATTATACCCTTTTTTACCCATTTTATGGGTAAATAATATAAACAGCTTGTTCAATTAATTATTAACGCCTAACCTAATTCCTAAATTAAACGTGTCTTACACCGCAAGAAATAATCAAGACCAACGTAGTCAAATCGCAGCCCAACGATGTCATAAGTTCGTTAAGGCCGGAATTCTCAAAACAGGAACCAAAATTCTTAAATCAAGAACGTTTTGTGTAAATCCGGAATTCTTGAAAATAGTACGCGGTATTGATTTGAGCCCGTGTTTCAGACTTAAACCAATCCCAAACAGGCAAAATTCAAGAACGATTCACGAACTTAATTTAAGTATTAAATTTACCCCAATCAATTATTTAAATTCATTAATGGAAGAGAAGAAATTAAATTAAAAACCTTTACAAAATTTTCTGTATTTACTTACCCGTGCCGAGATTCGAACCTGAGACCTCTCGATGTTGCGGCGGGTGCCTTACCCGTTGAGCCATTGCCATTCGCGTTGTAGATGCAGCTTAACACTTACATATACAGCTCATGAACAAATATAAGCAGCAACAGCTAAGGCTTACCGCACAAAACACGCGGTCGCAGGTTCGAGTCCCGGTGCGGTAGATTGAACAAAATAATTTTTTTTTGTTTTTTTCTAATTTTTTATGAAATTATATATATAAAAATTATTCTGGAGTATGTCAAATAGTTCTGTCTCAAAATTAACACTTGGTTTAAAAAAATTATGAAAACAACTATCGCGACACGAATGTTAAAATGCCGAACGTCTCTCTCATGAGAGAGATTCCGTTATTTTGCATATACATTTTATGTATGCGAGAGAGCGAATTCGGTAAATTCATTTTCTATCGGTAAATTTGAGTATTTTGGTCTTATATTGAGCTAAAATCGGATTGAATCTTGGCATTTAGTACGTTAGACTTCTATTTAAGTACGTCAGACTTGATTTAAGTTCATTAGCCCGAAATTCGTTCTTGAAATGTTATCCCGCTTTCGAGATTAAACTGATACCAAAATGCTTAAACTTTTTTTTTTCATGTGTATGAATATCGTATTAAAGTATCTTGCATTTATCTATTCAAATGCGCAAAGTTCATATAATGTCAATACCACTCTCCCATGTTAGGCAGCAGCAAGCAGACAGATATCCCTCAAAAAACTGCATTAAAAACGCTGCACTTTGAAATAAAAAATGCCTATGAGCGAATTTGGATACATTCATTTTCCCTCAGTAGATTCGACTATTTCGTTCTTATATTGAGCTTAAATCGGCTTAAATGTTGTTTTTAAGTACGTTAGACTTATATTTAAGTATAATGTACTTGATTTAAGGTCATTGGACTTAAATTCAATCTTGGAATGTTATCCCACTTTCGAAATTATACTTAGCCCAAAATGCCTAAACTTTTTTTTTCTGTGTACATATTACATAATTATTTAGCTATTGCCAAATTTTGTGCTGAGCTACTATTTGATGACGTCCTCCAAAAAAACGCATTAGAAATTTGTAGACCACAAACTTGGTGAACCCGAACTCAAAGAGCCCACCTATGGCGCCTCCGTTCTCTTTCTTTGCGAGCAGACTACTTTACAAATTTTATACTGGTACCAAGTAGTCCGCACTTTTACTTTTTATACCCTGAACCCCTGAAATTGGCAAAACGGGTATTAACTCTAGAGTGGTAAGGTTATTGTACATACACTAATGGTAATCTTCGTCGAATCGACGAAGTCTAATTTAATCTTCAAAATTAATTAAACACACAAGTTTGACATTGTGTTTAAAATCAAGAATAGACCTTAACAAGCACAAAAACGTATTCTAAAAGCTTTATTATATATTTTTTAGCGAATCGCAGCAATTTAAACAAGTCATTGTCTGTATGCATCTGTGACTTAACTTCAATCTTCGATATCTCTGGTGTTTCTCAACCGATTTCGATGAAATTTTCGCAGACTTTCATTATTTTGTATCAAGTTTCTTAAACGTGAGAGACTTTAGATTTTGCACATAAACTCATCTAAGTCCTAGGCAGTACAAGTTTGTTTCCGATTTTCAATAACTATTCCCATTCCGATATACACATGTGATCGATAACATAAAAATGTCGAATATCGAAAATCTGAAACACGTTTTAGAAACTTGATACAAAATAATGAAAATCTTCGAAAGTTTTATCGAAATCGGTTGAGAAACACCAGAGATATCGAAGATTGAAGTCACAGATGCATACAGACAATGACTGTGCGCGTTAAGTACAGGGCTCGGGGTATCTCCTAGTCGGGAAATCTCAACTAGAGCCTTCTAACTTGTTTAGCTTGAGATACCTAACTTGGTGGCAAGATAGTTGATAACGTTTCCTTTGACCTTTGGCAGCCCCGTCGCCATGCAAAATAAAAAAATTTTATGCGAAAGTCACAAAATTTGTTGGCAAGTTATCTAGCGATGAGCCCAAAGACTGCAACGTTTTCATTTTTTTTTCTACCCCTGACCCATGAAATGGGCAAAAAAGGTATAATGGTTTTGTGCAAATTAATGGAACAGGCAGAAAGATGCATCTCCCTTTAAAGTATATTTATATTTATCTGTGGTCACATGGAACAGTAGCTTAGGTCGACTTAAGCGCGAATTGAGTTATTGCAATAGGAGGTATATAGATGTCAAAGCGCATAAATCTGTTTAATCCGTTTTGAAAATTAATGTTTCTTCACAATATTATGTCCGTTTACTTTCTAGCTTAAGTTTTTTGAAAGAGACATGCATTGGTCAAAACATCTTAAGTGCACATAGTTTTTTTCTACATATTTCGATCTTCCGTTCATCATATAACTATTCCACAAATATAGACTTAAGCTGCATAAATATTTACCTTCAAAAAATAAACTAATTATTTTCAAACAACTTATGTTCAAATAAGTTTTTTTAATGAAATATTATTCTTGCATAGAGAAATTTTAAGTGAGTGTTAGTTCTTATGATGAAATGCAATTCGATGAAATAAAAAAAAAAACCAATAATGCAAAACAGCTTATGTACACATAAGCTGTTAATTCAAAGCGACGTTACAAATAAACGGTACCTTATGTATAAAAGGTGTCAAATCTTCTCTATTGCCCAAATATTTTTTAAAACTTGTACCTTTCTTCTCTAATAAACTTATTAGCAACATTTCAACAAAAAAATTTTTCACGAAAATCAATTAGATAAAAAAATACACAAAATTGGCGATATCTCAAAACTTCAATTTTCGACTTAAGCTACTCTTCCATGTGACTACAGATATATATTCTTGATTCTTGCAACTACAGGGGAGTCAGTACAGCCATGTCCGTCTGTCTGTCCGTCTGTATGAATACGTCGATCTTGAAAACTATAGGTTCTAGAGACATCAGATTTGGAATTTAATTTAATAACTCGTTCCGCTTCCAATATACACATGCAATCGATAAAAATTAAATCTGGAACTTAGAAAATGTGAAACATCTGTGAACATTTTATGTAATTCAAATGGAAACACAAGAGATATCGAAGACTGAAATTTAGTCACAGATTTACATTAACAATGACTGTAAACTTGGCTTTGGGTATCCCCTAACTTCTAAGTTGTTCAATATGCCAGTTTTAAATTAAGCGAGAAATATGTATGTATGTGTGTAAATAAATTTTATGCAATATTTTTCGAAAATTGAACAATTTATTTAATGCTAAAGTTATATTATTTAGTATAAAAACTACTTACTAATGGGACCCTGTGTGGGTGGTGGTTGATTATTGGTCTTGCCGAATGTGGTCAATGCTGTAGAGCTGACCCCAAAGAGTATGATGAAGACACCGAAGAGCATAGTTAAGCTGCCACATTGTGTAAAGCGCTTTAAGGGCTGCATAGTGTAGCTCCTAAACAAAAGTTTTTCCTATACAAGATGAAGGCGCTAAAAACTAACTGTTACGTAAACAGTGAATTCTCACAAACTATTTCTTAAAGTCAATATAATATTTGTTTGTACACAACTAAGAACTAAGCAGTTAATTTAGGAGGTTGATAAAAATGCTTAAAAATTTTGGGCTTTTTCTTTTTTTTTTCAACTGATTTAACAATCAACTGATTTATATAAAAACACCTTGTGTTTCACTCCTTTGTTTTTTGTACTTTCGGGGTCTGAGTCAACAAAACAACGAACCAGTCGCTAGCGCGTTCGAAATTCAAGTGATGAATTTGCTAGCGCACACGTAGCTTAAGTTTAGTTCAGCGACTCGAAAGGGCCGAGGGCTATTACGGGCGACTTATGGCAGCCTACCCCGAACCTCATCCAATGTCAAGTAGCACCAAAATTAGGTAGACCTAAAATCGAATTTTGCATACTCTCGTAAAGTTTAATATTGCAAAACAAAACAAAAATAATTAATTAAATAGCTGTCAATTACAACTGATAGCACAAATATATACCATAAGTTAAGGAGACTCGTTAAACAACGTCTTTTTTAAAGAAAACAAAAGTCAATTCGAATTTTGTGTTAAATTTGTTTTATTTGTGCTGTTGTTATTGTCGGGTTGTTTAATTTAATAAAAACACATTTAACTATAATTTTCCTCCCCTTTTTTAGATGAACATTTTCCTTTTGTTGTTGACACTTGTTATTGTGTTAGACTCTCTTAGTCAATTGCCTTGTACAACATTTCTAAGCAATCCTTGAGTTTCCCTTTAAAACCTTACACATTTAGTGTATGTATGTATGCATGCATTATTTTACCTACGCACTTAATATGACTTCGTTACGAATTGCTAACGAAAATGTTGTTTTTTTTTTGGTGGTTTTGCCTTCGTGCAAATTTTGTTGTTGTTGTGTTAAAGTTGGGGTGGCCTCGTCTCGTCCTGGTGTTCTTCTATGTTTATATTATAATAACGGCGAAGTCATTAGAGCCATTGTTTAAGAGTCTCTAACAGAAACACGCACGAGCCACATATAAAAGTAACTTGTAGCATTAGCAGGCACAACAACTGCACATACTTACTACATATGTACTTCGACATCAACAACACCATTGCTAAAGCAACAGAAAATATTTAGTTTGCTGATTATTTTTTAGGTTACTTGGCTTGCTTGCTGATTGTACAGAGATTTTAATTACATTTTACTTGCACTACCATTAATGTTAATTCGGCCATTGTTTTTTTGTAGCCAAACAAATTTTTGCATGGAAAGCAAATACATACATAAAATGTTTGCAATTTCAGAAATATATATTTTCAAATCGTTTGGGTTGAGAAGTAAATGATGAAGGATATTTTGGTTGGTATATGTCAACATGCACCGGACTACTGGGTCGCGAATATGTTTAAATCGTTGTGACAGCATAAATATTAGCTCTTCATTTAATGTTAACCATTTAAATCTGTTTTGACTTTTATAACTCAACATGAGAATAATTTAACACTTACTTATTAAAGTGATCCGAAAATTATTTTTCTTAAGCTGTACTTGAATTCAAAAAAAAAAATATTTATTAAATAACCAATAATTTTCATTTAAAAGAAGTGTACTACATATAGTCAAAGAATCGTTTATTTGATAATGATGTATTTTTGCATTTATTTTTTATTACAGTTTTGTATCAATGTGCAGCTACTACGTCAGTTCTCGACCTGGCAAATTAATAAAAAAATTTCTTGCATGGCATACCTAATTAGGTTCAAGCGAATTATTATACCCTGAATTATTATACCCTGAACCCACTTAATGGGTAAAAAGAGTAAAATGGTTGTGTGCAAATAAATGTATGTAATGGTGCAGTACGTTGGTCTGTACGTATGAATTCGTCGATCTCTGAGACTAAAAGAAGAAAAGACTCCAGATTTGGAACATAGGGTCACTCATAAGTTCTAGGCAGTACAGCTTGTTTCAAATATTCGATAACTTTTCCCGTTTCCGAAATACACATGAAGAAATACTGGAGATTTTGAAGGTTAAAGTTGAGTCACAGATGTACGTTAAGGTAAAGATTTGGGTATCTCATAGTCAAGATTTACTTGTTTTTACTTTTTGTACTCTGATACCGAAGGTAAAGAGAATTGGTTTTGTGCAATGTCCGTCATGGCATCCGTCCGTCTGTCCGTATGAACACAATTTTTTTCAACACTCTTAAAACTAGAGACTTAAAACTTTGCAAATATCTTGCTTCATGTGTTCGTCAGACAAGGTATTTCCCACATTTTAGCACACCTAGAGACACCAAATAATATGGGAAGGTAGCTGGTGGAGCTCTCCAAAGATCTGCATCCAGAAATCCAAACCCACTCCAGCCCCCTTTTTTAAATTGAAATGTCAGTATCTTTTACCGTTTTTGGGCTACAGTATTCATATTTGGAGGCCAGATAATTGATATGTCCCCTAAAAAACTGCATCAAACATTTATAGGCCACGCCCACTCAGTCTGCCTCTAGCCGCCCGCCCTGTAATTATTGTACATTACTCTGACAGTTTTTTTTTGATAGAGTCGCCAAATTTGGTGGAAAGTTATCTGGCAATGTCTCCCAAAGATGTACATCAAACTTTCTTTTAACGCAGCGAAAAAACCTGCCACCCTAGTACTCCCCCTTTGCAACCAGACATCTCAACATCCGGTTTTATATAGATATCAGAGTATTCCACAGTCGGTTGTGTCCGGGTGAAACGTTTTCACTTGTTATGCTCTGATACCGAAGGTATTATTGTATATTGGTTTTAAGCAATGTCTGTCATGGTTTCTTTCCGTCTGTCCGTATGAACGCGCGTATTTCCGACACCCTTAAAGCTATAGACCTGAAACTTTGCAAATATCTTGGTCCATGCCTGCGTCAGACAAAGTGTCAATATATAAGCACTTCGGCCACTGGGGGGCTTGGAAATCGATAACAAGTTGAAACACCTCAATGTCTAAATCGATAAACACGCGGATGTCCCACATTCAAACAAATAGAGCTTCCAAGACTGGTGGATAGATACCTTGAGACTTCCCTCAAAGAACTGCATCAAAAGTCTGGATGCCACGCCCACAACTGCAGCCCGTTAGCGTGTAGCCCCGAGAATGCGTGTATCTTCCACATGTTTTGAGCTAGAGTCCCCAAATTTGGTACGAAGATAGATGATGACATGTGCCAAAGATAAAAATCTGGATGCCACGCCCCCAACCAACGCCCCACACTCCTACGCTTATTAAAAACGGGAATGCGTGTTTCTTTCAGAGTTTTTGAGCTACAGTCACAAAATTTGGTATTAAGATAGCTGGTGGGGTTCCCCAAACACCTTCACCAAAAAATTGGATTCCGAGCCTACTCCTTAGGAATGCATGTATCTTCCACCGTTTTTTAGCTAGGTTCACTAAATTGAATAGGAAGGCAGCTGGTGACAGATCAGTTATCTTTTTGTTTTTTGTTAGTTTTTGAGCTAAAGTCACCAAACTGGGTAACAAGATAGCTGGCGATGTGCCCAACCCAGCGCACCCCTGCCGCCTTCACCAATTGTAAGCACACTTTTACTTTTGGGATCAGAGAATTCCGCAGTTGGTTGCTCCCGACTGAAACGTTTTAACATGTATAATGTATTCATGTGAGTACATTTATACATAAATTTTTCTGACGTTATTGATAAATGTGCTGACCCAAATCCATGGAAACTTAAAAAAAACAAGTGAAAACGTTGCAGTCGGACGCAACCGACTGCGGAATACATTGATACCAGTAATAGAACGGATGGTAAGAAGTCTGCTTGCAAAGGAGTGGGACGGGTGGTAAACATCGCCAGCTATCATGTTACCAAATTTGGTGACTTTAGCTCAAAAACTGTGGAAGATAACTGAACTTCCAAATTTAAATGGTGGGTGGCAGAGGTGGGTGTGGCATCCAAATTTTTGAATCAAATGTTTTTAACTGTCACCATCTATATTTATGCCAAGTTTGGTGGCTCTAGCTCAAAAACTGTTAGAGATATAGCCGATTCCGATTTTATAAGGCGGGTGGCTTAGGTGGGCGTTGCATCCAAAATTTTGATGCAGATCTTTGGTAGATGTTGACTTCTATCTTTCTACCGAATTTAGGGGCTCTAGCTTAAAAACTCTAAGAGATATCGAAATTTCGGATATAACTGTGCAATACATCATTTATCGCTTCGGTCACGAGGATCGTCTGGCAGATAAAAGTCGGACAGAGCCAAATAAAATGTTTACTGAGAAGGACGAGCGACGTATCATCCGCAAACTGAAGAAGAACCAAAAGATATCGGCACCAAAGTTGGCTTCAGAGATTAGGGTGGAAATGGGTGCTGCGTAATCATGACTTCAATAATCGAGTAAAACGAAAAATACCGTTCATAAAAAAAATAAATAAATCAACTGTGCCGTATGTGTTCCAGCCACATCTACAGAGTCTGAGCGGTTGTTCAGCAAGGCTGAACTTGTAATCGGTAAACACAGGGCTTCGCTTAAGGCGGACAATGCTGACACACTTATATTTTTGCAAAGAAATGCATGGATAGAATAATATTTTTGTTAATTACTTAGTCTCTAATAGAGAGTTGATCTCCGATTGAGTTCCTTATATTTTTTATATCAAACTGAAATGATACAATAATTTTGATTTCTGATATTTTCAGTTGTAGTTATAGTACTATGGCACTTAATATATAAAACATTCAAAATTACTTATAATTTTAATTTGTATAAAGTAAGCCTTACTTACTTAGTAAGGTACAAACAAGTAAGAAGGCTCTAGTCGAGATTTCCCGACTAGGAGATACCCCGAACCCTATACTTAACGCGCACAGTCATTGTCTGTATGCATCTGTGACCTAAACTTCAATCTTCGATATCTCTGGTGCTTCTCAACCGATTTCGGTTTTCTGAAATTTTCAGAAAAGTTCTATCGTTACCCATTACTTTAATCCCCATTTTTACATTTTCCAAATTCGAGATTTTTTTGCTATCGATTCCATGTGTATATCGGAAACCAGAATAGTTATCGATAATTTGAAACAAACTTGTTCCGCTCATGGTATATGAGAACTTATATTCAAAATCTGAAGTCTCTAGCTCTTGTAGTCTCTGAGATCGACGCGTTCATACAGACGGACAGACGGACATGGCTATATCGACTCGGCTGTTGATGCTGATCAAGAATATATATACTTTATGGGGTCGGAGATGCTTCCTTCTGCCTGTTACATACTTTTGCACAAAACCATTATACCCCTTTTACCCATTTTATGGGTTAGGGGTATAAAAACGATACTATTGATGGTATCGAATTTTTGAACTCAAAACATCGAAAATATTGAATGGGACCACTATCAATAGTTTCCCAGCTATAGTATATGTGGCGCAAGCCAAATACGGAGCTTTACAATAAGCTTCTAAAACCAACGATGAACACGGAGGTGGAAGCGTAATGGCTTGCACCTGTATGTCAGCTTCCGGAGTTGGCTGAAAGACTGGAGACTGGAAATATCGTTGTCTATAGGCGCCACAGATTAAGTGCTAAGTTTGGGGTGCCACGCCTACTGGGAGGCTGGGAAATCGATCAAATCGCTAACAAAATACCGATAAATCCATATATTTCTTACATTCTTACAACTGAATAAAAATGATGGATGCCACGCCCACTCCTTACGTCTCCGGCCACCCTGAAACTGGAAACGCCTATAGCTTTCACAGTTCAAGCTCAAAAGCTTTTTAAGATATAGCCGATTAAAGGTGGGCTTGGCATCCAAAATTTTGATGCAGATCTTTGGTAGATATCCTATTAAATTTGGTGCCTCTAGATCAAAAACTCTCAAAGATACTCGCATTACCGTATTTTAAAAGTGTAGAAGAGTGGTGCGTAAGTTGGGGGCAACAAATTAAAGATGAAGTTTTTTGGTAGATGTCAGAAACTTCTTACCAAATTTGGTAGCTGTAGCTCACATCATGTGGAAAATACACGCATTTGCGTTGTAAAAAGACGTGGGCTGAGGGGCGGCAGTGTGGGAGTGGCATCCAGACTTTTGATGCAGTTCCTTGAGGGAAGCCAGGAACTATCTTTCCATAAATTTGGGTAACGCTATCTGTTAAAATGTGGAATATATTCCTGTTGTATCGATTGAGACATCGAGGCGTAACGACTTGGTATCGATTTCCCAGCCTCCCAGTAGGCGTAGCGCCGATATATTGACATTTGGTCTGACGCAGATATGGACCATGATATTTGCAAAGTTTCAGATCTCTCGCTTTAAGGGTGTCGAAGAAACGCGCGTTCATATACGATGATACCTTCGGGATCAGAGCGTAAAAAAGGTCCAAGCTGACTTCCATGTGGAACACCGGACTTGAACCACCTTAGAGACAGAACCATTAAAACAGACTCTCTGTTTTCTACGAATTATATATTTCTTAGTCCACAAAATAAGATTAGTTGAAAAACCTAAAAGTTGAACTTTCTGAAGTAAAAGGTAGTGATTAATAGAGTCAAATTACCTTACCGTAATCGGTGTAAATAACATCTGTTGCATTTTATTTCGAAAGCCATTTACAAATTTGTTTCACGAGAGCATGCAGGCACGGTGAAATTCTGCAATGATGTTTTCATTGAGAGGTTATTAATGTTTTTAATATTTTTTGGACAGTGGACAATTTAGAGATACCCCTGTAACTCTGAACATTTGACTTTTCTCTTTATTAATAATAAATGACTCTCTCCAAATTTTGATTATTTTGTGTTTTTTTTTTATTATTATTTTAAATTATTTTACACTATTAAAGAGTATTTAGAGAAAAACAAATTAATTTCAACAGCACATTTAATAACAACAATGTTTCTTCACAAGATTAGTTAACAATATATAAACAAGAACATATTCAGTATCATTTTAGATATTTACACATTATATAAAACACTATATTCAATAAGAAAGCTTTTGCATAAAATGCAGCCCACGGCAAGAGCTTTGTACTTTTGTAAAGAAACATTGTTGTTATTAAATGTGATGTAGAAAATAATTTGTTTTTCTTTAAATAGTCTTTAATAGTCTAAAATAATGGGGGAAAAAAATCAAAATAATTAAAATAATTGAAAATAATCAAAAGTAATCGGACTGATTATTTTTGATTATTTTCAATTACTTTTTTAAAATGTATGGTTATTTGAGATTATTTTTGATTATTCGTAATCGTAATCATTAAAAAAAATCGTGCGAAACCGAAAATAATTGTAATTTAATCATTAATTCAATTTTAAACAAAAATAATCTAATTAATAATGATTACAGTTAAAAATCATTATTTAACAGGTATGTTTACAACAAATAGCGCTAAAGGGTTGCTTCGAGACACTTATCTTGAATGACGAGATTTTACAGCCATACGAAAATTTTAATTTGTCTACCGTAACTTTGGCTTTAGATTTGGCCTGGAAATAGACTATGACATCATTTAATGTTGGATCAGGGGGGAGCCCAAATACAAATATGTACTTGTTTTTTTTAGGTGAGAAACCTAACCAATTTTGTAAAGTACCCTCGACTGAATCCGCTATGGGATCCGCAGTCTATGGTATATGATTTCTTGGTTTATTTCGTATGTTAGGTATGTCGACAGAACTAACTTCCGAAGGAACCGAAGGCCGAGATCAGATATTGCAACATCCATAGGTTTAATGGCAAAATCATCCGCTTTCTTGTCGGTATCCGTAAAGGGGTCTGAAGGTTCATTAGATTTTTAATTTTTATAGGAACGTAGGTATGTTTGTCGGCTCGAGGTCATGGGTGTTTTAAAAATTAAAAAACATTAAAACCATTTAATGTTTTTAAATCCAATATATTTCGGCTGCACATCGGCAACCGTCTTCAGGGCGAATTTATTGACACGTCTGCACCGATCGACGTGGAGTTTTGGCCTCGAGCCGGCAAACATACCTACATCAAGTAGAAAGGTCGCTAACACCACACACATTTTTATAGGAACTTTAGGAGTTCGCTTTGGATTTACGGACTTGACAGATCCAGAAGACCGCAGCTTCTTATGCTTTAAAGATTTTCGTACATATTTTTATACGCCGAACCCATGAAATGGGTAAAAGGGGTATAATGGTTTTGTGCAAAAGTATGTAACAGGCAGAAGGAAGCATCTCCGACCCTATAAAATATATATATTCTTGATCAGCATCAACAGCCGAGTCGATTTTGCCATGTCCGTCTGTCCGTCTGTATGAACGCGTCGATCTCAGAGACTAGAAGAGCTAGAGACTTCAGACTTTGCACATATGCTCATCTACACATAATATCGATAACATAAAAATGTCCAAAATCAAAAAGAACAACACGTTTTAGAAACTTGATACAAAAAAAAAAATATCTGTAAAATTTATCAAAATCGGCTGAGAAACACCAGAGATATCGAAGATTGAAGTTTAGTCACAGAACCCATGAAATGGGTAAAAGGGGTATAATGGTTTTGTGCAAAAGTATGTAACTGGCAGAAGGAAGCATCTCCGACCCTATAATGTATATATTCTTGATCAGCATCAACCGCCAAGTCGATATAGCCATGTCCGTGTGTCCGTCTGTATGTATGAACGCGTAGATCTCAGAGACTATAGGAGCTAGAGACTTCAGATTTTGCACATAAGCTCATCTAAGTCCTAGGCAGTACAAGTTTGTTTCTGATTTTCGATAACTATTTCCGTTTCCGATATACACATGCGATCGATAACATAAAAATATCGAATATCGAAAATGAAAAAATGGTAGTTGATATAATAGGTAACGATAGAACTTTTCTGAAAATTTCATCGAAATCGGTTGAGAAACAACAGAGATGCATACAGACAGTGACTGTACGCGTTAAGTATAGGTTCGGGGTATTTCCTAGTCGGGAAATCTCGACTAGAGCCTTCTTACTTGTTTTTGTTCACTTTTGTTGGGAAGAAATTTGAAAAATTTATCAAAATTTAAATTTATTGATGCAGGCCACGCAAATTGGTGATAGCATTAATAATACTGCAATAAATAATTATTATAATACATTTTAAGCAATTTTGTTGATTTCGAAAACGAGGAAGCGGCTGCAGCAACGGCTGCGCTAAATATGTTGTCGCAATTCGACTGTATTAGCACGCGAAGTGTCTGGATTTCAAAAGTTAGTCGACGCCTTGCCTCATATAAAAAGGATGACTCCAATTTACGAGCGTGCATCCTACTAGACAAGCGGGTAGCCGTAGCTTTGTACAGCCTGGGCTCATCCGCCGAGTATAGAACCGTTGCCAGGTTGTTTGGCATATCGACTGGTAGCCTGTGCAATATTCAGAAGGAGTTCTGCAAACTTGTTTGGCATTTGAGTATCTGGGGCCAAATTTGTTGACCCAATCAAAAATTGAGGTTTCTTTATAAAAATGCTTTCCAAGCTTTCCGACCAGCGCTTTCTCTTTTGTCCGACATCCACTTGAAATTAAATTGTTTAATTGCAATAATAAGAAAAATATTTAGTGTTTTCAATAATTTTGTACTTACTTGCACATTTGTTTTGATATTGATTTCGATTCATCGGCAAAAAAAAGGTCTTTATTCAAGCCGGTAGAATAGCGGCGCTCTAGCGGCGCTAGAAAAAGTCGCTAAATTCAAATTTAACGGACACATTTTGTATGGTAAAGGCTGAAAATATCGAAGACCTTGAGGCGAAATGCTAAAGGCGTTGCTTACGGCGCCAGTGTAAATGCACTATGAGACTCCCAAACTGCTGCATGTTGCACAACAAAATGTATTTAAAATAAGTAAGAAGGCTCTAGTCGAGATTTCCCGACTAGGAGATACCCCGTATCCTGTACATAACGCGTACAGTCATTGTCTGTATGCATCTGTGACTAAATTTTAATCTTCCATATCTCTAGTGTTTCTAAACCGATTTCGATGAAATTTTCAGAAAAGTTATATCGCTACCCATTATTTCAACCCCCATTTTTACATTTTCCAAATTCGAGAAATTTTTGTAATCGATTCCATGTGTATATCGGAAACAGAAATAGTTATCGAAAATCGGAAACAAACTTGTACTGCCTAGGACTTAGATGAGCTTATGTGCAAAATCGGAAGTCTCTAGGTCTTATAGTCTCTGAGATCGACGCGTTCATACATACAGACGGACACACGGACATGGCTATATCGACTCGGCTGTTGATGCTGATCAAGAATATATATACTTTATAGGGTCGGAGATGCTTCCTTCTGCCTGTTACATACTTTTGCACAAAACCATTATACCCCTTTTACCCATTTCATGGGTTCGGGGTATAACAAGTAAGAAGGCTCTAGTCGAGATTTCCCGACTAGGATATACCCCGAACCTTGTACATAACGCGTACAGTCATTGTCTGTATGCTTCTGTGACTAAACTTCAATCTTCGATATCTCTGGTGTTTCTTAACCGATTTCGATGAAATTTTTAGAAAAGTTATATCGTTACCCATTATTTCAACCCCCATTTTTACATTTTCCAAATTCGAGAAATTTTTGTAATCGATACCATGTGTATATCGAAAACGGAAATAGTTATCGAAAATCGGAAACAAACTTGTACTGTCTAGGACTAAGATGAGCTTATGTTCAAAATCTGAAGTCTCTAGCTCTTATAGTCTCTGAGATCTACGCGTTCATACATACGGACAGACGGACGGACACACGGACATGGCTATATCGACTCGGCTGTTGATGCTGATCAAGAATATATATACTTTATAGGGTCGGAGATGCTTCCTTCTGCCTGTTACATACTTTTGCACAAAAACATTATACCCCTTTTACCCATTTCATGGGTTCGGGGTATAATTAGTTTCTATGAGCACTGTTGTAAACGTTTCTGACCTAGAAGACTCAAAAAAGCATTGTGCAACTTTGCTTCATTAAAAAATAAACAATGCAAGTGTCAGCTTGAGTCAGCTGTTTGCCTTACGATGATTGTGTTGATATTTGTATGTCAGGACTTAGCATCGGTATAAGTGGTAACTACAGGCACCGGATGAGTAAGTGGTAAACGAACGTTGAGAAACTCAAATTCGACTAAACTTAGAATAGTTTGACTAACCGGAAATTATGGAATTGGGTCTTAAACAAGTAAGAAGGCTCTAGTCAAGATTCATACATACGGACAGATAGACGGACTATCTCACTCTCGGACTATGTCACTACCTATCTTCCTACCGCATTTGGTGACTCTAGCTCAAAATCTGTTTAAGATATAGACGATTCAGATCTTAAAAGGAGGGCGGCAAATATGAGCATGGCATCCAAATTTTTTTTGGAAATTTTTGGGATCTGTCACCATCTATCTTCCTACCAAATTTGGTGCCTCTGGCTCAAAAGCTGTTAAGGATAGCCGATTTCGATTTTATAGGCGCATGCGACGAATCAAATATCAAGGGTACCATACTTGCCTTTAAGGTATCCGAGATAAAAATATCAATTTCAGTATTAAAATTTACAATGAATAATATTTGAATCTTCTATTTTGGTGCATCAATCTAAATTCCACAAGTTTTTAAATCAACTCATATTATGCTAACTCTTGATTTACCATGTGCACATTTTAAGTTAAGCATATTTATATTTAAGTTGAACTCTAGCCGGAAATACTTCAATTTACCATGAATATTCTTTTTTGTACTACGTTTTTTTCTGAGTGTAAATTTTAATCTCTAATATCTTTCGTGTTTTATTACCGATATTAATAAAATGTTTTCCGATGATATATTTATATCGAAAACTCAAATAGTTACCGATCATTTAGAGCAAAAGCATGTGCTGGAGGCTTTCGTAGAAGTATCACCTATCATAAACAGTTTCCTTTTTTTTTTCAAATCAAACATACATGAAGTTCATAGCTAATGATTAGCTGGCTTGAAATGGTCAGCCAATGCCACCTGACCAAATTGGCGAATGTATTTATATTATTTGCCATACCAGTCTGAAACGGACTGGTAAAGAGTATGCTTGGAGGTCATCAGGCTTTTGCTATAAAGCCCGAAACTCCTAAGCAATTTCTTTAGCTACTTTAGCATTGTAATACTGCTAGTCAAACTGCACCTAGACCCATTTCATTGCCATTATATACATGCAAGTTTGTTTTACTTTCCTGCATGCACACTAAGTACCGCCAAGTTTTTCCGGGGTCGGTTCCAAATTCCATACCAACGCTGCTTCAAATAAAAAGCGGCGGTGACTTAGCCCGAATCAACCCAGAACTTTTTTTTTTCGAAAATAATGGAAAATTTTTACATGGAACCTATGTAGGGTCTAACGATTACATATATATGTGTTTTTTTTTAAATCGCCTTCTTGGAACGCAAGATATAAGGTGTGACCATATGGTCACGCTGGGTTCAATTAGGATACATTATTTTCGTAATTTTCGTAACAAGAAAAACAAGTGACATAATATGCGCGTGACCATATGGTCACGCAGGGTTGATTCGGGATAATGTGACCAAAATTAATGCAGCTTTGATAAGCAAAAACTGATTGCGCTCAATTGTTTTCTTGTCAATAATTTATTTACGTTATATGATTATACAACTGTTATCTAATTGAATGGTTAATTTCTTATTTAAACTTCCTGGGTGTTCCCAATCGATAATTTGCTGGGTGTTCCCAATCGAATTTTTGCTGTAACTTGGTATTACAGTCAGTGACAGCTGTCCAAAGCTGTATGTCAAAATATCTTTTAATGTGTGAGATATGCTTCGATTTGTAAAGTTCTAAAAGAGAATTCTTCGATTGTAACTTATATTAATACAATTCAAAAGTGTTTATTAATTTTGTGATGAAATGTGTAACGCATAGAAGAAAGCGTTTCCATTCACTTAAAGTATATATATTCATGATAAGCATCGCAAGCTGAGTTGATATAGCCATGTCCGTCTGTCGGTATGTCAACTAAGCCCTAAGTGTTAGAGCTATCGAGCTGAACCGTCAACCTGCTTATTTACCTGATTCTGGTCTCTCCAAGTGCTATTTTTTTTTACACTGATACCGAAGGTAAAGAATACAGTGGACCCTCTGTTAATGAACGCCCTGCATAACGAACTTTTCGCATAACGAACACATTTTTTTTGGGAAAAAATATTTGGCTTAACGAACGAAAAAGGGGGAAAGCTTATGTGGCCGGTCTTCTGATTAAATATATTTTGTTTCTTTATTTAATCTTTATTTTAATCTTTTTCGTGTGCGCGTCTCTCACAAATCTTACAAAAAGTGAAGATTGTTACGCTCACAATTTATCGCGTCATATACTGGTTTTGCTCAACGCTTTGCATAACGAAAAAGATGCTGGAACCAATTGTGTTCTTTAACCGAGGGTCCACTGTATATTGGTTTTGTGCAATATCCGTCATGGTGTCTGTTCGTCTGTCCGACTGTATAAACGCAAGTTTTTTTCAACACTCGTGAAGCTAGAGGACTTGAAAATTTGGCAATAGTGATATATCGATGATAGGTTACTTTGGCTTTGAGAAAACCAAATTGCTTAACTCCCGGAGAGCTCGAGCAACAAAGTTATTCCGCAGTCAACTAACTGCAAGCTTAACTGGACGTTGATAAACTGGGCCTTAGTGACTCTAGCCTAAAAACTATGAAAGATACATGCATTCCAATTTTTGAAAGCTGCTGGTGGCGTCAGGGGTGCGCTTGTCATTCAACTTTTTCATGCAAATCTTTGGGATCTGTCACCAGCTGTCTTCCTATCAAATTTAGTGACTCTAGTTAAAAAACTATGAAAGATTCATGCATTCTTGGGCGTGTCATCCAAATTTTTGATGCAGTAACTGCCGTCTTCTGCTTCCCTCGATACACCATATCTGAAGACCAATTTATGGAATTTTTCAACTCATTAAGAAAACACTTTATAGCAGCAGGAGACTATAATGCCAAGCTTATACAATGGGAATCTCGCATTGTGAATCCAAAGAGAAAGAAGCTGTGCAATGCACTTGTAAATGTAAACAACAGGCTCGGCAACGTTTTTCCTGGCACACCAACATACTGGCCCACGGACCCCAAGAAACTACCCGACTTGATTGACTTGCAGTTTCCAAAAATATTCCCTATAACCTGATAGGCACCGAATGTCTCTCGGAACTATCATCCGACCACTCGCCTGTTCTAATATAACTACAACGACACCCAGAGTTTGTAAATCGCCCCGGTAAATTGACCTCACAAAAAGCTTACTGGCTCAAATACAAAAAATTTGTAAGTTCACACATTGAACTAAATCCGCATCTAAAAGTGGAAGCTGATATCGGTTCTATAGCAAACAAACTCTAGTCAGTCTTTGTCGAAGCAGCCCGCATCTCAGCTCCAACACCAGAAAATGCAGTACACATCCATTGAAAACATATCTTGAAATTGAACAGCTCGTTCTTGAAATGCAGCTCCTAAGACGAGAGTGGCAATCCCATAGATTGCCGCCAGCAAAGCAAAAGTTAAACAAGTGAAAACGTTGCAGTCGGACGCCACCGACTGCGGAATACTTTGATACCAGTAAAAGAACGGATGGTAAGAAGTCTGCTTGCAAAGGAGTGGGCCGGGTGGTAAACATCGTGTTACCAAATTTGGTGACTTTAGCTCAAAAACTGTGGAAGATATCTGAATACCAATCTTAAATGGTGGGCGGCAGAGGTGGGCGTGGCATCCAAATTTTTGAATCAAATGTTTTTAACTGTCACCATCTATATTTATACCAAGTTTGGTGGCTCTAGCTCAAAAACTGTTAGAGATATAGCCGATTCCGATTTTATAAGGCGGGTGGCTTGGGTGGGCGTGGCATCCAAAATTTTGATGCAGATCTTTGGGAGATGTTGCCTTTTATCTTTCTACCGAGTTTGGGGGCTCTAGCTTAAAAACTATAAGAGATATCGAAATTTCCGATTTTAAATGGTGAGCGGCAGAGGTGGGCGTGGCATCCAAATTTTTATGCAGATCTTTTGTAGATGTCACCATATATCTTCCCACCAAATCTGGTGACTCTAGATCAAAATATCTGGAAGATACACACATAACCGTTTTAACAACGGCGGGGGGCTGGGGGCGGAAGGTGTGGGCGTGGCATCTAAATTTTTGATGCAGTTTGTTGGAAAACTTCACTACCTATCTTGAAACAAAATTTGGTGGCTCTAGCCCAAAAAATGTGAAAACTATAGGCGTTTCTAATTTCAAGGAGCAGGGCGGATGGGGGCGGATGGGGGCGGATGGAGTGGGCGTGGCATCCAAAAATTTGATGCAGTTTTTTTAGGGATGTGACTAGCTATCTTCATGCAAGATTTGGTAGCTCTAGCTCAGCGCAGGAATGTGAGAAATATATGGTTTTATCGGTTTTTAGTTATCGATTTTATCGATTTCCCAGCCTCCTAGTAGGCGTGGAAATCCAATCTTGACACTTTATCTGACTAGCCCATCTCAAACAAACATAATTGGAAAGTTTCAAGTCTCTAGCTTTACAGGTGTCGAAAACAATTGCGTTCATACGGACAGACAGACGGACGGGCACCATGACGGACATTCCACAAAACCAATATACTATGAGACCTTCGGTATCAAAATTAAAAACGCCAAACGCAAACTCACCAAAGCGTGAAAAAGAAAATGCCCAACGCCGATACATTGAGCAACTATCAACATCCAGCACTAAAAAAATCACTCTGGAAAGCTTACCCAACTCTTAGTTCTCCGACAGAAACAGTGATGTCTTTAAGAAACCATGCAGCGATGAAGAAAGAGCCAACACATTTGCGGTTCCCCTGCAAAAAGTTTTTCAGCCTAATCCTGCTACAAACTCGTTCGCACTACTGACCGTATTAAACGACTATCATCTTCAACATGAGCCTACTGAATTTCACCCGAGTGAAGTCCCAAGAATTATCAACCAGCAACTAAATCCAAAAAAATCTCTCGGGCTGGGACTTAATAACCCCAAAGATGATTATTGAGCTTCCCTATTCCCAGCGTACTTGGGCCGACACTATACGTTCTCTACACAGCAGACATCCCTACATGCAGAGGTCTAATAACATCAACCTTTGCTGACAATACAGCTATTCTCAGCCGCTCCAGATGGAGCGAGTAACATCAAAACTGTCTATCCGATTGGGGAACTAAGATAATCGAACAAAAATGCAAACATGTAACTATCCAAAATAAATAGGCAAGATTGTCCACCACTCACGCTAAACAACACCCCACTACCGAAAGCAAACGAAGTAACGTAACTGGGAGTACACTTGGATAGAAGACTTACATGGCGCAGGCACATTGAAAATAAGAGAACACAGCTTAAACTCAAAGCCAATAACCTCCATTGGCTTATCAACGCTCGCTCTCCGCTAAGTCTGGACTACAAGGTTCTGCTCTACAACTCTGTTCTGAAACCAATCTGGACCTATGGCTGCCAAAAAGATTTAAACGTCCCACCAGTCAAGGACGTAATAGCGGGACACAAGGAAAAGTACTTGAGCAAGCTCTCATCGCATCCCAATCATCTCGCGAGAGGCCTCAAAAAGTCAAGCTGCCGATCCCGTTTTCGTCCCGTTTCCGTCTGCCCATCAAAATTAATGACTTGAGCTTAAAAACTGTGGCTGATACATGCATTGCTATCTTGACTTTCGGTTTAAGAGTATAAAGACGATACACAAATCGTCAACCCGTTTAATTCAATCAAGTGGTTGTCCGTCTGTCCGCATGTATGAACGCGTCGATCTCAGAGACTATAAGAGATAGAGACTTCAGATTTTTGAAAAACACCAGAGATATCGAAGATTTTAGTTTTATCACAGATGCATACAGACAACGACTGTACGCTTTAAGTACGGGGTTCAGGATATCCCCTAGTCGAGAAATCTCGATTAGAGCCTTTTTATACCCCGAACCCATAAAATGGGTAATAGGGGTAAAATGGTTTTGTGCAAAAGTATGTAACAGGCAGAAGGAAGCATCTCCGACACTATAAAGCAGAGACGTCAAATTGGTTCTTATGGAAGAGCTTCACCAACACAAATGCAAAAAATTCACTAACACAAGTAAAGCATTTTTTTTTTTTAATTTTTATTTTGTATCACTGAAAATTTTTTTTACACTTTTGAAAGAAAAAATAATATTATTAATGGAATACAAAGGTTTTCTTTTCATTTTTATCTACAATGAACTCAAAAAGTTATCAATATTAATATTAATTTTGGTTGACGATAGTTTTTACAACGCTTCTAAATGTTTATTTGTTAATCTATTTCGTTGCTTACTCTTAATTATTTTCATAATTGAGAACGCACTTTATCATATATATGTGCTGCCAAAAATTGAAAGTATTCTTAATACTTCTGTAATAAACAACGGGTACTTAGTTCTATTAGCTAATTTCCAGAAGTCAATGCCCTTTAAATTACATGTTTTTAATTCATAATCACATTGTAAATCACAAAGTTCTAGCCGTAGCTCTGGCTTCTGCTCGTAAATGTTACATGTCATTGGGCTGTAGAAAATTGGCATCATTTCTTTGACCCATTCAAAATCTTTAAATCTTTTAAAAAAAAAACAATATTGTACTCTTCTAAAATTAGTTTTAAGCGTGAGAAATAAAAAAATTTAAAGTATAAAGATCAGTATTATATCTGTTAAAAAATCAAGATTAATATTAAAGTCTTGAGATTTGATCTCATTTAACATGTCCAAATATTGGAGTTCGCATTCCAAAAATTCAACAATTTCTTTGCGTAGTTGAAAAAAACGCTCAAGGCACTTTCCTTTGCTCAGCCATCTTACCTCTGTGTGCATAACTAAATCTTCATATTCACTATTACATTTTTCTAGAAATATTTTAAGATTACGATGGTAAAGTGAATTGTGGCCTCCCCTAATTTTGTTTACAACTTTAGTGACAGTGCGTATTGCTTGCAAACTTTTTATCCAACTAGAGCACAAAGCTTCTTGGTGTATCACGCAATGGAACCTTGGCACCTGTATTCCTATTTTTCTTATTTGACCAATGAAGCCATCATTTTTCCCTAACATTGCGGGCGCACCATCCGTGCAAATGGCTGATAATTTATTTCCGCTGTCAATTAAGCAAATTCTCTTGCTCACCACATTAAATATGTCAACACCTCTTGTGTTTTCCAGCAGAGGAAGCACACCAAGAATTTCCTCACTGACATTAAAATCTGTGTCGATTAATTTAATAGCTAATATTAGCTGACTTATGTCACATATGTCGGTGGATTCATCCAAAGCCAATGATAAAAATGTTCAGCTCTTAAAAATTCATTTAAAATTCCATCCAAATAGTTGTGAAGCTCCTCAATTCTGTTGGCCACTGTGTTTCGGGATAGTGAAACTTTACTAATTGACTGTGCCAGCTCCGCTCCCTTGTCTCCAAAACAGTTTACCATATCTTGGCATACATTCTTTATAAATTCTCCATCAGAAAATGATTTAAGCTTTTGTGCTAATTGTAAACTGACCACAAATGACGCTTTAACTGATTCTGATTATGCCGTTGGCCTTAGTGAAAGTTTTAGGTATTGATCCTGGGTTTCTTTTATATTATTTGCAATATGTTCAATAATTTCCCTTGCATCATGTACTAAAAAATCAGAAAACAATTTTTGGTAGGACGGCACTATATCATTCCCATGTAATATCTTAAAATGCCTTGCTGCGTTTCCTATTTTATTTTCAATTACTCGTTCACAAATTAAGCATTGAATTTTGCACACAACATTTTCGTCAAATAACCATTTTGCTAACCCATCCATATTTTACTACAGAAATTAAGGAAATAATCATTTAAATATGACCTGCACTCATTAAGTGTCGTGCGTAAACTGATCGTCATATACACATTTTTTTAAGTGCAGTCTCGTCTGTAAAGCAACAACAAATTCCCTTGAAATTTCGTAGCGCAACAGCAAAAATAGGAAAGCCCCGTTACTTTGCTGCTGGCAAAGGCAGCGAACAGACGGACAAGAAAGAATACGCAAAATTGTTCTTGTATTTGCCATTGCTTATGGGAAGAGCCGCTACAAAAACAAATGAGCTTGAAGAGCTAGGGCCTTTGACATCACCGCTATAAAGTATATATATTCTTGATCAGCATCAACAGCCGAGTCGATATAGCCATGTCCGTCAGTCCGTCTGTTTGAACGCGTCGATCTCAGAGACAACAAGAGCTAGAGACTTCAAATTTTGAATATAAGTTCTCCTATACCATAAGCATAACATGTTTGTTTCAAATTATCGATAACTATTCTGGTTTCCGACAAACACATGTAATCGATTACAAAAAAATTTAGAAAATGTAAAAATGGGGGTTAATATAATGGGTAACGGTAGAACTTTTTAATCGAAATCGGTTGAGAAACACCAGAGATATCGAAGATTTAAGTTTAGTCACAGATGCATACAGACAATGACTGTTCGCATTAAGTATAGTGTTCGGGGTATCTCGCGGGAAATCTCGACTAGAGCCTTCTTACTTGTTTAATTTTAATTTAATTTATTTGTATTTTTAATATAGTGCGCTAGTCATACAATCTTACCAGTGCGATGCGTCTATAATCCTCGGGTGCGGTAGATACGCATTGGCTGGGTAAATTGCCGAGTGCGGGAAAGGACTTCTGTGATGCGCTGTTACAGATGTCTTAGCTACGGGCATGTGGCCAAGGGTTGCAGGGGGCCTGATCGCAGCTCCGTGTGCTACAAATGTGGAGCAGCCGGGCATAAGGCCATGACGTGTGAAGCGGTGCCACGTTGCTTTATATGTGCGGACAAGGGCCTAAACGGAGAAGACCTCGCCCACAAACCAGGGTCCGGAAAGTGTAGAACCTTTAAAGAGGCGCTCGGGATGGCCAGAGAGAAAGCACAATGATCCGCGTCCTCCAGGCAAACACGAATAGGAACTGCTAACGACTTGCTGTATCAGTTGGTGGTAGAAAAGAAGGCCGACCTGCTACTGCTGAGTGAGCAGTACAGGAATAGAGAGTCTACCTCTTGGCACTCGGATAATCTTGGTACCGCAGCCATCTGCGTGACGGACTCCGGAAAGGCACAGGTCGCCGGGCACGGACAGGGGAACGGATATGTCTGGGTGAGTTGTGGGACGGTGACATATTTCAGTTGCTACCTTACGCCCAACCAGACGATTCAAAGTTACAGAGGCCAACTTGACGGTTTTGAAGACGCAGTGATGTGGTCTCCTGGATACAAGGTGGTGGCCGGGGACTTCAACGCGAGAGCCTTGGATTAGGGTATGCCCTACCCTGACGCACGGGGTAAGCTCGTAATGGAGATGATCTCGAGAGCGGGCCTTATAACATTGAATATTGGGGACGTGACGACCTTTCGAAGACCGGGATATGGGGAAACAATCCCTGATGTCTCGTTCGCCTCGGAGGGCCTCGCTCCGCTTGTTCGGGATTGGAGGGTCATTGAAGACTACACCGCTAGTGACCACCAATATATAATGTTTGATGTAGGCAACGGTGGCTTCCAATGCAGAGAGACACGAGGGCAAATGACAAGATGGAACCTCTTGAGGATGATGACCGAGACATTTGAAGGACATCTTGCAAGGGGTGCTGAATTGATCGAAGAGGTTAGCGAGCGTAGGGGCGTATCAGCGGAGACTCTGACGGTCTCAACCATGAGTGTCATAAAGACGGCCTGTGAGGCCTCCATGCCACGCAGTCGCCCCCGGCACGATAAGAGACCTGTCTCTTGGTGGAAACCGGAGATAGCGGACCTGCGCTGAAAATGACACAGGCTTCGACGCGCCGCGCAACGTGCAAGGAATCGAATTGAAGCAAACGTAAGATCCGCGGAACATAAAGCTGCAAAAAAGGAACTTCGACGAGCCATTAACCAGAGAAAGGCCCGCTGTTGGAGGGATTTAGTGGAAGACGTAGACAGGGACCCCTGGGGACTGGGTTACAAAATCGTTACCCGAAAATTGGGAGCTCTAAAACCTGTTGAGCCAAAAGAAGCTGTGCTAATGGAGAGCGTAGTCGACGCGCAGTTCCCTCAGCACCCGGCAAGGCCCCAGAGGCATTGGAACCAAATGGAGGAAGTTCCTCTGTTTACCCTGGAAGAACTGAAGCAGGCGGTCCTCACGATGAAGGAAAAAAAGGCACCTGGCCCGGATGGTATACCGAGCGAGGTTCTGAAGTTGGTATACCGGCAGAAACCGGGACTTCTATTGCGCATGTATAATGCAAGCCTGGTAGAGGGGTTTTCTTTTCAGGTTGGAAAACGGCAAGGTTAGCACTGATAAGCAAAGGAAAAGGCGACCCGGACTCTCCATCGTCCTTCCGTCCGTTGTGTATGCTGGATACGGCGGGAAAACTAATGGAGAAGCTTATAAGGTCAAGGCTACAGGCAGCAATTAGTAACGCTGGTGGGCTCTCACCGAGACAGTACGGGTTCAGGGCGGGCAAGTCCACGAGGGACGCAGTCCTTGAGGTAGTTGCAGCGGCTAAAAGTGCCGAGGAACACAACCACTTCTCACGCCGAGTGGTGCTCCTAGCAACCCTTGACGTAAGAATTGCGTTCAACTCGGCTAGGTGGACAGACATCATGGAGGCTCTAGAGCATAGTTTTGGGGTACCAGCATATCTGCTCCGAATGATAGATGCTTATCTTGCGGATCGCGGACTGCTCTATGAGACCAGAGAGGGAGTGGAGAGGAAGGTGATCACATCGGGGGTGGCCCAGGGATCTATCCTTGGACCGGATCTCTGGAACGCCACCTACGATGGTTTACTGAGACTGGAAATGCCAGAGGAGACACGACTAGTTGGGTATGCGGACGACGTTGCAGTGACACCAATACATCTCCTTGCTAAAGAGCGGCGGGCGATTTACTTAAGGAGAACTGCCGGGGAAGGGGAAATCGTGTCCCAAGAGGAAAAAGCCCGTACAATCCAACAATGGCAAAGTCTCTGGGAGAGTGACAGCAGAGGAAGATGGACAGCGCGTCTTATTGCAGATGTGGAGCCGTGGATCAAAAGGAAGCATGGCGAGGTAGATTACTACCTTACACAGCTGCTCTCGGGACACGGCTACTTTCGCCACTATCTCCACCGAATGGGAAAGGCAGCATCACCCGACTGTTTGTACTGCCCCGCAAGCAGAGACAACGCGGAGCACACATTTTTTGTAGAGCTAGAGCAAGAGACGGAGAGCACAATCACTCCGGACCATATAGTTGCGCTGATGCTACAGAGGGAGGGCAACTGGGACCTTGTGGCACATTACGTGCAGAGGATCTTGAGGGCCAAGAAGACCGATCTTGATCTGAATCAAGATCACAGTAATGTCGAGCTCGCATGAATGGAGAAAGAGGAGCTTGCAAGAAGCCTTGGAAGAAGTATATGGCATTAAGGGCTACAGGATGGATCTAGCCCGAAGTAATGTGTTAAACGGTCCCGGACTAGATGACGAAATATGGCAGAAGGAACTGGATGAGATCACTGGGTAGTCTGGGCGCAGACCAAGAAGAGAGCGCTTGGCGCAAAAGGGCCCCACTTCAAAATAATGCGAGAGCTTTTCCGAAGTGGAAGAGGCCCAGAGAGACGGGGTTGTTAGTGGGTGCAAGCCCCACATACCACATTGCGACGGCAACGTGAGATGCAGAAGGCATTTTCCCCGCCTTAGCCAAAAAAAAAAAAAAAATCTTATTATTATTATTATTTATATTATTATTATTATTGTTATTATTATTATTATTCTTATTATTATTATTATTATTATTATTATTGTTATTATTATTATTATTAGGGGTCGGAACGCTCGATTGTAAGGCAACGTGTCTGATAGCTTTAACATGGCAAAGTTCAGCATAGCCCATACAAGCGACCTTCAAGCAGCTCATCGCCTCCCCGTGGCGACCCCGGACACTGATACTCCGGTCTCCCGACAGAGTACCTGCTAAGATGAGAAGGCGTCCCAGCTGATCCTTGACGCAAGAAAGGACCACCGTGGAAAAATCCAGGACGCGACTGCACCCGAATCGGGCGGCATCCTGGTTAGCGTCTGACCCATGGTGGGCGGCTACCTTTGAGGTCTTTCTCCGAAGCGGTAGACAAAAAAGAAGATCCGTCGCCCATGACTAAGGCATTCCAACACCTGAGTACCCAGATTGAACACCTGATGAAATGGCTGATGGGCTAATGCTGCAGTCACCGCCGTCCTATTAAAACCTGGCGAGTCTTGAAGTACGTTCAAATCGCATCACCGTTGAATTGGTGGTACAGGTGCAGTTGAGAAAACTCCTGCTTGGCGTCCGTCCTGGCTCTGAACAAAGGCACTCATAAGGTCCTTTGTCAACCCTTGCGCGGACCTCACTGCTTGCGAAGGGACCCACGGGGACATTACGGATGACTTTACATGTGCGACGAGATAGCGGCTTTAAGTTGGGACCCATACAGCATGAACAAAAACGACAACAGCCAACAAAACGAGGAAACAGGAAAGAGCGAAAAAGAAAGAGGTCTATTCGGCAGAAGTAGCATGATCGCAAGGTCGCCAATACAAAGTGCGACACTCATAGAACCTACGCCGCAGGGCACCCCGCATGCGTCAAAAGCGCTTGGGAGCCAGGCTACACCCATTGCAATGCTAGTAGATGAGCAATCGCCATCGCGGAGGCAAAGCGAGCTGCCAATTCACAGCTCACCCCGGCAGGCATTGATAAGTAAGATGAGAGCGCTAGAGGATGAGTCACTGGCACAGTGCATATCCGTACTTAGAAAGATGAAACATGCCATGCAAAGGCAGCGAAACATAAGCATGGATGTTAAAGACGGCATCTCAGAGCTTAGCGAGCTCTTTGATGTAATGCAAAATTACAGAAAAAGCTGGATTATTGCCGAAAAGGAGAGATTGGTGGGAGCCAACAAGGCTCCGATGAAGAAACCAGTTGCTGAGGGAAACGTTGTCAGTACCTAAGAGAGCCGCTACAAGCCCAGCAGCGCAAGACTCCAGCAAAAAGAAAAAAAATATGAAGGATGACGACGAATTTCAGATTGTCTTTCACAAAAAGGGAAAGACTAAGAGCGACAAACCGAAGGAGACCGCATTATCAAGCAATAGGGCAACTGCTCAAGGCGTGGCGAATCCAAGGACAAGGACACGGCCCAGGCTCGATGCACTGTTAGTCAAACCTGCGGAAGGCAAGAGCTACGTTGACGTGCTTAAACAATTAAGGAAAAACATGATGACAGAAGAAGCCGACAACGCCATACGCTCGGTTAGGAAAACAAAGAGGGTGGATATGTTAGTAGAACTATCGAAAGGAAGTAAATCTGACACCCTGTGTGAAGCAATAAAAGACACCCTCCAAGATAATGCGTCAGTAAGGGTTATCAAACCGACGACTAAGGTGGAAATCCGCGACTTGGACAGCCTGACAGAGGAGGAAGAAGTCATTGCGGCAATCAAAGCAGTGGTAGGCGACGCATGTCAGGAGATTCAAGTACACCTGACGAAGGTCAATAGCTCAGAGCAAAAACGCGCCTTCATCACCATGTCAATGGAAGACTCATTAAAAATTCTAAAGGACCAAAGGATCAAAGTTGGGTGGACAAGATGTCGAGTTAAGCCATGCCTTGACATCAAACGATGCTTCAAATGCCTTGGAATAGGACACCTACAGAAGGACTGCAACGGACCAGACCGGAGAGATGTCTGCATGAGATGCGGAGAAAATGGACATAAAATGAAGGGCTGCACGAAAACGCCAAAGTGTTGTTTATGCACACAGGAAGGCCATAAAGAGACGAACCACCTACCAGGAACGACCTACTGCAAAGCCAGATCCGGAAAGGCCAAAAAGTGATAGTTTTGCAAGCAAATCTACACAGAAGCCGAACAGCAGATGCTCTGCTATCCCAGATAGTCCTCGAACAGCAAGCAGATTTGGTTATAATCAGTGAGCAGTATAGGAATAAATCAAGTGGATGCTGGCTAGAAGATGAGTCGAAGATGGCCGCAATATGGCTCCCTGGCACAAGCAAGGCCGTTGTCCATAGTACAACGAAAGGAAGATGCTTTGTTCATGCACGAACTGAGAAATACAACATAATGAGTTGTTACCTAACGCCAAGCGATGACATCAACACCTTCGTAAAAAAAATCAATGACATTGAGGACGCGGCGTTGCAAGTTAATGGAAATCTTGTCATAGCAGGTGACTTTAACTCAAGAGCAGAAGAGTGGGGCATGCCCTCGACCAACTCAAGAGGCCGCAGAGTTCTAGACATGGCAGCAAGATTGGGACTTGTGGTCGCAAACGTCGGTTCAGCACCAACATTTAGACGGACAGGAACCATTGGTACAATCCCGGATATCACGCTTGTTTCAGAAGGACTCGCGGGACAAATCGCAGATTGGAAGCTCCTAGATACCTACAATGGAAGCGATCATGAGTATATATCCTTCGTACTTAAAGAAAGACGAACACTCAACGTCAATAAGATGATTAGGAGACGCAGATGGAATGTCAATCGGCTTAATACGACGATCCTAATAAATAAAATAGATAGGCGAGCAAGTGTAGCACGTGAGTTAGACATTGTCAACCAAACGGTGTCGATAATTAAAAAAGCCTGCGATGTCGCAATGCCTAGAACAGGCAATCCACACAGAGCGGGACAAGAGGTCTACTGGTGGACGGATGAAATAAAAAGCACTTAGGGAGACTTACATCAAGAATAGGCGCAAGCTCACCAGGGCAAGACGGAGAGAAAATTTTGCAATACAGGAGGAACAGTATAAGAGATCAAAGAAAGACCTTAACATTGCCATACGCAACAGTAAGAAAGAAAAATGGAAAGCACTATGCGACGATGTGAATATCGACCCATGGGGGCCGGGATACAAAATCGTGATGAAAAAACTACGGAATAAAAGCGCAACGCCAAATATTGAGGATGGACAGATGGACAACATAGTCAAAGCTTTGTTTCCCACGCATGTCGCAAGACCCGTCAGGGCAATAAGACGGACGACGGAAGCGCAAATAGAGCTCTTCACCAATGAGGAACTGGCTAGGGCAGCGAAAATCTTAAACAACAAGAAAGCCCCAGGACCCGATAACATCCCTTCGGAAGTGCTGAAAGTAATTGCAGAAAGTCGGCCAAATATTCTGCTCGACATGTACAATGCGTGTATTTTAAATGGGAGTTTTCACGATACCTGGAAAGTACAGCGACTAGTATTGATAGGAAAAGGAAAAGGAGACCCTACGACTCCATCCGCATACCGCCCCCTTTGCATGCTAGACACAGCTGGGAAACTCTTAGAAAAGCTGATTAAGTCCCGATTGGCACCGGCAGTAGAAAGTGCTGGAGGCCTCTCTCCTAGGCAATACGGTTTCAGACCATGCAAGTCTACAATAGGAGCTATCCAAGAGGTGGTTCATGAGGCTCTCAAGACGCAACGAGGAAACCACTACTCGAGACCCATAACTCTGCTTGCAACGTTGGATGTGAAAAACGCATTCAACAGCGTCAGATGGACAGATATGATGGCAGCACTTGAGAGACGATCTCACATCCCGGAATATCTGATGTGTATTATTGATAGCTACCTCAGCAACAGGAAATTAATTTACCAGACTAGCTTAGGCGAAAAGTGTACAAATATAAATTCAGGAGGTGCACAAGGTTCCATTCTGGGGCCGGAACTCTGGAACATAAGCTACGATGAAATCCTCCGTACAGAAATACCTGACGACACTTTTCTAGTGGGGTACGCAGACGACATAGTAGCAGTGATCACGGCACGCAACACGGAGTACGCACAAAGACAACTCACTCAGGTGATGTTAAGAGTCAAGGACTGGCTAGACGCACATGGATTGCAACTAGCGACTCTAAAAACAGAACTAATTCTAATTACCGGTAGACAAATCCCAGTAGAAGTGGATATGAGGGTCAACAATAGTTATATAAGGACACAAAAGGTGATCAAATATCTGGGCGTTAGACTAGATTCCAAATTTACTTTCGGGGCACATCTACAGTATGCAAAAAACAGAGCAGCCGAGGCGATAAGAAACCTCAGCAGGCTTATGGCAAATATCGGCGGACCAACCCAATCAAGGAGAAAACTCTTAATGGAGATCAACAACTCCATTCTGCTATATGGATGCGAAGTCTGGGCAGACACTTTAGGAATCAAATGTAGGCTGAAGCTACTACTTGCAATGCAGAGGACAAGCGCACTGAGGATAACTAGTGCATACAGAACGGTGTCCGGCGCTGCCGCACTAGTTATAGCAGGTGTGATACCGATAGATCTCCTAGCTAAAGAACGAAAGGCATTTTACGAGCTACGACAACTAGGACAATTTTGTAGGCAAACCGCATACACATGTAGACAGACAACGTTAGCACTATGGCAAGAAAGATGGGCAGACGAGAGTACAGGAAGATGGACAGCCAGGCTCATACCAAACCTGAAGGCATGGGCATGGGGACGTAGACTACTACGTCACACAAATGTTGACAGGACACGGATATTTTAGTGCCTTTATACACCAAATAGAAAAAAGCGCAGTTGCTAGCTGTGTATATGGTGACGCCTAGACCGACAATGCGGAGCACACAATATTTTACTGTGCGCGATTCACATTGGAACGAAGACGACTCACACAAGCGATCGGACAAATAACACCGGAGAACCTGGTATCAAAGATGACCGCCAGGGACGACGATTGGAAGAAAGTAGCGGCATTCTTTGGCGAAATACTTAGAAGCAATAAAAAAGACCTAGATGAGAGGTCGGAATTGGGTATCTGGACGCAGATTAGTGCTTAGCGCGTAGATGTTTCATCCACTCACTGAGGGCTCATGCTTACAAGAAGAAGGCGCTTCACGCTAAAAGGCCCCACTTCGAAGTATTGCGAAAGCGTTTCCGAAGTGGAAATAGGCCCAACGGGAAGGGGTTGTTTGTGGGTATTATACTCTGTAGAGAGCCCCACACTCCCTTACTAAGACGTTAGTAGGAAGTGCGTAAACGCATTTTCCCCTCCCAACAAAAAAAAAAAAAAAAAAAAAATTATTATTATTGTTATTATTATTAGTTTAATTTTTATGTGTTATCACTCAATTTTTCAATCTTATATACTGACAGGGAGTTTATTAACGGGGTGATCAATAAACAACGCAGAAGATGTGCAAATCAAAAAACATTGCACTTAACGACTGCAGCAAAAACACTTCAGCATTTATTTATATTAGATTCTTTAAATAGCATCGCACCAAAATATATTATTTTATTTTCACTACACTTCGCACACAAAACAAAAAATCAAACATTGTTATAGGTGCATAATTATTGCATGTTATTTAAACTGACTAAAACGCTCCGCTCATTATGCTATGTCGCAGCGCGTTTTTAACAACAATAACACATACATATGTTATACTCGCATTCTTATTTTTTCACAAGCAGGAAAAGCAAGAAATAACAGCCTGAATGTGCGCAAAAAACACTATAAAGAACTATCACACGGCGACTATATCTAGTTGCAAACACTTCGCCTATGTTCAGTGCTTTTAATAAACACAATTTAATTATTATTATTTCGCGTATAAACTTTAATTGAATAAAAAGACGAACGATTAGCCTCCAACGGTGTAAAGTAGTGGAACAAGTGGAATTGTGGATGTGTGGAAGTTAACGATCGCATACATTAGTACATTACATAAGTAGTGTTACATGTGTGTTCTCCAGTAAAATATCCAGGGCTAATGTAGTGCAGGTCCTCACCACTCCCGTGATTTCAACACATTCCATTCTTTCTCTATTTTTATGTTTGTTTATTTTTTTAACGATAATGGTGTAGAATGGTTTAGGTTGAGAGTCATGATTGAGTATATGTCCTACATAGAGTATCTTCGTACTTGCCCCGTGCTATCATAATGTCATTAGCATATCCCTGGCATTGAATGCAAATGCTGGTAAGTCTACTTAATTGTTTATCTAGCTATATACTTCATAAAAGTGGTGATAAGAACTCCCTCTTGTAGTTGTAACTCTAACGGTTCTATCTTGTATAGATGACATAGCCTGTCTGGATCTTTGTAGGTCTGAAATCCATCTACTAGAAGTTCTGTCCAAACCTCTTCTATTTTAAGCTTCTTCAATGTCTAAAAGTGCACTGACTGTACCGTCCTTAGTAGTAGAACAGCCGAGCGCATCGTAAATTGAACTGCGTTGCTTGCTGCGGACTTTGTATTCGCAGAGTTCTTCTATTGCAATGGTCCACTACCTTTCCCAACGTTTTCAACAAAAACGACGTTAATGTTATCAGTCTGAATGACTTTGTGTTGGTGATATCTGTCTTCCCTATCTTGGGGATGAAGACCACCTTAGCTCTACTTCAAGTACTCGGTACATGACCGTGTGCTAAACTACTAACTAATATAAGTATCATTTCACCTTGAGTGTTTCCCACAGTGAACAGCCTTCTTCAAAATTAATGCTACTACATTTTGGCTTTACCGCAATCGGAACGCAGTCCCTAGTTGGGCATTTTGAAAGAATAGTAAAATTAAAAAGTCTTTGATCCATGATTACCAACTAATCAGCGGTGTATATGCTTTTTAATCCATTATTAGCCCATGGCTCCTGTACAAGGATGTTGGACGTTGCGGCGGCGGCTGTCCTCGACGTGCTGGGACGCTTCTCTGCTTATGCCCTCTTGGGGATGTCAGTGGGAGAGTCGGCTCATTGGTGGTAATCTCTGCTGCAGTTGCCTCAATCACCACTTCATCTTTGAGCTGTTCAGATTTGATCGGTTTGCGTCATTCAAACCGCCCTGCCCTCCGAGTTGTGGCAGTTTTGTTATTACTTACCTAGCCAAAGTTAATTCAATTACGTAAGTATAACATAGACTACTGAAAGTAATTTAAATATGAACACATAAAATGAGTTAAAAGATTTAGCCAATGCAGTTTTCTTTAGCATGTGCATATAACACGTGCATTCCAACCCAATTTATATATTCTTTCCATCCACATTGAATTGTATTACACGTGAACTACAACTTTATATACATTTTCATAGAAATTAAGTATACGAGCTGGCCGGCTTCGCACGGTTGGTGTACCCATTCAAAAAAATAAGACATTTGATGCAACCGTTCTAAATATGAGCGTAGAGTACATACACATATATTACGGCGATTGTCCGGACTTAAGAGGTTCTTAAAATTACAATATAAAAAAAAAAAATAATACATAAAATTATTTGCTAACATGTTGTAAGGCGAACAGTTGACTCAAGCTGACACATCGATGAAAGGTGACTTTGGCTTTGAGAAAACCAAATAGCTTATTACTATTACGCGTTTTCAAGTAGAAATTAAGCATTTTTCCGCGGTAAAAAGTAGATTATGTTCATCAGGGATAATTTCGGCTTCTAAGGTTAAAGAACTTTTCAAATCGGACCAGTAGTTTCGTATCCTATTCAATACAAACAAACAAAAAATCAAATCTTTCCTTTCTATAATATAAGTATAGATTAACGACCAATTTCTGAATGTCCAGTTAAGCTTGCAGTTAGTTGACAGCGGAATAACTTTGTTGCTCGAGCTATCCGGGAGATGAGCAATTTGGTTTTCTCAAAGCCAAAGTTACCTATCATCGATATATCACTATTGCCTAATGGTGTTGCCAACCTTAACGGGGAATTCACCTGTTTTTCGATGTGTGACTCCCAAACTGCTATATACAATTAGTTTCTATGAGCCCTGATGTAAACGGCAACGATGGAAAAGCTTTTTAGTTGTTGAGGAGCATGTGTTTGTGGACCTAGAAGACTCAAATAAGCATTTTGCAACTTTGCTTCTTAAAAAGAAAAATAAACAATGCAAGTTTCAGCTTGAGTCAGCTTTTCACATTACGATGATTGTTTTTGATATTTATAAATCGGGACTTATTGGTAACCGGACCTCCAGGCATCGGATAAGTAAGTGCTAACCGAACATTAAGAAACTCAAATTTGACTAAACTTATATGGTGTTCACACTACGGTTGCGTTTTGCGTTAAATACCAACAAGCAGCTTCTTGCCCATACAAATAGCATAGGGGCCTAGTGGTGACAAAAAGTTGAGTTTAGTTTGGATGTAGTTGCGTGTATTCAATTTACGTAACTAATACATTCGATTGACTCAAAAGGAACTACCCATTTTCGTATATCGTTCTCAACTATCACCACTGATTCAAAAAACGGTTTGCCGGCAAACAAAAAAAAAATAATTAATTGTAAAGATGTCGCAACAAAATGGTAAGCAATTGTTCTTTTTAAATATTATACGATATGTATGTTTAAGAGATTTTTGTGGTCGACTGCCGCAACAAAAGCTCTAATAGAACTTTGACAGGAGAACATTGATGGGTTTCGGGGAGCCAGGAAGAACTCCCATATTTATAAGGAAATGGCGGAGAAAATGATTGATTATGGATCATCGCACATGGAGATTAAAACAAGGTGGAAATCTTTATGAAAAAATACAGGCAAGTTAAAAAAAAGACAGCTTTTTGATTAACTTATGTTAATTACTTATTTACATAAATGTATTTATAGGGTTGAATATGCAAAGGTGGGACCTTCCGGTGGCACGCCATCTTCGTGAAAGTATTTTGAGAGCGTGGCCAGTGTACTAAACATGTCGGACACTGTGAGCTACCATCCCATAGCCGATAACCTAGGTAATATATTGAATTAAAACTATTGCATATATTTAATATAATACATACAATTCTTACAGACTTCTCGCGGTTAATTGAAGAGGAACCTAGCAGTAGCGAAAACTCGATGACAGAGCCTTCATGTTCGGGGGCAAAGCGACGGTGGGTCGACAACTCCGCAAAATTAGTTGCCATAGAGGAGAATATTTAATAAATGCACTGCGGCTTAAATTTGAAATGTTTATTTAATTTGAATTATTCTTTAAAAACTCTACAGCTAAAGCTTGTCGAACTGCTTCGGCACTAGCATTCATATTGCCCAGGAATACTTCAAGCTCCGGTTGGACATTCCCATGTGCAGTTTCAGCTTCCCGTTGCCAGTTCTCGCACACTGAGCTTTTGTGCATATTGCAGAAATTATGTAAAATGCAACAGCAAGCAATAATTTGGGAAGTTTTGTCAATACGGTTGTCCAATCCTTTCCCAATCCTCCGAAAGCGAGCCTTGAGATCGCACACTGAGCTGTTGTGCATATTGCAGAAATTATGTAAAATGCAACAGCAAGCAATTATTTGGGAAGTTTTGTCAATACGGTTGTCCAATCCTTTCCCAATCCTCCGAAAGCGAGCCTTGAGATGGCCAAACGCGTTCTCCACCACACTCCTGACTCGATAAATTATAATTAAAGGCACGTTGCTGAGGTGTTGCTTCTACGGAAAACGGGTAGGGCTTCATCACGTTTCTTGAAAATTTAAAAGCCGAATCTCCAAGAATTTACACTGGAACCCCTACGCCATTTACCTCCTTTGCATTATTTTGCAGCAAGTCCGTATTCACTATCTTCGATTTTAGGCTGGAGGTTTCGAAGATTCTCGAATCATGGCATCTTCCAGGACTGCCAACGCTAATGTACGTGAATCTATAACTGTTCACAAAAACAATTCTTTTAATATTTCTTACCGGTAGTCTACTAAGGCGAATAGCACGGTGGAATACCAACCCTTATAGTTGCGGTAGTCCACGGCATGCTCAGACTTTTGTCGCACTTCAAAGTGGCAGCCATCTATGGGCGATATTCAATTAAATTTTTTTTATAATAACATTTACAAATATCTTACCCATTGCCCCAAAGTACTGTGGAAAGCCAAGGTCTTCAAACCCTTTTACACAATCTTCTATTTTCTATTGTGTTAAGAAATTTGCCGGGAGATAGTCATCAGCAAGTCTGATAATAACTTCCCGGCAGAAATCAAGGAGGTTTTGGCATACATATGCTTTCGACACACCAAACAATCTTCCCACTGTGCGATACTTTTTTCTCACAAGTGTCCAAATGCTACGACGGCGTCCTGGGTCACCCAGCAAATTAAATGTTGTTGCAGACCTTCCCGCCATATTCATGCATTTTGTCAACATTGCATTATTCTGCTCCATTGCACATAATAATTCCAAAAGATTGCATGAATTCATATTGTTTTAATATAATTATTTTTTTTAGCGAAATCAAAACATAGCAGCTGCTGTTCACTTCACGTATAACGCATAACGCACTTTTGCGCCAATGTGAACACCAATTCTGCGTTATTGCGTCGATGACGATATCGATAGCAAACTCACTGTAGTATAAAAGCCACATTAGAATAGTTTGACTAACCGCACATTGAGAAATTGGGCCTAAGTCGTATAACATGTGCATTACAGACCAAAGTACTTTTCTATGCAAAGTATTCACAGTCGTACGGTACATGCATTTCAATTCAATATACTTTTCGAAGTATAATAAGTCGTCTAACACGTGCATTACCAGTCGATATACTTTTCTGTCATAAGTATGTAAAGTCCTGTTACACATGCACTACAGCCCAATATCCTTTTCAAAACACTGTATAATACCCCGATTCCACTAGGCTTCATTTATCATAACAGCGAAGTTAATGCAGGTCGTTCCACTATCAATCCAACTGATACTGCGTAAAATTTAAACAGAAATCCGATTAAAAATCCGCTGACAGCTGTTTTATTTTCTGTTATACTCAAATTGGCACTGTTTATAGCCAAATATCGATAAGAAATTTGGTATTTTTGCTGGCTACAGCGCTGTTAAGCTACTCTGTTAACGAAAGATGAGCATCTTCGTAGCAACCAAAGTCCGTAAATAATTTATCAACTGGGAGATGTCGATTCCAACTGAGCGAAATTGAATATGATTCAGATTCACTACATATGAATCTAATTCGAATAAATGCTACATTACCTAGTTCCAATCACATCCGAGCATCCGGCTCTAGTGGAATCGGGGTATAAAAATTTATCTTAAAGTTTATGCAAGTTGAAGCCATTCGGCTACAGGTTACTTTTTATACCACAAGTTAAAAATGTGTGAAAAACGGCCACGGGCTTAATAAAGTAGTCCAGGTTGACATCGATTTTTCCCGACACTCTGCCACAAATTGCTCAACACGTAATTGATTTCGTAATGGGCAACGGAGTTTGCTTGACCGCGACCAACATTTGTTAAATTAAACTTCAACATTTACGAAAATCGTCGTGTTAGGAAAAAAAAAATAATACAAAAATTAAAGCTTAAACAGGTGATCAATAATGTGTTTTAAAATTGTTTCTGTCAACTGCTCCCGCAGATCAACATTTTGAAAAGACACTAGGTCAAAACACATTAGTAATCACGTTTGTTTTGTTATATAATTTAAATCGAAAATCTAACCAACCGACCAAATTTTTGATAATTTCTTTGTTATACTCTGATAACGAAGGTAAAGAGGAGGCAAATTATTGCGCGATGTCGTTCAAAGATATGCATCAAACATTTTCAAGCGCAGCGATCACCCCTGCCACCTTCGTATTCACCCTATGCAAGAAGAGTCCTTACCTAATGGCTTTATACTGGTATCAGAGTATTCCACTATTGTTCATTTTGGCTTGTTTAATCTTAAATGATTAAAATAATAGTAAAAAGTAGAAAAGCTTTCCGACTAGAAGAAACTCCGAACAATTTTTCAAATTATTAAATTTTTTTATCAACACAAAAAAATACAAATAAAATGTTCCAATAATCGTAATAAAATCTTATACGCTTAGTTAAGACGTAACTTTAACCATTATGGATTAAAAATACTTACTTGAAATATTCGCAAAATTGGGTGATTAGTCTGAAAAAAAAGTAGCTTTGTATAGCTACGTACAGCTGCGAACTTAATAATAGGACCACCAAGTTTCTTTTACTTACAGGCCAAAAAAAAACTGGAAGTCACCGATAGAAATAATAGAGCCACAAATGCGTTCTTCATAAAAATCGTGGTTTTTTACCTAATCTATATATATAAAAGAGTTTGTCCTGATTGTCTACATTGACACAGCCTAATCGAAAAGAGCTAGAAGGCTGATATTTTCACAAAGTATTCCATGCAGGTAGTAAGTGAGCACTAAGAAAGGATTTTTATTTTGGAGAACTCCTTCGAGGACCTCCCATACACCTAGGAGCGAAAACAAAACACATGACTCATTCCACTGCTGGCGCCTGATTGTCGCACAAGCTGAGGGTTTGATCGCGAGCGAGTTTAAAAAAACAAAACAAATGCGCAGGGACGCCTTCGCTTCGCAGACGCACAGTCATCAAAAAAGGTTCGTACATTTGCAAAAAAGAAACGGATTTTCGCGTCTTAATGAATAGGTGCATACAAAAATTAGTGAATAATGCGCTTGAAAATTTGAATTTCATAATTTTATTAACATGTATCACTTCGCACAGTGCACAATTTATTTTAAGATTTGTGTGCCTTTAACAATTGATTTACGACCCAAGTAGAGTTTGTTGTTGTAAGTGTTGTTGTTGGACCCGCACTGCTACTTTTTGTTGGTGTCATTGATTTAAAAGGACAAAAACAACAAATTCAAACTTGGTCCGTCAAGAAAAACTTTGCACACCAAAATATGTTATGGGTGTGGTTTTACCTACTTGCTAATTATCATACTCAGACAAAACGTTACACATAAACACATACATATAAACACAAGAAGATTTACTTTTGATCTTTCATTTGCCATTGTTTTGATATAATTTTAGAGCTGACTTTTGTAACTTTGGTTCATGTTGCAAATGCACATATGTAAGTACATACATATGTCAGTACACTGTTGTTGTAAATATATGTATATTAACAAATGCAAGTGCAAATATGCAAGCTAAAAGAAAGCAAAAAATGTTCACCAAATATATTCCGTGCAAAAACAAACACACTAACAAATAGATACGAAAGAAAATTTAATTTTAAATATATGCAAAGTTGCATACATATGTATGTACATACATGTAATTGTATCTGTTTTTCTATATCGAGCCCTTTGCTCGAAAATAAATAATTTCGAACACCTTTGTATAGGGGTGGATTTGCCTACTTGCTGCTTATATACCTCAGACAAAAGGTAACACACAAACACAATTTCGAACAAGCAAAGGGCGTTCACATAAGTTTGTATACAAATATATGCATGCCTATGTCGTACGTGTGAATTCGTCCCAAACCCAAAGAGCCGCTTAAAACTTAACAGAGCGCGCGCGTCGCGAATTGCCTAAACTCACACGTACACGCGAGAATCTACATCATGAATCACATGTACCTGCCTTTAGCTTTGATTCAGTGCGTGCGAAGAAGGTAGCGATACTAAGCTTTTTGTTTGACGTGAAAGAGTGAGCCGAAATGGGCAACAACAAAGGCGCATGATCGGAGCGAGATTTGAAAACAAATTTGTCTTCCAGCGCCGAACATGAAGAGCGATGCGCGCGCGTTTTTACGTTTTAAGCTGCCTCTTTGGGCTTGGGACCAAGAGCGCGAATCACACGTATGACGCAGACATGCATGGATTCGATCAATTCTATGATTGTATTCAGGATGTAGGTGTACCTATGCCGACTGTCACCACAACACGAGAATGAGCGAATCTAAAAACAAGTAAGAGAAATCCCGACTAAAAGATACCCTGAACCCGTGTATTAAAATGACTTGCAGTAGTGCACAGTAGCTATAAAGTTATACATAGTTTCAAATGCCATTATTACATTTTCTAAATTCTAGATTTTTTCGTTATCGATTACATGTGTATATCGGAAACCAGAATATTCATCGATAGTTTGAAATAAACTTGATCTGCCTATGGCTTAGAATAAGTTATGTTCCAAATTTGAAATCTCTAGCTCTTATAGTCTTTGAGGTCTTCGCGTTCATACATACGGACGGACGGACGGACAGACGGACATGACTATATCGACTCGGCCGTTGATGCTGATCAAGAATATGTATTTTTTTATTGGGTCGGAGATGTGTAATGGGCCGCTTGTCGATTAAAATAAAAAAAAATAAATTGCGACAGCCCGGAAGTATGCAATTTTTTTTTGTAAATCTTGTCCCAAAACCCCAAAAATAACATCTGAGAGATACATCCCGCAGCTACTTGGCTTAACAAGTTGGAAGTTAATTAAATCGGCTAAGACAATAACTACCAACTTAAACCAAACTTTAAATAAAAACAAAATAAATATATAAGAAAAAAATAAAAATAAAAATTTTTTTTGGGGATAGGACCTGATGACAGCGCTATCTAGCGGCGACCAAATCTGGTAAACGATAAAAGTGTTAGGAATCGCCAGATAGATTTTAGGGACAAAAATCAAAATACCATTTTAGGGAAAAGGGATAGCCGACCAAAATCTGGTCACCTGACTGTTTCCGGCAGATAGCTCGAGGAGTGAGTTTTTGGATCGTGGCAGATCGAGAGGCGACGCGCCCAAGCGGCGAAAAGACAAAACCCAAAGAGAAAAAAAAACATTTTTTTTATGAACGTCTTTATTTTAAATTTTTAAAAATAAAACGAAAAGAAAAAAAGAAAATCGCGAGTGCGAAAACCTCAGCCCGATCCCAACAACAACGTTGGTAAAGGCGAATTGGAGCTGCAGGCAATCCTAACCTGAAAGTGGAGCTGGAGGTGCGGTTTTTGGGTGCGGACACGCATATGGTCGAATATATTTAATCGCTCGTTCGTCGGCGAAACACCAACGGCAGCGGAGCTTGCGGCGTGGCAATCACTGGAGAGGTGGAAGTCCCAACTAAGACGAGCTTTGGCAGCCGCATGTGCAATGTTGCCGAACAGAGTTCCAGGATCATAACAGGAGGATTTTGAGCGTGGAGCCGGTAAATAATTTTATTTAATATTTACCCCCTACTTTTTGTCTCGCCTTATGCCCTCTGGCAATCTCACATTTTTTGTTTGTAAACCTAACCTCAATGTGCCGGTCCAATACCCAAACCTTTAAAGGCATGAGCCATTGCATGTATATCTTCACACATATATTGCCTACCGCGCAAATAAAGCGTAATATTCACAGAAATTTAAGTTGTTAAATAGTTAAGAAAAAAGAAAATCAGTCAAATCCGAATTTAGTGAAACCTTAATGGTATTAATACTACCTTTATGATAGTTTAAATGTTTAGAATGAAAAACAAAATTGTTTTTCGTTTTAGTTATTTTTGCATAAAAGCTTTATAGCAAAGACACTCAACCCTACCCCAAGACTTCGACCTGTCGATCAATTTAAAGTATCTATCTAAAGTAGTATATGTTTTTGTTTGAAAAAGTAAAAGCGCCTTCCGCGTCGTATAAATTCGAATGGTTGAGAAGTGTTCGGTTGTTGGCTGGCTGTTAGAGGCAAAAGCTGCAAGCTATAGAGCACAAGCAGTGCACGCTCTTCAAGCATTGCCTATTTTTAGGCTGGAATAAACAAAACAAAAAAAGAAAACAACTAAAACGAACACTAAGAATTTGAATAAACATTGAACATGAATGAAATTGATTAACATAAAGAAAAAACAAAAACATAAAAAAACAAGTGAAAACGTTGCAGTCGGACGCAACCGACTGCGGAATACTTTGATACCAGTAATAGAACGGATGGTAATGAGTCTGCTTGCAAAGGAGTGGGCCGGGTGGTAAACATCGCCAGCTATCATGTTACCAAATTTGGTGACTTTAGCTCAAAAACTGTGGAAGGTAACTGAACTTCCAAATGTAAAAGGTGGGCGGCAAAGGTGGGTGTGGCATCCAAATTTTTGAATCAATTTTTTTAACTGTCACCATCTATATTCATACCAAATTTGGTGGCTCTAGCTCAAAAACTGTTAGAGATATAGCCGATTCCGATTTTATAAGGCGGGTGGCTTGGGTGGGCGTGGCATCCAAAACGTTGATGCAGATCTTTGGTAGATGTTGCCTTCTATCTTTCTACCGAATTTAGGGGATGTAGCTTAAAAACTCAAAGAGATATCGAAAATTCCGATTTTAAATGGTGGGCGGCAGAGGTGGGCGTGGCATCCAAATTTTTGATGCAGATCTTTTGTAGATGTCACCATATATCTTCCTACCAAATTTGGTGACTCTAGTTCAAAAAAATGTGGAAGATACACGCATAACCGTTTTAACAACGGCGGGGGGTGGGGGGCGGAAGGTGTGGGCGTGGCATCCAAAATTTTGATGCAGTTTTTTGGGGAACGTCATTACCTATCTTGTCACAAAATTGTGTGGCTCTATCCCAAAAGATGTGAAAACCATAGGCGTTTCCAATTATTGTATCAGTAAGGATGGGGGCGGAAGGAGTGGGCGTGGAATCCAAAATTTTGATGCAGTTTTTCGGATAGCTTCATCACCTATATTGACACAAAATTGTGTGGCTCTATCCCAAAAGATGTGAAAACTGTAGGCGTTTCTAATTTTTAAGGCGCAGTAAGGATGGGGGCGGAAGGAGTGTGCGTGGCATCCAAAAATTTTAAGCAGTTTTTTCAGGGATGTGACTACCTATCTTCGTGCAAAATTTGGTAACTTTAGCTGCAGGAATGTGAGAAATATATGGTTTATCGGTTTTCAGTTATCGATTTGATCGATTTCCCAGCCTGCTAGTAGGCGTGGCAGCCCAATCTTGACACTTTATCTGACCCGGCTCTAGACAAACATAATTGCGAAGTTTCAAGTCTCTAGCTCTACGGGTGTCAAAAAAAGTTGCGTTCATACAGACGGACAGACACCATGAAGGACATTGCACAAAACCAATATACTATGAGACCTTCGGTATCAAAGTATAAAAAGAAAGAATAACCATAGATTTTTAGTAATATATATTGAAGCCCTAATGCCTATAATTAAGATCCCAAGCCATGAATATTATTAATAAATTGTACACTATGAATATGAATTAAATAATTTTTTTTTTTGGGAAAATCATGCTGCATTTTAGGGACGCAGGGTAGTCGTCGAAAAGTTGTTGTTTTTATTCGGCTGTAAAGGATCATGGTAGGGTGGGCGACTGCTTCGGGAAAGCAACACAAAAAAAAATTTTTTTGTTTTTGGTTTTGATCGGTAGTCGTTATAGTTTAGTGGACCTATCCTTTGTAACCAGAGCGGGCAAACTAGCGAAAAGAAACGTTTCTGAATCGTTTCGTTTCGTTCTTTGCACAGAGCGAAATACTAACAAAACCCGATAAAATGGACCTGTAAAAAAAAAGAGTTCTGTTCAGTTTGCGTTCGTGAGCGCAAACTAAACGTAAAGCGAAATGCTCTCATCTTGAGATGCGGACAAAGGGAATCGGAACGATATGCAATCAGGGCGAATAGTTCGCAAACGTTTGCTGCTCAATTTTTATACACTTTTTTTTCTTTTCTCTTGTTTACTTCTATGTTTCTCTCAGCTTTGTTCTTGCTGAAGTAGAACTAAAAGCCGATCATTTCGCATACGATTCCTTTGTATATGTTTCGTTCCCAAACGTTCGGCAATATAAAGTTAGTGGTTTCGTTTTCCCTCACGATAATAACCGCTTCAAAACATATGAATAGTTTCTTAGCTTTCGCGAACGGTTCGTTAAACGTTTCGTTTGTTTGCCCGCTCTGTTTGTTACTTCCTCCATCCCCGCTCCTATCCTTAACCTCCTCATTAGGTACGCGAAATTAATTATTTATTACTGTCCCGAGCAAGTCTCAAAGCATTTTTCTATACCCACTCCCAACAGCGACGAGCATCGGCCGGCTGCAAGCGCGTACCAATGCTTTTTTTTAGAGACCAATCTCACCAGCTCCTTACCCGTGACATGTTACAGATGCTTGCTTCTGCCTGTTATATACTTTTGCACAAATCAATTATACCCCCTTTTTTTTACCCATTTCATGAGTTCAGGGTATAAAAATAATGTAAAACTTTACGCATCGATTGCTTGCAAAACAAATTTTTCTTATATTTTGTAGCCACAGTAAGATTACAGACAGAAAAAGAAAGAGAAAACATGTAACGGTAAATGATACTCACTCACTTAATACTCAATGTATTTAAATTTCTTTTGTTGTTTTTTAAACACAAGAAAAATAAGTCGATCTTAGGACTTAATAATTGAAACAACATTATATATTGTTGTCTTCTATTTTGGCTATTATATAAAAGTTATATAGACACTGCATAAGTGCATTTAAAAATTACATAAAACTAAGCAGTCTAAATATTATGGTATATTAAAATAATATAAGTTGGGATATTAAACGTTGTAACAATCGTTTTACAGTGAAGTCAATTGACTCACAGCCAAATTAAAATATGGCTATTGAAACTTTAGATATTAGTGGTGTTTTGGTGCCGCGTTCAGTTATTGCCATAATTGGTGATAGAGCCTGCCTTTTTAGATCTATTTCCTACCTTTTATTTGGTAGGCAAGGCTTCCATGGCACCATACGCCAACACATTGTAGCCCATGTTGTAACCAACTGGGAAACTTTTGCTTGCTTAAGCTCAAACTTGAATGGAGAGTGTTATAGCTCTTCTGAACAATAAAGGCAGAACCAAACGATGCTTTCTTCCTTAAAGACTCGCAGCAAGACTGAACGAAAAGTATGCTTACGCATTAAGCATGAACGTCTATAGCCATATGTTGCTTAAGTGCTTTGTCTCTTCTTCTTCTTTCTTTTGGACAACCAAATAACAAAATCAGCTGGTTCATAAAATAGTGACAAACAGAAATAAAAGATGGATAAGCGCGACCAATTAAAAAAAATATGTTTAGCGATGAATGCATTGTGTGATGATCTTGTGCAGTGCGACACATAAATAGAGACCGGTATTTGCACGGATTTTACAAAGTCACATTCAAGCCCATGATGATCCAGGACAGCCTACAATTTTTTATTTATACGCGGATGAGTGTGCACCAACTCCAGGCATTACTGAAATTGATTGAGCCAGAAATTGAGACAACAATTAGAAAGAAGAGTTCATTTATTAGTGCCGAGTGCAGGTTGTCTATTCTGTTGCTGTGAGTACACATATTTACATATACTTTTCAGAAAGTACATTTCAATAAAAATTTTACAAAACAGGTTCTTGTCGCAGGGAGTTCCAATGCAAAAAATTGCTTAATCATTTAAAATGGGCAAAAAAAACGATTCGCTGCATCATTTATGAAACTGCAGACATCCTTTGGAGAACGTTGTACCCATTTTATGTTGGTGAGCCAAATTTAAATGACTTTGAGGAAATTGTGCAAGACTTCTCAGCTATGTGGAATTTCCCAAATTGTATTTGTGCGGTAGATGGGAAACACATAGCCCTTCAATGTCCACCTAATAGTGGCAGCCAATTCTTCAATTATAAAAAGTATCACTCCATTGTACTAATGGCAGCATGCGATGCGAAGTATAGCTTTACGATGGTTGATGTTGGAGCATATGGTTCTCAAAATGATTCAGGTAAATAATATACACAAATCTATTGCAAATTGAAGCTAATAAACCGTTTTTCATAGGCATATTCCAGAATAGCAAGTTTGGCAAAGACATTATAAATGGAACAGTAATGAAGTGATACACCATTTTTTTTGTTGGAGATGCAGCGTTTCCTTTGGGACTGCATTTGATGAGACCCTAAGCTGGTCAAGATTTGCCACCTTTGCAGGAAAATTTTAACAAAAGGCTATCAAGAGCACGTAAGGTAATTGAGAATGCGTTTGGAATATTGGTGGCAAGATGGAGAATACTCCAAACTACATTGCACATGTACCCGAAAAATGCAGAGAAAAGAGTGCGCTATGTTAAATTCATATACTTATGGTACTGCATGTGAGCTTCAAGCAGCAGCAGAAATTTATGCTGCAAATTTTCAAGTTTTTTTAAAATGGAAATTTATTACAAGCATTTGTTAAAAGATTGCGTTTTACCGGTCCATTAATGAATGGACATTTTGATGTTTATATTCCTTTAGAGGAAGTATTAACTCAAGATGAAAATGTTGAAAATCCCGTTAAAAGACTTAGTCGGATCACCGACAAAACAAACAAAACACGAAAACATTCAGTTGAAAAATATCTTGATAAAAATAGGGATAGCACATAGAAGCATCAAAAAGATTTCAGGTTAATCAGGAAAATAGAATATTAAATACACCTATTTCCCGATTTACACTGAAGATAGGTTCCAGACAAATCCGTGTAAAATGAAATCTTTGATTTTCCTATATAGAACCGAGGAAAACGTGTTATGATCCGGCCTTTTCTTCCCAACACTGTATCGATCTGGCTAGCAAATCGGTTACCCAGGGATGGATACGACCTCGATACAATGTGGGCCGGAGTAAAAAAAATTTATATTTTTACAAAAACTAACGACAAACGGACAAGCAGCAAATCTTCGCGGCATCGGACAACTTTAGGAATACCTATGGTGTTATATATGTACCAAATAGTCATTAACAATAATATTAATATCGATCGTACTAAAGTATCGCATATATATACCGCATGTAATTAGAATCGATAACTCTCAGATAGAATGTAATGAAAGAACCAATAAAGAGTCGGATACCACAATCAATGCAGTCAACACGTAGATCTAAACGTATCAATTGGCGGTGAGGATAAAACTGAAAAAAATATCTACATCGTTCTTGTAATTTGTGTCATGTCGCGTCAGTTTAACAGCCTTAAAATGGCGAACGAACAAAGAGAAATTGAATAATTGTTGGCTCAACAGCAACAATTTGCCAAGAACATGCTAGAACAACAGCAACAATGGATGCAATCGATTCTCGATCGTAGTGTACTCCAAAGTGGGAATTCAAGCCAACCCAGTGAATTAGCCATATGCCTTCCGTTTCCAAGTTTTAAAAAAGAACAGCAAATTGGGAGTCATATCTCCAACAGCTAGCACAGCATTTCGTGGCGTATGCCGTGTCTGCTCCAGAAAAGCAAAAATCATATTTTCTTTCCTGGATTGGCGCAGACATGTTTGAACTGCTAAAAAACCTTTTTGGTGTAGACAATTTAAGCGAAAAAACATACAGTGAACTAACGGAAAAGTTAACGGAACATTTCACAACGAAACGTCACGTAGTAGCCGCTCGATACGAATTCTTTAACCGAATGATGCTGAACTCACAGTGACACCGTGATTGGGTTGCCGATCTTCGTGGAACTGCGCGCGAGTGTCAATTTGTATGCAAAGCCGCACAGTGTTTTTGCAATTTCGTAGATGAGATGATCCGCGATCAAATCAGAGTAAACACGCCTTTTGATGCTGTTCGTTCATCAGCATTACAAAAAGTACAGCCGTCCCTAAATGACGTATTAATTATCGCAGAAACGGTTGAAACAACAACTAAAACAGTAGCAGTGTTCAAGGGACTTTACTCCTACGACCTCGGGTGCCAGGCGAAACTTCTTCCAGAAGTCGATCCCCAGGTACAAATTCTGGACCAGGCCGGGGCACACATACAGCGTCATCTCGTGCGTCTCGTTCTTGTACCGGACCGGGACACGAATCTTACCCAATACCGAGTAACTCGCACCTCCTGCGGCTCGCACCTTAGAAGTCTGGGGGGCCACGCTTTTCCCATCTTCTTGATAATCTCCACTGCTCCTGCACCTAGCAAGCTGACTGTCGCCCCAGTGTCCAGAAGCCCCTTCACCGTGCGCCCTTGAAGCTGCACTTCGGCAAAGGCTCGATCGTCGCCATTGAGCACCGGTCCAAGAGCCTCGCACACGCTCCTGCGTTCCTTACGGCGTAACGCTGGCCTTCTCCGCTTCCGTGGAATTGGTGAGCACTGGCTCTGCTTTAAGCCATCCTCTTCGGCAAAGATCCGGGCTCTGGCCTCTTCGTATGCGGCTTGGCGCGCTTCCAAAGGCGGTCGTGTCGACCAATTGGGCCTCGGTAAGTGCTCGCTGTTGGCTCTCCTTACTATGTCCTTAACTAACATGCAATCCTTCTCCGCTTCCGTGGAATTGGTGAGCACAGGCTCTGCTTTAAGCCATCCTCTTCTAGTGCTTACATCTTACATGCATGGTGCGCGACTCCTCTGCCTATGTCAGGCTCTGCCTCTCGTTTCCCGAACGACATTTTGGGCATTTCGGCAATACCACTCCTGGAAGTCCACATTTGTAGCAGAATATGTTACGCACGGTGGCCTCACACTCCCAAAACGTGTGCCCTCGCTGTGCGCAGTTCCAACACGTAAGCGCGTTGCTATCGCCGCTACCGCCTCTGGGCCTGTACAGCGCTTCTACTGCCTCGTCCGGTGCAACTTCCGCAGTGGCTTCATCCTCCTCGTGGAACGCCTCGTTCACCTGGTAACGGTCCCTAGGCCGACTGACTTGCTCCGTTGTGGTCGGACTCCTCGACCAACGTGACGACAGCATCCTCTCTGCGACATGGCATTCTTCTCGCAGCCTCTCCAGGTCAGTGATCCACATCGGATAGATGACCCGTGAAATCCCGTCTCGGATGTTCACCTTCACGATCTTGATCAGGTCGTGGTCGCTGACGGGTACCTCCAACCTAGACCTGAGAGCAAACATGGCCTGCAAATAGTCGTCGATGCTCTCTCCTGCCTTTTGTCGCCGCTCACGAAGCTCCTGCTCCCACTCGAAATTTGACCTGCGCGTTTGGGACCGCTGTTCGAGCGCGTACCGCAGATTGGGTAAATCCGTCGCTCCTCTCGTCCTCAGGAACATTTAATACCAGTCTTTGGCCCGTCCCTCTACCAAAGTGTGAAAGTCCCGTAGGACATCAAGCCACGGCACCTGGTAGACTTGCCTCAGATGATCCAGTCTGAGGATAAATTCGCCGACTGGCATTCCAGATGGGCTGGCATCGAAGACCAGACCCTATCGACGCATCGGGATCACCTCAGGTCTTGGTTCTGAAATTCCTAATGGTCTCCGCATTGGCTGGCCATCTCTCGGCTGGGCTTCGCTGTGCGTTCCAAAGCCCCAGTGTTCCGCCTGTTCCCGCTGCTCGGATTCCAGAGCGCGGTTGTCGAACCAGTGTCCTTGAGCTGCTGGAGGTTTTCGCTGTGGAATTGCGCTGCGATCGGACGGTGGTGCGGAGTTTGGATCTGGCAATGGGCGTAAAGTTTGCTGCGCGTCTTTGGGCCCCGACAATTGCGTGTAGAGGCTGCTCTCCCGGATGGCTTTCACATATTCAAGCATCTCTCGCCTGTTTTGCGCCTGTAGCTCCCTAGCTTCCGATAATGCTGTATTTATTGCAGCTCTCAGCTCGCTCTGAAGGTCCAGAGGTGCTTGTTGCTGTTGTGGCATTTTAGATGTACTCCGTTTCGGCACCGCTCCTAGGCTGTGGGGATCTATGTGCCCGCCTACTGCTCCTGCCTCGGAAATGTCCATCTCCTCTGGTGGTGCTGTGTAGTCCGCTAATATACTAGACTCAACAGCTTGGGCCTGCGACGTTGAACGAGTGATAGGAGCAATTAATTCAGCCCCTCTGCTCTGATTGAATTCTGCGCTACGCAGATCCTTTGTTCCTGAACGTATTTCGCCCGATTACGCATTTTCTTTCCTTTACTATAATAATAATAATTTTTTTTTCTTTCTTTTTCAGACAATAGAGTACGACATAAATATACGGGCTGAGATAAACATGGAACGTTATACGGGTACGGTTAGTGTTGTGTACAAACATTGGTCCTAATCCTAAAAATTGTCTTATCCTATATCACAGTTGTTCTATTACAAGTTATACGGTACATGGACAGGCAGGAAACACAATGCCGGTCCTGAAGGACATGACACGGACCATGGCCTCGACACATGTACACATATACAGAAAGAAAATATATTGGTTTTTACATTTACAATAATGTCATTTATCCCTGAGATTACTGGCTGACCTGTAGCAGGATATGGTACTCCACGCTCGGATTGCTCAGTATCTGCTATAGGGTGTGGCGTAGCTATGATGCCAGTTGTTCCTTGCTCCCTCCTCCAGCTACCACTGCGTCAGGTCAGGCATTAAACCTCGATGCGCTCCAGCAGCTTTCGGACTAAGAGCTAACTTCTTTTTATTGAGTTTTCAATTGGGCGCCATTTGTTATGATCCGGCCTTTTCTTCCCAACACTGTATCGATTGCAGGCTAGCAAATCGGTTACCCAGGGATGGATACGACCTCGATACAATGTGGGCCGGTGTGAGCAAAAATTTATATTTTTACAAAAACTAACAACAAACGGGCAAGCAGCAAATCTTCGCGGTATCGGACAACTTAGGGAATACCTATGGTAAACATTTACCCCCAATATGCCCTCCCTACCTATGAGTTGGCACTTTTAAAATTACCGCCAACTCCCTAAACACAAATACACAACCAACAACAATTTACCCCGACATTAACACATCTTCATCCCGCCCACACATAAACAACTGCTCACTCATGTTTTAACTAGACAATAACAAACTTATATTTATTCATTTTCTAATAAACATTTTTCTTAAATTTAAATTTACTCTATATAAATAATAAATAAAGAAAATTATAATTAAATAAACATAAACGAAAATAAACAAAAACTACTAAACGAAAAACAAAATAAACATTAAACAAAAACTAAAGAAAGAAATAAATACCATAAATTAAATTAAATAATAATGATTATATAAATAATAAATAAATAACTAGCGGGCAGCGGTGATAGGTATGCGAATAGAATATTTATTTTTGGGAGGCTGCTCACTGGGCTGCGGCCCATTGTGCCTGTGGCTGGGCTGGATGTCGGTGTGCGTGCGTGTGTGTGCGCGCAGGCAGCTGGCGCAACAGCAGCTGTCTGGGTCTGAAGGCGCCGATTTTAAACTATAAGGTGCAAAATATAAAAACCTGGTGACCACCCAGACGGGTTGGCCAATCCTCGTCCGGTGGTCTCCAAAGACTGGGACAATTGCCGGTGTGCGTCTGGACTGCCTCAGGAGCTGGGTCTGTTTCTTTATGCGAAAAAAGGGTATAGTGGTTGTGTACAAAAGTATGTAAAATGCGGAAGTAAGCATATCCGACCCCATAAAACATATATATTATTGATCCGCCTGTACATTTGAATGAACATATCGATCTTGGAGACTAGCACTCAATACAAAATATTGAAAATCTGTGACAACTTATCATTCATCGAAATCGGTTGAGAAACAGCATAGATATCGAAGACTGAAGTTAAGTCACATAATTCACAAAAAATTACTATAAGCATTAAGTATAAGTTCAGGGTATATGCTAGCCGGGAACTAGAACTAGGGAACTAGAGCAGCGTAGTGGCTTACGAATCATTCAAAAACGCAAAGTCCATATGAAGTGTAAGCTACCCTCCCATCTAGGGCAGCAGCAAGCAAATTGAAGCAATTCTCTAAAATTGCCAAACTCAAGTTCTGTGACAACAACAAGAGAAATGAAATACGGCAACATTTAATCTTTGTCTCGCGCCTCGCACACTTTGCGATCACAACAAAATGCAGAACAATAACGGCCAAATTGGTTTGTTTATCCGGGATATCCAGTACCGCAAGCACCAGCTGATTTTCAACGAGTAGGCAAAACAAGTTGGCAAGGCAGACAACAAAATTACTCACCATGTGCCTTCGCAACACGAAATGGCTTAAAAAGGTGCCATCCAGAAGATCTCCCAACGAGAATACTAAGTTAACTAATAAAATAATTATAAAAATAACGTATAGAATATACAAAACCATAATCCCTAAGTGTCATCTGTGATCTATTGTTCCCTTCTTTAATGTAAAACTAGATTAAGTTGCCACTCCGGTAGCAGGAAGCTCGTTATAAATAAATGCAATATTTTTACAAAAAAAAAAAAAAAAAAAACACGAAATGTTACTCTCTCAAAGCTGGCAGCTCTGAATTCCGCTCTTGAGTTTCATTCTCGTTGTTATGCTGCGGTCTGTTATAGCGTATTTCCACTGCTCAGTTATGTTAAGTTAACAGTAACGGAGGTTCAGTTTGCGTTTATTCTCCCATAAGAAATTAACTGAAGAAAAACAGACCGTAAATATTTACTAAAGAATTACTGAAAAGAATCTGGTTCATTTGAACACTTGTTCGATAAAACATCGCTGTTAATGGGCTCTGTTTATGTAACAGGCGCAATATTTAGTAATATTCAAAAAATAATTAAAAATTTTGTTTATTGATGGACTAGTTAGTGACCTGCTGCTTCGCTGCGCCGGCTTAAAACTTGAACACGCGCCCGCATTGCTTTTCATGTTCAGCACTGGATGACAACTTATATTGAAATCTCGCTCCTTTGTTGTTGCCCATTTCGGCTCGCTCTTTTGTGTAAGCGCGCGCTCTGTATGTCAAACAAAAAACTTAGTATCGCTATCTTCTTTGCATGCACTGAATTTAGAACTCAACATGTATGCATGCATTTATATTTGCACTTGCATTTGTTAATATATATGTACAACAATGTACTTCCATATGTATGTACTTACATATGTGCATTTGCAACAGACATGTCCAACGTGAGCGACGCTGGCATGTGTCAGTGAATTGGTGTTCTTTACACTGCGCAAACGAAAAGTGGCGTTATTATTGCACGCTATGAAAAATTATGATATTGTTAAAATCATACATGGTTACCCAAACTTAGGTGTTAGCTAGTGTGTGCGTTATGCGGTTAATTCACGTGCAGCATGCTGGCTCTTTGCGTTGATAAGATTTGATCAAGTACGTGCGAGAGAGGTAGGCATATAAAGCATTTGGTTTTGCATGCAGAGCGCACGCAAAGATAAGAGCATGAGCGTAAATAGACAACAACAAACACACATGCTGCGAGCGTGATTTCAAATTATTTTGAATTCACGCTCGCAGCATAAGAGCGATGTGCGCGTTCTGATCAAGTTTTGAGCCGCCTCTTTGGGCTTTCAATCAAGAGCGGACTCAAACGCACGCCAACTACAGTCATATTTTGTATTCGCTAGCTTTGCGCAGCATGCTGAACGTGAATTACCCGTTGCGAATAGTTGCGAATAGTTGCGAATAACATGCCCTGAACTTATGACATCAATCTGTAAGCGAAGGCGATAAGTAAATCAAAATTTTTTTCTGCGTGTATCATAATTACGCAAATGAAAAATGCGACGCAAAGCGACATCAACCTGCTTTGTTGACAGCGCGCTTGCGACTGAGCTCATTTTTACGCTCCCAACTCTGACTTCGGCCGGTGTTCGGTTGGCGTAGGCTTGTGTCTGTGTGAAACGTTAAATTCACGATGGGTAAATGGGTACGCTGTGGACACCCCTGATTTGCAACACCAACCAAAGTTACAAAATTCAGCTCTAAAATTATATCAAAACAGTGGCAAAGGGTAGATCAAAAGTAAAATTTCTTGTGTTTATATGTAAGTGTTTATGTTGTAAGGACGTTCCTTAGCCGGGGTCGGCGTCTCAGTCGCGTCCGGGGTCTGTTTACAGATTATTTGTAACATGCCGGGACACTGGAGTGAGCCGCACCGGGGTCGAACACCAATGTACAGACATGAAGGGGCGGAATGGCAGTACAGTCGCTCGGGTCGACACCGGTTATAGTGGGGTGACAACAAAGAAAACACACACAAATATAAGTTGTAATGGTTTTACTCCATGTGTGTGTGTGTGTGCGTGTGTGTAGCGGGTGTGTGCGTGTGCAGCGGGTGTGCGCGTATCGTGTGTGCCTGCGCGTGCGTGCCGGTGATGTACCCGTGTGTGTGTAGACAGCGTATGTGTGCCTGTGGTGTGTCTGCTATGGCTACTCGGCGTGTGTGTGCTGTGGGTGTGCAACTTGTGGGTGTGTGCGGGTAGCGTGGGTGTGTAGTGCGTGTGTTTGATGCTTGTGTGTGGGGCGCGTTCACGCGCCAAAACTACCGAAGGACCGGCACTTGCACTTTGCACTGGCGCTTTTACTCGCACTTTTCACACCTGTTATTCCTCCTGTTGTTGTTGCTTCCACGGTTGTTGTTGTTGTTGCTGTAGGCTGCTGTGGCTGTTCGCTGCTGCTGTCGTTGTTACTGTTGCCTCTGCTGTTGTTGTTGTTGCTGCTGTGGCCGTTCGCTGCTGCTGTTGTTGTTGCTGTTGCCTCTACTGTAGCTCATCCTGCTGCTGTAGTTGTTGTTGTTGCAGGGTGCTGCGCTGTCCGTTGCTGTTGGTAGCTAATGCTGGCGCTGCTGTGTCCGTTGCTGTTGTTGTTGCCTGGGCTTGCGCTGCGGTGTCCGTTGCGGTTGTTTGTTGGTGCCGATGCCGCTGTGGCCGTTGCCGTTGCCGATGCCTTGCGTTAAGCTCGCGTTGTCACCGGCCGGTGCGTAAAATTCGACTCCTCGACCAAAATAAAAATCTCTAGTGCCAATATCTGCATCCTAATGCCAGCAGCCGTACGTGTGTTGAGCAACGATCAGTCTGAAGCATTTCGCGTTTCACACTCCTTTTTGCGCATCGATCGAGCTTTTTGTCGTTTACGCGCTCTCCCTTTTGCGCATTGACCGAGTTACCAACACTACGGTCACTGACGACAAGCAGCTTTTGTGAGGTAGCAAAATTCACATATTCTGGTGTTCGAAATTTTTCTAGACAGACCAAGTTTTATTTTGTTGGTGTTTTTTTTTTGTAATCAATGACACCAACAAAAAATAGCAGTGCGGGCCCAACAACAACACTTACAACAACAAACGCTTGGGTCGTAAATCGATTGTCAAAGACACACAAATCTGAATTTAAATTGTGCACTGTGCGAAGTGATACATGTTAATAAAATTATGAAATTTAAATTTTCAAGCGAATAATTCACTAATTTGTGTATGCACTTATTCATTAAGAAGCGCAAATCCGTTTCTTTTTTGCAAGTGTACGAACCCTTTTTTATGACTTTGCTTGTGCGACGCGAAGGCGTCACTGCGCATTTGTTTTGTTTTTTTAAACTCGCTCGCGATCAAACCCTCAGCTTGTGCGACAATCAGGCGCCAGCAGTGTTTTGTTTTCGGACCTTGGTGTATGGGAGGTCCTCGAAGGAGTTCTCCAAAATAAAAATCTTAGTGCTCACTTACTACCTGTATGAAATACTTTGTGAAAATATCAGCCTTCTAGCTCTTTTCGTTTAGGCTGTGGCAATGTAGACAATCAATACAAACTCTTTTATATATATAGATTATCGTAGGAAACAATTAAACTGGGAGCCAAGTTTCAAAGGATTGCTTTTAAAACTGTGGGCGGATTATTTTGTTGCACTTAGGGCAGTTCAGTATAGCTATCACGTATATACGGAAATGGACTTGTACTGCGTCTGCATTGCAATCAATTAAGCTTGTAGACATTAAAAATGAGACTGTAAAGTTGGCCATACGCTATTACTTATTTGCAATGTAAAATTTCGGTCAGTTTTTATCTATTTTTCGCAACGAAAAAAATCAAACCAAAACAAATTGAACAGCTGATTCGTTTACGGTGGTTCAGTAACGAGCAATGGAAACAGCTTTCGTAACTGACTGTTAAAATTTACGGAAACGGAGCAGTGGAAATACGCTATTAAACTCTGACGCATGTCTTGCGTCTCTCTTTTAATCTTGAACATCAGACGAATTTGGTAATGCTCTTAAAAATTCATGTTTCATTCCTACTTCATTAACTGGCAGCTAACCAAAAGGTCTAACATCCTTACCAATTAATAGTCCAAACGGACTAAACTTCGTTACTCGATTTGACGTGCAGTTCAGCCAGCACATCCTGCCACGATCTCTGACTGGTTTCTAGTAGACCCATGCATTTCTGCACTTATAAAACATTAAGACTGTCTTGCGCGCTTACAAAACAAACGACACAAAGACTTAGCCTCATTATGGCGAGCAAAACAAAGACATGGCAACTCGTTCGTTCAACGAGAGAAAACATGCGCATAACAAACGAACGAAACCGGGTGCCTTTTCCTACATGCTTGCTTATGACTCTAAAGACATTTGCTGAAAGTAGCATTGCTGCAATACATATGCACAAGATCACTAATACATGTGCAAATCAGCAAAGTTCGGAGGAAAAGAAGAAGAATTCGTATATGTATACAGTGGCTCAGCATTTACAGTTATTTTGCGTGATCGTCTCTCATTCTACGACTTTCGCTGCACAATTTTGTGTTGCGCAGCCGGCGTAGAATGTCTCCCATGTTTGTTTGGTTCTTGCTGTGCAAGCTACTTCCAAGTCATGGTTCTTGCTGTGTATGCCGCTTCCAAGTCATGGTTCTTGTTTTGTTTGCTTAGCAACACACAGGCACAGATTTTACACGTCTTCTTTTTGCATATTTCAAAAAGTACCGGAACCAAATGCAATTGTGTAGGGCTCTAGTTTCTACAGCGGTGAACATATTTTTGAGTGTACTCATTACACACTCTACTTGGCCGTTGGCCCTATTTGCCCCTGTTGCAATTAAATGCAAATTAATTTTTTTTGAGAAGAACAGAGCTCTCTGAAACCTGAACTATCCGCGTTTGTAAACCAAATATTGACATAACCGATTTTACAGCCTTAATACAGCTTTCAGTATCTATGTTCAAGGAATGATAAAAATACACAAACTTCGTAAAAGCGTCTATTAGAAAAATGAAAATAGCAATCGCTTCACGTCATTTTTTCGGTCAATTTACCAGTTATTTCAATATGTATAATGTGCCACGGAATTTCTATCTTGGGAATTTAATGCAGCTCTACTTGCACTTTTCCCCCAGGTACCTTAGATACTTTACATGTAATGCAATTGTCATCAAATCGACTCACATATTTTGACATATTTTCGTAATCGGGTAAATTTACAAAATTTACTATTTACTGTTTTATAAATTTGAAGTTTTCCAGCGTCCATTGATACACCAAAGACCTGACCAAGAATTTCACGGCCAAACAGCACATCATAACTAAGAAACTTATCCATAACAACATGCAACAAAACCTCAAAACAATATTGTTCAACATTAATATTAGACTAGCTTTCTCGGCCCGGCTTCGCACGGTTGTTGTACCCATTTAAAAACATAAGACATTTGATGCAATCGTTCTAAATTTTCGAGTACAGTACATACATAACGTTGTTCTTCAACCCGCTGCGTTGAGTCGATCGCAAATTTTGATGAGGGGGTCTTGCACGGGATTGCGACGCGTATTCTCTCTGACTTGCAAGACGATTTTCAGTTTCTGATGAATATTCTCCATCATGACGTATTTTTATTGCCCTAGCCTGTAAACTTTTTCTAGAAAGTTAAGGTTTTGATCTTATTGGCATCTTAATCTTAAAATGTTAAAAAAAATTAATTAATAAAATCTAGTAGTTGACATACCGACAGCAGCGCCACCTACCGGGTCCAACTGTATTTTTAAGGCCCAATTTCTCAATGTCCGGTTAGGCAAACTATTCTAAGTTTTGTCGGATTTAAGTCTCTTAATGTTCGCTTAGCACTTACTTATCCGATGCCTGGAGGTCTGCTTAACACTTATACCGATGGACCAATAATACTCAAATAAGCCTTTTGGAATTCTGCTTCATAAAAAAATAAACAATTCAAGTGTCAGCTTGAGTCAGCTGTTCGCCTTAGGATGATTGTATTGTATTTATACGACATATAGATGAAAGGTGACTTTGGCTTTGAGAAAACCAAATAGCTTATTACTATTACGCGTTTTCACGAAGAAATTAAGCATTTTTCCATGGTAAAAAGTCACATATGTTTTTCAGGGATAATTTCGGCTTCTCCGGGTAAAAGAATTTTTCAAATCGGCCCAGTGTAGTTTCGGAACCTTTTCAATCCAAACAAACAAACAAACAAACATATCGAATCATTACCAATAGCGTTTAGTTTTACAATATTATTTATTCGTTTTCCTTTAAATCTATCAGCGTCACTCTCCTTGAACAACGAACATTCAGCCCCTGAGTCGAAACAAAATGAAACAGACTCACTGGACAGATTTATCATTCCAGATGGTGAAGCTACTCTGCAAATATCAACACACTTTGCCGTTTCCTCTTGATCGGCCTTTTGGACAAGCGGATGCGAAATGTCCCATTTCGTCACACTTATAGCATTTGACACTTGGCCACTCCTTTGCTCCAGACGTACTGCTTCCGTTGTGATTCTTTCCATTGCTCCTACCCTTCTCCAATCTAGCTCGACAGTCGGCGTATTCGTGGCCAGCCTTTCCACAATAGTTGCATATCATCTGGGTCGCAAACTTGGGCTTCTTATGTTCAAAAGTATTATGCGCGTCGCCATCCGAACTGCGCTTCTTAAAAGCGTGTGCTTGTAGTTGTTGCTGGAGCTCATTACGGCCTTTAACGTTTTTGGTAAAAATCCAGCGTGATAATTTACTATCAAGTTGAGCCATGTGCGCTAATGTTACGAAAATAGCGTGACGATCCGAGTGCCATATTCAGCGAAACCCTCTCCAGATTTTGATCGGCCATTTAATACGTTCAGTAGAACAGCTGCACCCAACAAACCGTCCGATTAACAGCTCCTTAAACTGCGTCCATGTGATGCCAGCAAAGCATATTTGGGATAGCCAATGGCCAATACCTTCTAGCGCTTTGCTCAATGCTATCACCAGACCGCTGCCCTCCACCACATTATCCGCCATGATTAGATCGACCGTTGTGCACCATGCTGAGGCGTCGGCTCCCGCAACGTCCGGATTAAATTTTGGGAAGGTCACATGTTTTGCCTTTCCATCAGTTGTTACCACCCTTGGTGCCTGCAAATTTTGTATTATTTCCATGAGGTTTTGCGCTATCAGCGCTGTAATATTAGATTCAGTGCCTTGATCGGTAGGCAAAGCAGATCCCACTTCCGATAACGGAGGATTACTTTCATCCATTGCTTTTTATTTATTAAGTCTTTTCTCATTCAAACATTTATGAACGCACTAGCAAGTTCTGCTCGTTACACAGGCGCAAAACTGACTGACTTGACTCACTCGCGAAACGGGGCCTCATTATTCCACTATACGGCCTATTCTATTGCCATCTCTGTTTCTCTTATTCATTCAGCGCCTTACAATCAGACCCTACACGACAGCAGAGTCTCTCTCTCTTTCTCTCTGCTGTCGTGCACACAATTTGTACATGCAGAATTGTGTCGCAACCGAGAACGTACGTACAATGGGCCAATAAACCCATTCTGCCAAGCTACGAGGTTCATAACCGGCGCACATGCGATTGTGCGACAAATCGCATATACATATTTTGTTTTGACCAATCTTTTGGCGCTGCGTAATGATATTGTGCTAAATAGTTTAATAAAAACAAAAAAACAAACGAACATCGCTGATTACTTCAGTACAAATAATCAGCTGTAAAAAGAAATTATGATTAAAAGAATTTAAACAATTTTTTGCCCTTTTTTCGAGTAACTTACAAATTTATTTTTTTTACATGAGTCTTTCTCCAAAGCAATTAATTATTTATCAGAAGAAAAGAAAATGCATGCCTTAAAGTTCGTCGGTGAGTTAGGTTTTCAATTAAATCAATAAAAAAAGAAATCCTTCTCAACTCAACGAACATTTTTCTCGTTTTCTTGACTGACACCGTCTCCAAAAATAACAATAGTTCTTACTACTAAAAAAAGCAATTATTTTGTTACTTTTTAGTCATTTTGAAGTTGGTTTTTTACTTAAAATTTTTGTTTATTTTTTAAATTTTAGTGATTTTGAAGCTACATAAATTAGTTTTCTGAATATGAATCGACCTACTAAATGTGCTGCTCATATGAGAGAGCGTAATTTAAATGAAACAAACAAAGGAAGGGAGAAACGCCTTACCCAATAAAGGAAATCAATTTCAAAAAAAATTGTAAATGGGAATTGCGAAGAACGCAAAAAAAGACTTTCGAAAATGCGACTTTACATGAAAGGAGTTTTAAACCGGCAATCGATTGAAACACGTAGTCTCCGTCTCCGCTTGATTAACAATCGCCTATTAAATGAGACGGAGGAACAACGTGCCCACAGTGTCGGCCTAATCTATAATCGTCTATCTAATGAGTCGGAGGGGCAGCGTATCGGATTAATTAATGATAGTTTAACAAAGCTCTTTCACTTCGACATGGTAGAATGCAACAAATCAGTCACGTTTGTAGGAATATTATAAATGAACAATCTTTTGAAGCAGCAATTAATATTTTTGCTGATGTACCATGTGCCGTTTGCAAAATAACTCTTTATCCACAACAGCGACACAGCTTACGAGCAAATTTTTACAGTATGCTATTATCTAAACAACTGATTGCTTTAGGTACAATCATAGACAAATAAATTTAATAAACCTGGATACAAAACAAGTAAGAAGGCTTTAGTCGAGAAATCCCGACTTAAAGATACCCAGAGCCCGCGTATTAAAGTGACTTGCAGTAGTGCAGTTTTTCTTGACTTAACTATAATATAAAATTTCTTTACCGATTTGGACGATATGGAATTTTCAGAAAAGTTCTATCGTTACCCATTATTTCAACCCCCATTTTAATATTTTCCAAATTTGAGATTTTGCTGTAATCGATTACATGTGTATATCGGAAACCATAATAGTTATCGATAATTTGAAATAAACTTGTTCTGCTTATGGTATAGGAGAACTAAGATTCAAAATTTGAAGTGTCTAGCTCTTGTAGTCTCTGAGATCGACGCGTTCATACAGACGGACAGACAGACATGGCAATATCGACTCGGCTGTTGACGCTGATCAAGAATATATATACTTTATGGGGTCGGAGATGCTTCCTTCTGCCTTTTACATACTTTTGCACAAAGCCATTTTACCCTTTTTACCCATTTTATGGGTTAAGGGTATACAAATTTATCAATACGAATATCTGGACAAAGAGATACTTTTTTTTAGGGCAGCTAATTTCGAACATTAGATGTTGTTTTTTCTGGCCTGTAAGTTAAAGAAGCTTAGTGGTCCTAGTATAAAGTTCGCGGCTGTACATAAATAATACCAAGTTTGTTTTCCAGTACAATTCATGCAACAAACATTTGTGGACGACGCTGATGTCATAGATTGCGTGCACCTAAGCCGTCACCAATATTACAAAGTCAACTACCAACGACAAAGTCCAACGCCCACAAAAACATAAGAGTCGCGTTCTTGGTCAAAACTTCTATATGAATTGGTAACCCGCAATCAACGGAGTTTTATCGCGCTTCTTTTCTACCACAATTACTCACTCTGTGAAGCCCAACCGACCGCATTGTTTGAAATTGGTGCAAAAGTTTTCTTGGTAAGTGGCATTGATTTTTATACCCTCAACCCAGGAATTGAGTAGAAAGGATATATTGGTTTTGTGCAAATATATGAAACAAGTAAGAGAAAGTGTCTCTGATCCCATAAAGTTCTTATGGTATGCATCAACAGTCGATTCGACTTGGCCATGTCTTTCTGTCTGCTCGACTTTCTTTATAAACTCATCGATCTCGGAATATAAGAGGTACAGAGTACAAAGTTGGATTAAAGGTTCTTGTATATTACGTACAAATATATTTTGTTTCAAATTTTTGAGAAGGGTTTGATTTTCCGATATATAAATGTTATCAATAGCAATACAATGACACTTGGTTTAGAAGCTGTTAGCAAATTCATGATCATCTGTTAAAATTTTACCGAAATCAGCTGAGAACACGAAAGAAGATATTGCAGATTGACGTTTGGTCAAGAATGCAATAGCGCAGTAGCGCAATATCAGACAATTATAAGCAATGAATGTGCGCCTTAAATCTAAGTTTCAGGGTACCACCTAGTCGAGCTTGCGGAAAAGGAATATTTTTAAAGGTTTTCTAGGTGGCTTATGTTTTTTTTCTTCACTTCTAGCACTTTTACTCTGAGACGCACAAACAGGTTTGCATGTTTCTTGGTTTACAGGGTGCTAGCTTTGAACTTTTGTGAATTAAGGGTAAAAGGTTAACGTATATAAGACAGGATTTACATGTTGTATTTATAAATATATATTTGATTAAATAAGCGAGTTGAAAATCAAAATTGCATCACTACTTTTGTCAAATTGGCTACCAAAAAGGAGTTTTATTTTTTTTAAGTTTTTCGTTAAGGCTGACTTTGAGCATTTGTCAGATATTTTTTCAAAGCTTATATCTCGACAACGGTAAGAAATTTTTTGATAGTGACTTTGGCAAAGTTCTAGATAACAAGTGGACAAATAAAAACGCCAAACAAGTCAACCCAAAATAAATTCATCTAGGGTCTTAAAATCGCCCAACAATATACAATTTTTTTTTACCTTTTAAGCATTCAGCTCAGGACATCTCTTCCAAATGTGGATATATGAATGATTTTAGGTGTTTATCATATACATTAGGGTGGGTCAATTTATATGGAGTGAAAAAACGTCACCAAGCGGTTATCATCAGGGGTGTGCCAGCCATCAAAACCAACCCGATTTCAACCTAAAATCAACCTCGAGCTGGTTTTAGGTGTGCCAGAGCCAAGTTCGAGATGATTTTGAAACCTCAACAAATTTGGCCAGAGATTTGGTTAGATTAAGCAATATTAAATGTCTAATGCATAACAACTGTTACTTTTTCAAAAGGTAGTTTTAAGCTTAGTTGCATATTGCAAATACATTTGAATTTAATACATTTTTTAATTCATGATTTTCGATATTTATAAATCTTTAACAAATCTCTAAGACTAGTTGCCGTTCTGTGTAAGCGTGCAAAACCGTCCCTAACAAAGGAGCTGCCACATTGTTTTTATTATTGGACGTAGATGTACTAAAAAAAAGACAGTACATTCAAGTGACCCAACGATACCAAGCACCGGCTTGTTAACGCGCGAACCCAAGCAAAAAGCAACCAACCTCCCGCCCAACCGACCGAGGGGCACACCGCATAGCGTACGGTTACGTAGATCGCGAAAACGTAGACAAATGACATAAGACCAACTTTTTAAGAGAACTACTAGAAGTGGCACCGTTTATTAAGTGGGAAAATTCGTTATAGTTTGAACATAAAATCCGAAAAGGGTTATGAATAGCATAGTTAGAGTGACAAGCTTGAAGAGCAATGGGTAGAAAATTCCTTGTCCTTCTGATCGGAACAGCAAAACTAATTTGACTGATTAATTCGGAGGAATCAATTTCACCATTTATTAGTTTATGTAAAAATACTACACCTAGCATTGTTCTGCGATCAGAAAGACAAGGAAGATTTATTAGTAAAAGTCTACTGTGGTAGGAAGGTAGGTTAATGTTAGTATCCCAGTTAAATCTCCTAAGGGCAAAGAGCAAGAATTGTTTTTGCACTGATTCTATTCTATCCTGGTGAATCCTGTATTTGGGATACCAGATACAAGATCCATATTCAAGAACAGGACGTACCAAAGACGTGTAAAGTGTTTTGGTTATGTAGGGATCGTCAAATTCTTTCGACCAGCGCTTAATGAACCCCAAGGTACTAGAGGCTCGATTTGCAACTGAAGAGATATGCTTGTGAAATTTAAGTTTCGGATCAAAAAGGATACCTAAGTCATCTACCCATTCAAAACGATCGAGTGGGCTTCCATCAAGAAAATATATATTTGAAAAAGGAAGGAATCTATAAAAAGACATGACTTTACATTTGTTGCAATTAAGATTCAGTTAGTTAACACGACACCACTTCTCAAAATTATCTAAATCAGTTTGTAGTTTTTGAGCAGACGACAGAGCAGTACCCGACATGCATAATTTTACATCGTCAGCATACATCAGCACTCGAGATTGGTCAATAACAGATGGAAGATCATTGATGAAAAGTGTAAATAATAAAGGTCCAAGTTGACTTCCTTGCGGAACACCGGAAGTGACATGAACCACCTTAGAGACAGCGTCATTAAAACTGACTCTCTGTGTTCTGTGAGTTAAATATTCCCTTATCCACCGAATAAGATTGCTTGGAAAACCTAACATTTGAAGTTTATGAAGTAAAATGTAGTGATTAACCGAGTCAAATGCCTTGCTGAAATCAGTGTAAATAACATCCGTTTGCATTTTATTTTGAAAACCATTAACAACTAGTGAAGTAAATTCTAACAGGTTAGAATCTTTGTTTCATGAATCCATGCTGGCACGGTGAAATTAAAGATCTACAAAAATGTGGTAATTGAGAAGTTATTAATTCCTCAAACATTTTTGGTATAGCAGACAATTTGGATATACCCCTATAATTTTGAACATGAGACTTGTCTCCTTTTTTATGGAGCGGAATAATAAATGATTCTTTCCAGATATTAGGAAATCAACATTTCTCAATAGACAAACTCAACAATTTATGCAAAGGCTTTAAGAGACCATCAGCACAGTACTTAAGCACACAGGTTGGTACGCCATCAGGTCCCGGGGAAAATACAGTCTTAATACCCTGTAGATCACTTAGTAATGAACACTCCGTGATACTTGGTTCAAAAATGCAGTTAGAGGCATCAACCTGATACGGGTAAGGCAGATCAACCTGATTATCAATTGAACTGTATGTTGTTTGAAAAAATTCGGCAAATAAATCGGAAATGGCCTGATCAGTGTTCGCCGACTCTTTTTCAAAAGATACACTAGATGGAAGTGTTGAAGATCTTCGCTTCGCATTAACGAAGTCAAAGAACCGCTTAGGATCTTGCTGAAACTGTAGTCTGCACCGACTTAGGTAATTTTTATAACATGAATTATTCATGACTGAAAAACTGGAACGCGCAATCAAGTATGGTGAGTAATGAATAGAAGAGCCAGATTTTCTGAAACTCTTATGAAGCTTAGATTTTCGATTTTTAAGGGCAGTCAACTCTCGTGTAAACCACGCAGGTTTGTTTTTCCTACTTGGCCTACCAAAAGGGACACACTTATCGAATAAATTGTCTAAGGTGCAATAAAAAATACTGATTGCCGTATCCAAGTCCTTAGAACCATAGAGGGGCGACCAGTCAACCAGTTCTAAGAGCCGGGTAAGTTTTACAAAATCGGTTTTCCGAAATTGACGAACCCGTCTTAATGGTTCACTACTACGGGACAGGCAGGCAAAGTAATCAACACCTCCAACGTCGGGTGGTATAAGTCTTCGGGAGTGGATATGGGAAGGGATCTTGACACAGATAGAGTAGATGGATCCGAAACAAATACCAAATCAAGCATTTTACCAAGAGAATTTGGAATGCCATTGATCTGACCCAATGACATTTCAAATAAACCAACCAGAAAATCAGTCTGCACCATGGGGGTCAACACGCTTGAGTCCGGACTTGAAATCCAAGTAGCATCAGCAATATTCAAATCGCCAAGAACTACAAAAATATCACGATCAGAAAGCATAGAAGATATGGAAAGTATTGCTGACATATGTTCATTATAAACAGAGCTGTCAGATAAAGGTGGTATATAGGAACAAGAAATATAAATACCAACACCGTTAATATTTAACTTTACAGCAATAAACTCAATATCTATAGAGCCACTTAATATTACTGTCTCAGAGGAAAAGTCCACATTAACAGCAATAAGCACCCCACCTCCACGGCGCAGAGGGCGGTCCTTTCTATAGATACAGAATCTGTTAGATAATACTTCAGAATTAAGTATGTCTTGTCTTAACCACGTTTCGGTGAAAGCAACGACATGAAAGGGAAAAGAATGACTATTAAGGTACAAAGTACTAAGTTTACTACAAAGTCCTCTTACATTCTGATAACCCAGTAAGAGGGAGGTAATCAACTGTGTTAGTTTTTTGCTACTAAAGTGGATGCAACAGCCGGAGCACTACTGATCCTAACATTGTTATTATTATTACTTCGCCTACTAACTTACTCCTTCACTATGATGTGTGGCGGCCAAAACTTTTCAGAACAAATCGTTGAGAAAAGTTCCGGCGGAACACTCAGCTTAAAGGACGATATATCGCGGGCGAGCTTGAATTTAAATTTGTCGACAACAATTCGCGGGGAATCAATTTTACCTTTTATATAGGCGCTTACATCTTCCGCAGAATTATCGGAAGCGAGCCTAGAAACAAAAACAAATTTACTCTGAGGTACAACCCTAATGGGCTTAAGAGTTGCACCTAACGTAGAATCAGTAGGCTGACTATCGTTTGAACCACAGGGATCTACGGGAAGAACATTAGTTTTAGGTAACACCGGGTTTGTTGCCGGTGAGTTAAATACCATTAACGGGCTGGCAGCAGGTGTAGGGGTACTAACAATAGCCGCTAGGGGAGGCTTGGATGTGGCAGCAGGGGTAGAGGCAGTAGCAGGCAGAAGAGGATTGGGGGGCAACACCAGCGGGACTGTAAGCGGACAAGAGCCCGAAGTCTTTTTGCGCTTCGGCGAGTCATTTAACGTTTTAGCAGTATTAATGTGGTCTTCCAACTTTTTAATACTGCCACGAAGCGAATCGAAATTATTTCGGACAGCTTTGAAGTAATTGAAGGTCAGCCTCATGAACTTTGACTGTTCCTTCTCTATCTCATTGCAGGTGTGGCAATACCACTTAAGACCAGAATCAGCTGCTAAGCTGTCCCTGATTTTGGCATTGAAACTAGCACATTTCATGTGAATCATGTTATCACACGCCCTACATAAGATAAAATCTTGGGTGGATCCACTAGAAATTTTACAGTTCTTACTGCAGCAGACAAAAAGTTGAGCAGTGTACAGTTTTTTGTAAATTTAAGTAAGTTATTGCAGCAAACCTTTTTTTATGAGGTGGCAACGGTGGTGAGGTGGCGGTGTTTGTTAGGTGTGTAAATGTCTACAGTAAGAAGAAGAATTTAATTTATGGGAAGTCATTGAGCAGCCAAAATGTAGGTTAAATTAAAATTGCATTTTTTTATTTGTTTTACATTTATTTTATTATTTGTCCATAGGGAAAAGCACCGTTCACCTTTTGCACTTTTAAAATGTAAACAAAACCAGATTCGCCATTTACGAAGTACGTAGAACAGCTGTTCAAGCAAGCTATCACGGCAGAGCTGTCGAGCAACATGAGTTCTTGGCGGGCAAAATATTAAATATTTGTATAAGAACTACAAGTGATATGACCTTACATATTTTTAGTTTACCATTTATTAAATATACCACTAATGTCATGAGGCCAACCTTGAAAACAATGACACAAATAGCAAATACATTTTAGGCAATTTTCATTTTTGAAAGGTAGCAACTCTTTTTAGCCGTTTTCGTTTTACGTATTTGCTTCTAAACATTTTACCGAAAAAAGAAATCTCCCTAACTTCTGGCACACCGACGGTTTTATTTTTAGAGATTTGAAAACCAGCTCGACCCAAAATCTCAAGATATTTCTGACACACCCCCGTATAATTATTTTATACCCAAAAGATGGAGGGGATGATTTTGATGTGTAATCGTCTTTTTAAACTTTGATACCGAAGGTCTCATGGTATATTGGTTTTGTGCAATGTCCGTCATGGTGTCCGTCCGTATGAACATAATTTTTTTCGACACCTTTAAAGCTAGAGACTTGAATCTTTGCAATTATGTTTGTCTATGGGCTAGTCAGATAAAGTGTCAAGATTGGGTTGCCACGCCTATTAGGAGGCTGGGAAATCGATAACTAAAAACCGATAAAACCATATATTTCTCACATTCTTACAGCTAGAATTACCAAATTTTGCACGAAGATAGCTAGTCACTTCCCTGAAAAAACTGCATCACAATTTTGGATGCCACGCCCACTCCTTCCGCCCCCATCCTCCCTGCTCCTTGAAATTGGAAACGCCTATAGTTTTCACATTTTTTGGGCTAGAGCCACAAATTTTTGTGACAAGAAAGGTAGTGAAGTTTTCCAACAAACTGCATCAAAAATTTGGATTTCACGCCCACACCTTCCGCCCCCAACCCCCCGCCGTTGTTACAACGGTTTTGTGTGTATCTTCCAGATTTTTTTAACCTAAACTCACCAGATTTAGTAGGAAGGTATATGGTGACATCTACAAAAGATCTGCATCAAAAATTATGATGCCACGCCCACCTCAGCCGCCCACCATTTAAAATCGGAAATTTCGATACCTCTTACAGTTTTAAAGCTAGAGCCCTAAATTCGGTTGAAAGATAGAAGGCAACATATACCAAAGATCTGCATCAAAATTTTGGATGCCACGCCCACCCAAGCCACCCGCCTTATAAAATCGGAATCGGCTATATCTCTAACAGTTTTTGAGCTAGAGCCACCAAACTTGGTAGGCAGATAGATAGTGACAGTTAAAAACATTTGATTCAAAAATTTAGATGATACGCCTACCTCTGCCGCCCACCTTTTAAATTTGGGAGTTAAGTTATCTTCCACAGTTTTTGAGCAAAAGTCACCAAATTTGGTAACATGATAGCTGGCGATGTTTACCACATGGCCCACTCCCTTCGCCCCTGCATTCCCCCTTATCAACCGTTCTTTTACTGGTATCAAAGTATTCCGCAGTCGGTTGCGTCCGACTGCAACGTTTTCACTTGTTGTAACTTTTTTTATTTCAATGGAAACATCGGAATCGAATCGAGTACGAATACCCAATAAAAGGTACAATACCACAGATGAACTGTATAATGCATAATAGCCACCCAGACACTTTCTTGTTAATAACACCGAAGTCAAGCAAGATTGACAGAAAGTAAAAGTCATGATGTGGAGCAGGGCGAAGTAGGGCAAGTAGCTGTGAACCAAGGTCTAACGTACACTGCACACAAAAACATGCAAAAATCTCGAAGTCTTGCTTTCTCTGATGGGGCTAAGTTAAATTGCTTTCGGCTTAACGTGCACAGCAGCGTGGCAGTCTTATCCTTCTAAGACTCCCAGAATCGTTTGAAGAATAATATCTCGAGACAGGAATATACTGCCACTCTCACTTCAAATACACCCTCCAACAACCGAAATATATGTAAGTGACACTGCCCAGCTTTTTCTGCAGTGTTGTCATTAATTTTCAACTTCAACTTCAACTTAATGTGCGATGCCCCATTTATCAAGCATCTCTTTTACAGCAGTAGCTGTAGTTTGGGTGCACCAAGGAGCTGCTCCTCCAGTAATAAGAATCGCTCCTCTTTGGTATTGACTGATTTCATCCTATTCCCATCCCATCGAACAGTAAGCTATGTCTGTTCTTCTAATTTGTTATTTAACCCTCTTTTCATTCTATTATCATTTTCACTACGGAGACGGATTTTTGCACGATGGTTTTACAGTGTTTACATTCACTTCTTTCACATTGACTTCTAAGGCAGTGACTTCTGCAATGAGCAGTGGACTTCTTTATACTAAACTTGGCTGCATTGTCAATAAAAACTAAAGTTGGTGTTAGAGCATTTTTTCTTACTCTCATCTTTTAGTTAAAGTTTGAACTGGATTCATTGTTTGGTATTTGTTTGTCATTATCACTTTAAGTATCGTCGAATTTATCTGATTCAGAAAAGCTCATATAGATTTTTAGTGACTTTTACGTTGCCTGATACTGTACTTATAATAAGCCCTATTTTATAGCTGAACTTGGTATCCTCTATCCAAAGAATTTATGGATTTCTTGTATTTTGCGGGATTTATATTTCTTTCATGGCAAATCGAAAATTGAAAATGTTTAAACTGAAAGGACATATCACCTATGATCTACCTAATTCGTGGAAGGAGAACTTCCTCACTCTTAAGTGTCTTGAAGTTAACCTTTAAATATCATAGAAAAATATTATATATTTTAAATGAGTAATACTAAAATAACCAAATAGTGGTTAATTTATTTTTATATCTTTAGTTTTAAAGCAGATGTGCTCACGCCCATTACACTAGCTCCTCAAATGTTTTTGTATTTCCCTTGGTATAGACAAGAGCAAGTTCAAATACATGCAATGCTTTGCGTCGTGGTTACGTTCCAAAAAACACGACGCAAATTGAAACAACGCAAAGTGAATTATGATTTTCTATAGCAAACCATGTAATGATCGAATATAGGTTCCAGGGTTACGAAAATACTACTTTTTAAAAACAAAATTGAACAAAGTAAACATTTAAAAAACATAAATAAAATAAAATTTTGTTACATACATACAAAAAACAAAAAAATTCAATTAAAACAAAATAAAATATTCAATTAATTTATAAAAAAAAAAAAAAAATTAATCACTGTCTGATGAGTCCAGTTTGAGTTCTTTTTCAAAAAATTGGTCCAATGTTTGCTGAACATCTTTTTTTGTCCACGTTAAATCAATTTCCTTGGAGCAATTGATATTCGTATATCACTGATGGACAAAATAATAAGTGTGAATTTTGTTTGTGTTCAACAGCTTATTTTGCATCAATAAAACAAGTGAAAACGTTGCTGTAGGACCCAACCGACTGCGGAATACTTTGATACCAGTAAAAGAACGGATGCTAAGGAGTTTTATTGCAAAGGTGGAATGGGTGAGAAGGGGTGGGCCAGGTGGTAAACATCGCCAGGTATTATGTTACCAAATTTGCTGACTTTAGTTCAAAAACTGTGGAATATAACTGAAAAGCTCAAAATTTAAAAGGTGGGCGGCAGAGGTGGGTGTGGCGTCCAAATTTTTGAATAAAATCTTTTTAAATGTCACCATTTATCTTCCTACCAAGTTTGGTGGCTCTTGCTAAAAAACTGTTAAACATATAGCCGATTCCGATTTTATAAAGCGGGTGGCTTGGGTGGGCGTGGCAATCCAATTTTTAATGCAGTTTTTTGGAAAACTTCATTACCTATCTTGACACAAAATTTGGTGGCTCTATCCCAAAATATGTAAAAACGATAAGCGTTTCCAATTTCAAGGAGCAGGGAGGATGGGGGCGGAAGTAGTGGGCGTGATATCCAAAATTTGCATGCATTTTTTTGGGCAACGTAATTACCTATATTGTGGCTCTAGCATAAAAAATGTGAAAGCTATAGCCGTTTCCAATTTTGAAAAGCAAGGAGGATGGGGGCAGAAGGAGAGGGCGTGGCATCCAAAATTTTGATGCATTTTTTTGGGGAACAACATTATCTATTTGGACACAAAATTTGGTGGCTCTAGCCCAAAAAATGTGAAAACTATTGGCGTTTCCAATTTCAAGGAGCAGGGAGGATGGGGGTGGAAAAAGTGGGCGTGGCATCCAAAATTTTGATGCAGTTTCTTGAGGCACGGGACTACCTATCTTTATGCAAAATTTGTTAATTCTAGCTGTAAGGATGTGAGAAATATTTGGTTTTATCGGTTTTTAGTTATCGAATTTATCGATTTCCCAGCCTCCTAGTAGGCGTGGCTGCCCATTCTTGACACTTTATCTGTCGCGCATATAGGCAAACATAATTGCAAAGTTTCAAGTCTCTAGCTTTACGGGTGTAGAAAAAAGTTGGGTTCATATGGTTGGACGGACAGACACCATTACAGACATTGCAGAAAACCAATATACTATGATACTTTCAGTATCAAAGTATAAATATTATAAGTAATACAAATCATTTAAAAAACCGCAGCAAACATTTATTTAATAATATGCACGCATACATAATTATTTTAATTTTTCGATTTTGTAGTTTTGATATCTCGATAACTAAGCGATATATCGATAAATTGCATTTAATATTTTCGTCTTATTTTTTAGAAATCTATTAAACTTCATTAAACAAATAAATTGTGTTGCACTTTTATCGATAACTCGATACAAATCGATATTTCGATAAATTGTTTTTAGTATTTTCGTTATTTTCTTCGCAAATCTACTAAAATTCACCAAAAAAAACTAATTTATATGAAATTTTTAAATTACTTTTATCTCGATAGCCAGGCGAGCAATCGATAAATTATTACTTAATATTTTCGTCTTATTTTGTCGAGTTCTACAAGAATCAATCATCAGACCTTAGCGCCGGAGTAACCGTAGACGTGCCAAGACTGTTTTAAACATTTGTTATGCTGGTATGAAATGAACTTTGAGCCACTGATGTATGTAAGTATAAATAAATAAGAATAAATAAATGCGTATGCACACTTACAAAATAAGTATACATTAAATATTTCTTATGTTTTACAGTATATTTTATTTGTAAGATAAATTGAATACAACTGTTCAGTTGGAAAAGGTAAACAAACTTGATATATATTTACATTTAAAATTTTTAGTTTGACAGCTGCGAGTTTGACAAGTTTGAATTTGACAAATTTGAATTTGACAAGTTCGAGCTTTGCTCAGAGTCCGAAGACTGTGGGAGATTTATTGGCTGTTGGGGTTGTTGATGAGCATTGTGCAATTGATGCATCTGTTTAGATTGAATAGCTGTGCCCGATTCATAATTAATGCGTATCCATTGACCCTCACTGTTTTCTTTCCACAGCGATACATTGTTGTCACCACCTGTAACGGCCAGTACATTTCCAGTGGTTGACCAGGAAATGCTCCACACAGCATCATCAAAGGTGTGTAATACATTTGATGTCCACTGCGACATGTCAGCGTTACAGCTCCATATGATAACGTGGCGATCTTGTGAGGCAGTCGCAATTTGCATGCGTGGCAACCCAATTGAAGGAGCCCATGCCACATCACGTATCCAGTCTGAATGTGCTTCAAGGCGGTGCTCTTCTATCCAGCGATCATTTTCTTCACGCCAAATCTTTACAAGATTATCACACCCACCACTGACCAAGCGCTTTATAGCTGCATTACGCGAGGTGACACGCTGATCAAAGGCCGGATCTGGTGCCTGAGCTGAACACCACGAAATAGCATTCACCCCAATTGTATGTGCATTGGGCAATTTTTTGGCATCCCAAACACCGTATTCTGTGTTGCAAGTCAACACGGAAATGGAACCATCTGAGCTGGCGCATGCAAGTACCAGACCGTGTTCAGGCGGTGAAAAGTCCACCGAGTTTACAGAGGAATCGTGATTGATGTATTCGTATCTAAAATAGGGAAAAAATTACGAAATTTAACAACGATAAGGAAAAGGAGACAATCACCTAGTACGCAGAATGTGTAAAAATGTACAGCTCTGAAATAAACAATTGCCACCAGCCGTACTGCAGAGTTGGTATACATATGTACATGTTCATATCTCTGTATAAAGACACACACTCATAAGCGCTTGGCACAGATACAAACAGAACACTCACAGTTTTGTCCACTCTTTGGGTGTAGTCGATTTCCATATAATTACTTTACGATCATACGAGCACGATGCCAAAATGTTGCCAAATCTTGGATGCGCCCATGCGACCTGCCACACTGGTCCTTGGTGACCTTTAAGCTCAGCAAGTGCCTTATTGTTTTTACGCGAGTGAAAGATACGGACGCTACCATCTGACGAACAGGTTGCCAGCAGAAGTCCATAAAAATCTAGTGCAGCATGATGGACCATGTCCTCATGTTCAGTGTCGATTTCCTGAAGCAAACTGACCATGTCAATTGTGATTAGCTTATCTAAAGTATATTACAAGAAAAATTCAGTTTCTCCGGCTTTCTAGCGTTTGACGTGGAAACTGTCCCGCAATCGTTAAGCAATTTTAATAAACTGCGCTATCGATATCTACAAACTATCGATGGTGTCAGTGAACATACCACGATTTTCTCACTAAATAGGGTCTTTCCATTGCTTCGTTATAGTGCATTTACACTGGCGCCGCTAAAAAAAAGCCTTAGTGATAGCGGCGAAAATGATTTACGTTTGCGAAAAGTCCTTAGAATCAGCTGTTTTTTGAATACTTTTGGTTGTAATTGCTGATGAAGAAAAAATTTTAAAAATGGAGCAAATCTAAAATTTTTTGATGCTGGCCATGCAAATTTGTTTGGTATATCGACTGCTAGCCTGTGCAATATTCAGAAGGAGTTCTGAAAACTTGCTTGGCAAAATATATATGGGCATTTTATAACAAGATAGCTGCCGCCTCGCATTCACCCATTGTAAGCACACTCCTAACCATCCGTTCTTTTACTGGTATCAGAGTATTCCGCTGTCGGTTGCTTCCGACTGCAACGTTTTTACTTGTTACTATAAAATCTTGTGCCGCAAGCTTCCAAAATATATATATGGGCATTACCACAGAAAGGTCAACCACTGCAAAAAAATGTAAAGTCTCTGTAAGTTTGTTGTTTTACCATATTCGTACAGGGAATCGATTAAATTTAGCTAGAATTAACAAACATTGCATTTGTTTATGAAAATTTTTAAAATATGCAAACGCAAAGTTGATAAAGTGTCAAACATCTGATTCTTTGCTCGATTTTTTTATAATAAATGTTCGTAATGAGAGACATAATTCATTGACATTTGGGCTGCAGAGGTGGGCGTGGCATTACAATTTTTGATGCAAATCTTTGGTTAATGTCACCATCTAACTTCCTACAAAATTTTGTGACTCTAGCTCAAAAACTGTAAGAGATAAATTAGTTTCCGATTTGATGGAAAAAATGTCACGAACGTTACGTAACGACCGTACCTGGATTAAATTGAATTAAAAAAAAAGTATTCGGGTAAAATAATAGCCATTTTAAAGGGTATTTAATGCTCAACATTTATCATTTAACCGCATAAAAATACTGCTTTTGCTTTTGCTGAAATCTGAGTTTGAATTGCTCGTCGTGCAAAAAAAAACTTGTGTTTTTGTCACGTTCGTACGCGTAGGTTTTTCTCAAAAATCTCGAAAACTAATTGTTACCGAATATCGACCTTAGCACCAATTGTAGGGCTAATCAAGAGCAACAATACAGTGAAAAGGAATTTTGAAAATCCATCTTGTTTTGACCTTTTTACCACCGTCACGATCGACACCAGAGAAATGCCCATATGATATATATGTGTTGACCCAATCAAAAACTTAAGATTAGTTGCAAGGCTTTGAAAACCTTGGGTTTCCCCAGTGCTTTGAAATAAAACTTTAACAGGCAGATGCAACAGATTATAAATAATATAATATAAATTTCTTAAGGGCAAGGACAAAGGCAAAGGTAAATATTATTTAACATCTATTTGTTGCCTTACTTGTGAGGCTGCACCTTTAGCATATTCATCAAATGTGATAAACACGTTTTCGTGTAAAGATGGCAACAACACGGTGAAAACGAATGAAAATAATGAAACACCACGTAAAAGGACAAAATATGGGATGTCTGCGGTGTGGGATTTTTTCAAAAAGTCTGCGGATGGAAAAACGTACCAAACCAGTGGTAATACTACAAATTTAACAAACATTTACAGTGAATGCATTAAAATTTGTGCACCACTGAGGTTTTGGAACCGAAGGCTGCTGGCTCTATTTTAACGATGTTGGAAATTAAATACGATGCATCATCGGCAAAAAACAGGCACTGGACCGTGCAGTGACCTATTTTGTAACTACTGATCTTCGGCCATATTCTGTGGTAGAAAACAAAGGCTTTCGGCATTTGGTAAGTACATTAAATCCACGCTACCAGCTGCCATCGCGAAGAACACTGCGCGACGTATGTTTGCCAAATATGTTCGCAGAGATGAAGCAAAAGTTACGCACCATCCTTGATCAAATAGATTACGTCGCTATAACTACTGATGGCTGGACATCAAGGGCCAATGAAAGTTATCTGACAGTCACTTGTCATTTTATAATATAATAATAATCAAATAAATAGTCATTTTAGTTAAAGATGTTGAAGCATATGAATTTGAAAATGATTTTTTGGTTTAAATATTAATGCGTATTTTAGCAATAAGTGTTAAACATGATTTTTTGTTTACAAAACTGATGTTTTATTTAGCTATAAGTGTTGAAAAATAATATTATGATTTTTTGTATCAAAATTAACTAAGTTTTTTGAATTTTTTGTGACCTTATATATTTTGTTTAAATGTATCGATAATATCGATGTCGGGAAGTACTAAAGATCGAAAGATCGATGCAGGCAAGTATCGATCTTTTCCCAGCACTAGTATCCGCAATAGATTTATTTCAAAAGAACGCGAAGAGAATAGGTGTTGACGTGCCGTTGTTCTTGATTAGGAACTCCGCCTTCCGATTCTACCCAAGTATGATGAATAAGAAGCGCTTCAATTACCACCTATATAAGGGTAGACGCGTCGTGGAGAATGCGTTTGGATAACTGAAGGGAAGGTTTCGTCGCGGCGGTAAAGGCATTGAAAAGTTTGGTTTGTGTTTTCTGCGAAAAAGTGAGAAAAATTGACCGCAATTTTACATTGCAAATGAGTATCAGATTATTGCAAATTTTAATGCCCTATTTAACTTGCCTATAAGCTTTATTGCTTGCATTGCAGCCGCAGTACAAGTCAAATTTTGCATATACGTGGTTCTTTAACTGAACTGACCTACGAGCAACAAGATTATCTGCCCACAATTTCAAAAACAATATTTTGAACCTTGGCTCCCAATTCAAATGTGTTTTTCGAAAATCCACCAAAAAACGAAATGTTCAAATTTTTTTTGATTATTACTAAATATTCCGCTTATCTATTCACATTTAAACTTACAAATATTAACGGAACCCATTAACAGCGATGTTTTATTGAATATGTGTTCAAATGAAGCAGCTTTGGTTCACAAAAGCTTCAGTTAAATTTCAGTTAATATATACAATCTGTTTATTTCAGTAATAACGGAATATATATTTTCGTTCTATTTAGTGTAATGTGCACTTCTTTTTAAAGAGCTGAGCAACCAGTGTGACCGTGTACCATTAATCTATTCAAGGCGAAATGCTACTTTTTGACACAGATTAGTAGATTATGGGCACACTATACTTTTTTTCTGTCCTGTCAGGACTTTTTAACAGCACACCTTTAATACTGTATATACATTGAAGCCGCTAAAAAAAAGCCTTAGTGATAGCGGGAAAAAATCATTTACATTAGCAAAACATTCAGAACCAGCTGCTTTTTGTTTAATTTTGGTTTTGATTGCCAAAGAAGAAGAAATTTTAATATGAAACAAACTTTAAATTTAATAATGCTGCAGAAACTTCGTGTGCCCTATGCACAGTTTCTTGGCGGTTGCTCGGCTGCCGCAGCGGCAGAGAAACCGGTTTCTGGCTATGGCATAGCCCAAGGTATACTTAACGCTGAAAAAATGTGAGTGTATGCGTGCCGACCCCTGATCTAGATGCTCGAGCGCAATGGTTGTTATTGGGAGATGGATGCATCAAAGCGGGTCGCCGTAGCTTTGAACAGCCTGGGATCATTTGCCGTGTACAGAACCATTGCCAGTTTGGCTTATCTAGTGCTAGCCTTTTTTTATATCAAGTGAAGTCATGAAAGTTAAAAATAAAAATTGAATTCAAATAACATGCATTTGAATTTTATTGTTGAGTGGGTCATATACATATATAGGCTAACATGATATAAACTAGCTCCCACCTTTTAAAAGATTCAATTTTTACTTTTAACTTTGGTTAAACAAATTGAAAAAAAAATTCTTGTTTTCAAATTTTAAATTAAAATCAATAATTAAAGTTATGCCTTAATTTTTATATAAAAATCCAAATATAATAATTATTTTGAATTTTTATTATTAAATTAACTTTAATAATTTAATATTCCTTAAAATTAAAAAATTGAAAATATAAGTTTTTCCTGTTTTTGAATTTGACATACAAACATATTTGATAAAAAAAAAAATAAAAATAAAAAAAAACAATAACCACAATAATTTGTATTAATGATTTTTATATAGAACGCTCAACATTAAACTCTACAGTGATGGATGGCTTCTGTATTAGATTTTTCATCAATCATCCTGCTTAAACCATGGCTGTGAAAGTCTAACTTTTAAGTAATTTTAAGAAATTCATTTTACACACAAATATTTTTCCTTCACAAAACAGTTGCTCATTGCAGTTGAATTGTCATTGAACTGGAAAACAGTTGATTTGTCACAAATACGACATCAAAAGGCTCCGACTATTATACCCAATTCACACTATGGCACATTTAACATCTAACATCAATCATCAATGATGATACGTATGAAGTTGCCGTGCCAAATTTTTCCAAAATATTCCAACATCTTCTGGAAATGTTTCCATTCTTAGTGCGTTAACTGCAGTTAGTTGCGATATATTTGATTCCACCACTAAAAAATTGTGAGTCGCAACGAAAATGTAGGCAATTTAAACATGGCATGAACATTATTTGTTTTAAATATTGTTAAATTTAGTTATAAAAAAAATACACATCGAAGCCTCTTGTTTAGATTGGATTAGGACAAAAGTGGACAACCTCGAAAGGAAGTATAGGTATAATGCATGGAAAATTTTATATTAAATTGTTTAATATTGTCAATTTATTTCAAGCAAGAGATGCAGAAAATCGCACCAAGAAGAGGATCCACTTCAACACGGAAAATGTTAGGCAAATTGTATGAATTTCAGGACACGTTTGCCATAAGCAATGCAAAAGAGAGGTCGTTACAGTCGACACCGGGCGACAATATTGAGCTGGACACAAACGAAGTGGGGGTTCAGGAGGAAACGGCGACACCTGTTAAGCGTCGCAGAAATAACCAGTAGGAGATCGTTTAGCTGATAAGTGAGCGCAATTATAGATCAAAACGCTTATTATTAATTTGGTATTTCTGAAGGACTAAACAGATAGACTGAAGTAACTAGGTTACTTAATATAATATTATATTATATTATTATTATATAATATTATAAAATTTTTAATAAATTGTTAGGTGTCTCTCCTAAAATGTCAACAAGCTCAATTAATACACTCTCCTTTTGAGAGGCTAACATAAGTAATAACTGTTTCATCCATCTTTTTTTATTAATTAGTTTTTAAGAACAATTGGTAAATTATGCGCTAAGATAAACAGGTCACTTTTACAAAGGAAGAAGAAGACAGATGATGTTAGATGATATATGTTGCAATGTGAACACGAGTTTCACATTTCCCATCGTTTCGACTGATGTGCCCTAGTTTGAGTTGGGTATTAACCATATCTCGATAATCAGGCGAGCTATCGATAAATTATCCCTTCATATTTTCGTCTCATTTTGTCGAGTTCTACAAGAATCAATCATCAGACCTTGGCGCCGGAGTAACGTGCCGTTTTGAATGACATCCCAAAGAAATAGAAAGTTAAATGCATATATTTATTTATATGAAAATATTATCTGCGTGCTGTGTATTTGCGCATTAGCGCAATTTCTGATGCGGCAGCGTTAATAGACAAGGAACATTAAATGTTTTAGCACAGAATGCGAAATATAAGCAAAAATGTATATACCAAAAACCTGAACAGTTTATCGAAATTTCGTGTAAAAAATATTTATCTATCGTATGCCATCGTTGTATGCAGCTGTTCACACTATCGATTGTATTTTGATGATTTGGTATCACTACTTGGTTGTGGACTCGACAATTTTCCCCACTCACTGTTAAGAGTATCTGCAAAAGAAAGTAAGGTAAAATATTTTACAACAATTTGCGTTAAATTTTAATATATTGAAATGATAATGGTAATTAGGATTGGAAAAAGTTCACAAAGGTTTTTATCACTAATAAAACACTCAATGAACAAATGTGTTACATAATATTTAAGGTTACTTAATTCTTTAGCCTGAACGTTTCAATACAATTTACTGTTTTAGAGATGTTGGCGCAAAAAATGTTATCTGGCGTCAGTGTGCTGCGAAAGGAAATTCGTCGCAACATTGCCATCGCCGCACCAGCTCTAAACAAGGCTTCCGATCCCATTCAGCAGCTATTTCTGGATAAAGTTCGCGAATATAAGCAAAAGAGCGCGTAAGTCATACAAACAATTATTTTTATCCATGTAGTTATTTATTCATATTAAATGCATTGCAGCGGGGGAAAAATGGTTGACTCTAACCCTGAAATTGAGCGAGAGATGAAAAACGAGCTGGAACGCGTTGCAAAGCAGTATGGCAGCGATGGAAAAACCGATATGCTTAAATTTCCCGAATTTAAGTTCCCAGATGTCAAGATTGATTCTATTTCACAAAGCTCACAGTAGACATTTCGTTTAGTTTCTTAAAATTGTTATAGTTTCAATCGTGAACCAATTAAGCAATTTAAGAACCAAAACCAATAAATCATAAAAAATGGGTTAAACGCTAAATGAATTCTGTTGGTTAGTCGAAGATTCCAAATTCGGGCTCAGTTCCCAAATAAGCTGGCTGCTTCATTAGCTGTAAGTGTAAAATATTTGACATGTATATTGTATGAAAATATAAATGTAGTTATTCAGCTGCCAAATTACACTGGCACATTTTTTTTCCCATGTAAATAATGTCTGGTTCTAAGTAAGAAGTTCAGTATTTCCCCCAAGCATTTGTTGTATACTCTACCGAAGGTAAAGGTTATACTGGCTTTGTTAAATGTCCGTCTATATGAGCGACACACTAAAACATACATTGCCGAGTCAATATACCCATGAACGTCTGTATGTCAGAAACCGTCGATCTCAGAGCCTGCATGTACTATTACCATGTTTTGCAACCTCACTAAAAGTATAAAAGTTTAGTTTGTAATTTAGAGGCACTTAGCAATAATACAAAGAAGAGTCAAACGGCAAAATTCCAATTATTATTATTATACCAGTAAAAGAACGGATGGTAAGGAGTCTTATTGCAAAGGTGGAATGGGTGAGAAGGGGTGGGCCAGGTGGTAAACATCGCCAGGTATTATGTCACCAAATTTGCTGACTTTAGTTCAAAAACTGTGGAAGATTACTGAAAAGCTCAAAATTTAAAAGGTGGGCGGCAGAGGTGGGCGTGGCATCCAAGTTTTTGATGCAGATATTTTTACTGTCACCATTTATCTTCCTACCAAATTTGGTGACTTAGTTTAAAAAATGTGGAGGATACACGCATAACCGTTTTAAAAATGGTGGGGTGGGGGCGGCAGGTGTGGGCGTGGCACTCAAATTTTTGATGTATTTTTTGGGGAACGTCATTACCTATTTAGACACAAAATTTTAGAGGCTTTTGGTTTAAAAATGTGAAAACTATAGGCGTTTCCAATTTCAAGGAGCAGTAAAGAAAGGGGCAGAAGGAGTAGGCGTGGCATTGAAAATTTTGATTTTGATTTTGAATTTCTTTGAGGGAAGAGACTAGCTATCTTCGTGCCAAATTTTGTAACTCTAGCTGTAAGAATGTGCGAAATATATAGTTCTATCGGCATTCAGTTATCGATGTTATCGATTTCACAGCCTTCTATTAGGCGTGGTACCAAAATCTTAACACTTTATCTGGCGCGCCTATAGACATACATAATTGCAAAGTTTCAAGTCTCTAGCTTTACGGGTGACATAAAAACTTCCGTTCATACAACCGGACGGACAGACACCATGATACTTTCAGTATCAAAGTATAAATACAACCCAGTACACTTTTTTATTCAAAGTATACCAAGTCGTATTACACGCGCATTACAATCCAATGCACTTTTCAATACCAAGTATATTCAGGGGTGTGCCAGCAATCAAAAACAACCGATTTCCAACCTCGAGCGGTTTTACGTGTGCCAGAGCCTAGTTCGAGAAGGTTTTGAAATCTCAAGTAATTTGGCTAGTTTAAGCAATATTAAATGTCTAATGTATAACAAGTGTTACTTTTTCGAAAGGTAATTTTAAGCTTAGTTGCATATTGCAAATACATTTGAATTTAATACATTTTTTAATTCATGATTTTTGATTTTAATAAATCTCTAACAAATCTCTAAAACAATTTGCCGTTCTGTTTAAGCAGACTTACAAGAGAGGTGCCACCTTGTTCATTTAACAATCACTATTATTTGGAGTCTTTAATAGGCAAATTTTAACGACACTTTTTTGTGACAAATAAACATTAAAAAAATCGTACTTTAAGGTAACAAAATTGCATAGTTTAACACTGGACAGTTTGTTGTAAATTTAAGTAAGTTATTGCAGCAAACCTTTTTTTTATGAGGTGGCAACGGTGGTGAGGTGGCGGTGTTTGTTAGGTGTGTTACAGTAAGAAGAATTTAATTTATGGAAAGTCATTGAGCAGCCAAAATGTAGGTTAAATTAAAATTGCATTTAATTATTTGTTTTACATTTATTTTATTATTGGTCCATAGAGGAAAACACCGTTCACCTTTTGCACTTTTAACATGTAAAGAAAATCATATTTGGCATTCATGAAATCCGTAGAACAGATGTTCAAGCAAGCCGTCATAGCAGGTAGCAGGGCTGTCTAATATTAAATATTTGTTTTGTATAAGAACTACAAGAGATAAGACCTTACATATTTTTAGTTTACCATTTATTTAACGTCTCTAGAGATTTCTGGCACACACCTGCAAATGGGCATTTCCATAGTGTCGAATGCGACATTCGTACGCATTCAATGAGAAAAAAAAACATTTACCGACAAAATTTTCATTTTGACAAATGGCGAAACTTATGGCTTATGATAAGCACTTTATTTTTTGTAAAAAATGATTTTTGGGCGAGAGTTCGTTTTCGAGATATTAACAAAATAAAAGAAGAGAGGTATCGGACACCCGGATGGAACGAAGTTCCTTTCGATTAATTAGTAAAGGAATTGTCTTTCTTCTATGTTAGTTCTAGTGTTAACATAGTAATTATGTACACAAACATTCTGATTATACACTTTAGCAAATATTTCTATACAATCCATTTCTGCATACTCTGTTTCACTGCTGAGAATTGACCTTGCACCTTTGGATTGATGCATGAGTTGACGAAGGGCGAAGCAAGTAGTTGTTGCCTTATTTGTAAAGGCGACATTGAGGAATTCATAATTTTAATTATAGAAAAAAAGAAACAAATTGACCTTGCACCTTTGGATTGATGCATGAGTTGACGAAGGGCGAAGCAAGTAGTTGTTGCCTTATTTGTAAAGGCGACATTGAGAGATTCATAATTTTAATTATAGAAAAAAAGAAACAATTTCCAACTGAAGGAATGTCGACATCTTGGTAATAAATTCCTTGTGGCTGTGCACAGTTTCTAAACTGTTGATATGGAACGTGAAATGAATTATTTTGCTGCGTTTCTTCTGCATTATTACGTATTTCTTCTGGATGTTTACATATTTTTGCACTGCAAATATCACGTGATCCAAAATTAACCAATCAAAACATATCGATTGAAAAGACACCTTAGAAAGATAACAAAAATCATACTTACGCATCTGAATGATGATTTAAAGTGTTTAAAGCCTGACATTTTTTTTCCCTATCGTAATATTCTTTATTTTTTTGTTTAACAGTTTTAGGTATTATTTTACGCTGAGGGGGTCACTGTTTCAGGTCCTTCGCGTGAAACACCCCGAGCGGATTGCCCTGAAGCGTTTCCAGCTCATATAGGCACCGTCCCACTGGCCTTACCACTCGGCAGGTTCTTCGCGAAGTCGCTCAACACAAAATTGCGCTTATACACCTCCTGTCCCGCCGTTTACTGAATGTCGCGTGCCTTCAAATCGTACTGCCTTGCCGACTTCTCGTATGCCATATGTAGTGTCTCCTGGATGCGAGCACGGTAGATCTGCTGCTTTGCCGACCTCTCTAAAGGCTTGATGGCCGAGTCGCTGGCGTCGCCTAGCCTCCTGGCCAGCCCATACTGCGCCTCGCAACGCCATCGCGATCTCGGGCAACATTTCGTCCCACGCCGTGTGATCGGTCCCAATGTGCACCCGAATCGCTGCCAACACTGACTGGGTAACCCGTTCGGACGCGTTCGCTTGCGGAGCAAAGTTCCTGGTGCTTTATGCCGTGGTGCTCCAGCATCGCTCCAAACTCCTGCGACACGAACTGCTTTCCGTTGTCGGTGTGGACGATTTCGGGGACACCAAACGCCGAGAACACCTCTTCTCTCAGGAATCGGATGACCGCTGCCGATGTTGCATTGGGTATCGCCTTCAGCCACACAAATTTGCTGAAGTGATCCAGCACTACGAGAATGTAGGCATTGCCTTGCCGGAAGCGTGGATACCTGCCAAGAAAACCCAGATACAGCTTCTGTATAGGCCGCTCCGTCACAAGCTCCTTGCCCATCATCGGTCTGCCAATTTGCGTGCTGTGCTTAGTCTCTTTTCAGACTTCGCACTCGAGCACATGCATTCGCACTTGCGCTGCCATCCTCGGCCAGAAATAGAATTGGCGCAGCCTTGCCAACGTACGAGCTATGCCTCCGTGCATCCCCTTGTCGCTGTCGTGCGCCTGCTGGACCAATGTGCAGGTTAGAGCTTCCGGGATCCATAGCTTCCACAAGAACTCCTCGCTATCCTCTCGAGCGAACTGCGACTTCTTGAAGAGCAGGCCGTCCTCGATCCGGAGGCCTGGAAAACGATCTGACTCTGCTCGCAACAATGCCAACCGATCCAGATACTCCTCGCTCTCAAAGGCCGTCGTCTCGAACTCGAACAAGTTGAGCTCTTCCACATCAAACGGTCGCGAGAGCATATCGGCTACCACATTGTCTTTCCCTTTCCGGTGCTTGATTCGTAAGTTAAACGCCTGCAGCGTTTGTGAACATCTCGCCAGTCTCCCACTCAGGTCTTTGAGTGACATTAACCACTGCTAGCTCGAATGGTCCGTAATGACCGTGAACGGCATCAGTTCCACGTATGGCCTAAAACGCTCTACTGCCTTCACCGCCGCCAGACACTCCTTCTCCGTCACGCTGTAGTTCAGCTGGCCTCCACGCAGCTTCGCTGAAAAGAACGCAATTGGCCGGTCTGCACCTTCGTCGTCATGCTGGAAAAGCACTGCCCCAATCCCCACGTGGCTTGCGTCGCACTGGATGAAGTACGGCCGAGAAAAATCTGGATGCGTGAGGACCGGCGCACAGGTAAGTGCCTTCTTCAACCTATGAAACGCCTCGACTGCGTCTTCCGACATTTCAAACCTCTTGCCGATTTTCAGACAATTAGTCAGCGGCGCTGAAAGGCCCGAGAAATCGAGGATAAATCGCCTGTACCAGCCTGCGGATCCCAAAAATCTCCTCAGCTGCTTTGTGGTCCTGGGGACGGGAATCTGGACTATCGCCTCGACCTTGCTCGGATCTGTTCGGAGAGCTCCATTACCAACAATGTACCCTAAGTACCTCAGGAACTTAAAGCAAAACTTCATTTTTTGCAGGCCGATGGTCAGATTCGGCTCCTTTAAGCATTGCGCTACTTCCTCTAGCAGCTGGATATGCTCCTCGAAAGTGCGCGAGATGATCAGCAGGTCATCCAAATAAACGAAGACGCGGTTCCGCAGACGTTGTGGTATCACCCGATCCATCAATCGACATAACCGTTGAGCAGCATTACATAGCCCGAAAGGCATCATCCGGAACTGGTACAATGGACGTCCAGGGATGGTAAATGCCGTATATGCTCTGCTCTTGGGCTCCAACTCAATCTGCCAGAACGCGTGCTTCAGGTCGACGCTGCTGATGAAGATCGTGTCGTCCACGCGGCTCAGAATGGACTCTATATTCTGCAACGGGTAGGCATCCTTCACTGTCACCTCGTTAAGCTTACGAGCGTCCAAGCACAACCTATTCTTCCCAGGTTTCCGCACCAACGTCATCCTGTTGCTCCACGGACTCTAGCTTGGCTCAATGACTCCCAGTCGCAACATTTCGTCTACCTCCGCGAATAGAAGCTGCTGTACCGCTGGTGACACTGGGTAAAAACGCTCCTTCACTGGTACGGTTCCTTCTACCAGCTCGATAGTATGCCGCTCCACGTGAGTCTTACCTAATTCTCGCTGCTCGTACGCCAGGAATTCAGCCTTGATCGCCTCCAGCCGCTTCTGCTGCTCGGCATTCAACTTGTGCGGCTCGATCGGCTCTCCCTTAGTCACGAACTCCGACTCCACCTGTTCAAGGGACTCTACTCCTACGACCTCGGGTGCCAGGCGAAACTTCTTCCAGAAGTCGATCCCCAGGTACAAATTCTGGACCAGGCCGGGGCACACATACAGCGTCATCTCGTGCGTCTCGTTCTTGTACCGGACCGGGACACGAATCTTACCCAATACCGAGTAGCTCGCACCTTAGAAGTCTGGGGGCGCCACGCTATTCCCATCTTCTTGATAATCTCCACTGCTCCTGCACCTAGCAAGCTGACTGTCGCCCCAGTGTCCAGAAGCCCCTTCACCGTGTGCCCTTGAAGCTGCACTTCGGCAAAGGCTCGATCGTCGCCATTGAGCACCGATCCAAGATCCTCGCACACGCTCCTGCGTTCCTTACGGCGTAACGCTGGTCTTCTCCGCTTCCGTGGAATTGGTGAGCACAGGCTCTGCTTTAAGCCATCCTCTTCGGCAAAGATCCGGGCTCTGGCCTCTTCGTATGCGGCTTGGCGCGCTTCCAAAGGCGGGCGTGTCGACCAATTGGGCCTCGGTAAGTGCTCGCTGTTGGCTCTCCTTACTATGTCCTTAACTAACATGCAATCCTTACCGCTAGTGCTTACATCTAACATGCATGGTGTAGAGGATTTTAATGGCTTCTCGGCAATGGCATTGAGCGCGACTCCTCTGCCTGTGTCAGGCTCTGCCTCTCGTTTCCCGAACGACATTTTGGGCATTTCGGCAATACTACTCTTGGAAGTCCACATTTGTAGCAGAATATGTTACGCACGGTGGCCTCACACTCCCAAAACGTGTGCCCTCGCTGTGCGCAGTTCCAACACGTAAGCGCGTTGCTATCGCCGCTACCGCCTCTGGGCCTGTACAGCGTTTCCACTGCCTCGTCCGGTGCAACCTCCGCAGTGGCTTCATCCTCCTCGTGTAAGGCCTCGTTCACCTGGTAACGATCCCTAGGCCGACTGACTGGCTCCGCTGTGGTCGGACTCCTCGACCAACGTGACGACAGCATCCTCTCTGCGTCATGGCATTCTTCTCGCAGCCTCTCTAGGTCAGTGATCCACATCGGATAGATGACCCGTGAAATCCCGTCTCGGATGTTCACCTTCACGATCTTGATCAGGTCGTGGTCGCTGACGGGTACCTCCAACCTGGACCTGAGAGCAAACATAGACTGTAGGTAGTCGTCTATGCTTTCCCCCGACTTCTGCCTACGTTCGCGTAGCTCCTGCTCCCGCTCGAAATTCGACCTGCGCGTCTGAAAGCACTGCTTCAGCGCGTAACGCAGGTTTGGCCAGTCTGTCGTTCCACTCGTCCTCAAAAACATCCAATACCAGTCTTTGGCCCGTCGCTCGACCAAGGTGTGAAAATCGCGTAGGACATCCGGCCACGGCACCTGGTAGACCTGTCGTAGGTGGTCGAGTCTGAAGATAAACTCTCCTACTGGCATACCAGTAGGGCTCGCGTCGAAAATCAGCCCCCATCGGCGCATCGGGATCGCTTCGGGCCTTGGTTCTGCCACTCCTAATGGTCTCCACGTAGGCTGGCCATCTCGCGGTTGGGCTTCGCTGTGCGCTCCAAACCCCCAGTGTTCCGCCTGTTCCCGCTGCTCGGATTCCAGAGCGCGATTGTTGAACCAGTGTCCCTGCGCTGCTGGAGGTTTTTGTTGTGGTATGGCGCTGCGATCGGACCCTGGTGCGGAGTTTTGATTTGGCGGTGGGTGTAGAGCTTGCTGCGCGTCTTTTGGCCCCGACAGTTGCGTATAAAGGGTGCTCTCCCGGATGGCTTTCATGTATTCAAGCATCTCTCGCCTGTTCTGCGCTTGTAGCTCGGCCATCCCGGTTGCCATTGCCGTTTGGAACGTCTCCCTAGCTTCCGATAGTGCTGTGTTTATCGCCGTTCTCAGCTCGCTCTGAAGGTCCAGAGGTGCTTGTTGTTGTGACCTTGTGGAAGTACTCCGTTTCGGCACCGCTCCTAGGCTGTTGGGATCTATGTGCCCACCTACTGCTCCTGCCTCGGGTATATCCATCTCCTCTGGTGACGACGTATATTCAGCTTGGGCCTGCGATGTTGAACGAGTGACAGGAGCCATTAACTCAGCCCCTCTGCTCTGATTAAACTCTGCGCTACGCCTGTCTTTCCGCTGTTCCTGAACGTATTTTGCCCCCCTACGCATTTTCTTATTGTTTACTATAATACTAACTTCTCTCTTTCTTTTACCAACAATTACGCACGACATATATAAACGGGGTGAGACGAACATGGAACATGATACGGGTACGGTGAGTGTTGTGTACATACATTGGTCCTAATCCTAAAAATTGTCCTATTCCTATATCACAGTTGGTCTTATAATCCTACACGTTATACGGTACACGGACTGGCGGGAAACACAGTGCCGGTGCTGAAGGACGTGACACGGACCGTTGCCTCGACACATGACACGTAAGCGGTAAGACAATATATTGACTATGACCAAAGATAACGCGAATATTAACCCTACTATCCTACAGATCGCTGAGCTTCCTACAGCAGGCCTTGATAATCCACGCTGGGAATTATTCCGGACCTAAAGGATGTGGCATGGTCGGTCCGCTGCTTCCTACTCCCTCCTCTAGCTACTTCCGAGTCAGTACAGGCATGAAACCACGCTGAGAATCTAGCAACTTTTGGACTAAGAGTAAAAACAAGCAACTAACACACAACATGTAACATAAATTGTGACTTTACTAGCTTCCTATAATTGGGTTTTCCATTGGGCGCCATTTGTTATGATCCGGCCTTCACTTCCCAACACTGTATCGATTGCCGCCTGGCTGATCGGTTGCCCAGGGATGGATACGACCTTGATACAATGTGGGCCGGAGTAACAAAAATTTATATTTTTACAAAAACTAACAACAAACGGACAAGCAGCAAATTTTCGCGAAATCGGACAACTTTAGGAATACAGATGGTAAACAGATGTTCACATTTACCCCCAATGTGCTCTCCCTACCTATGAGTTGGCATTTTTAAAATTACCGCCAACTCCCTAAACACAACTACACAACAAACAACAAATTACCCCAACATCAACACATCCTCATCCCACCCACACATAAACAATTACTCACATGTTAACTAAACAATAACAACCTTATATTTATTCATTTAATTATAAACATTGTTTTATCTTAAATTAAATTTATTTTATATAAATAAAAAAAAGAATAATGAAATAATTAAATAAACATAAACGAAAATAAACAAAAACTGCTAAACGAGAAACAAAATAAACATTAAACAAAAACTAAAGAAAGAAATAAATACTATAAATAAGTAATAAATAAAATAAAATAATAATGCTTAAATAAATAATAAATAAAAACCATCAGCGATGATTGTGGTATTTAATTTTTTTTAGGCTGCGGACCACTGTGCTTTTGGCTGGGCTGGTCGTTGGTGTGCGTGCGTGTGTGCGCGCACAGGCAGCCGGCGCAATAGCCGCTGTGGACTGCGTAGACAGCTGGGTCTGAAGGCGCCGATTTTAAAACTAGCAGGTACTAAATATAAAAACCTGGTGACCACCCAGACGGGTTGGCCAATCCTCGTCCGGTGGTCTCGCTGGCTTTTCTCGGCCGCTCCAAAGATTGGGACAGTTGCCGGTGTACGTCTGGACTGCCTCCGGAAACGGTGAAACACACCATTAGCACTAATTATTTGATATTTATTTTTGTCCCTTACCTGTCAATCTGTCCAGCGTTCGCGTTTTTATCCCTTTTTCTCCACTTTTTGTGTAACTTTTTTAACTGCTGCTGCTGCCTCTGCCACTGTTTAAATTTTGTCTACTCACGGCTAAGCTACTCTTCCTCTTCCCCACCATCTGCCGTTCACCTGTCAAGCCTACATTAATTGAGTGTCGGGCGCCAGCACGACTCTCCAACCCTCGTTCAACGCCTCGACCATCGATAAACCAAATGCCGACCATAACACATATGCACACGCACACGAACACTTATGCATTTTTACCACTCGCCCTCTCCTACAAGAATGCCCCGCTCATGATGCATTTAACAAGGTGGTCCCAAATTTGACAGCTCGCTCAAATATCGGTACCAGCTAGCCCAGTCGCTCAGCATAACAGAAATCTATCTCGCTCGCACTCATAGTTAAAAGCCAAGAGAGCAGAAGATGTCGCTTTCCCTTTCGCACACAACTGGTACCGAGCTGTCACAAATTGGACCACCTTGTTAAATACATATTGGTCCCGCTATGGTTCCCTCTCTTTTTACATGCTTTTATTTAACTTGACTTGTCTGTCTGTCCTGGAATCTTGTAATCAAATTTTCACCAAGTTCCCTACTAGCTAGAGCTCTGCAATTTCCACCAAAGATGTGTTTCAGATGACAATAAATGTTTTTAAAGTTTTCGGCACGATAAAATATGTAATATTATGTAAAAACCACGAAAAACAGTTTTCCCTTGTGCTGCACGCGTGGCAGGCGACCACTCTACCACTGGACCACCAAGCTTGTGGCAGATCGCTGACTAGAAAGCTATATGTATAAAGCGTATAGCAACAAGTTAATCCAAAAAAATGATGAAGACATGCTTTTATACGCTTTCTTGCATACATTTGGAATAGATTTCAAATAATAAAATAAAAAAATGAAAGAAAATGAACAAAAAAAAAAGTATGTCTCGGTCGGTGTTTGAACCCACGACATTCGTTCTGTGAAGCGGCAGTCTTCCCTTCATGCCACCATAGCTTATAAATTTTGACAGTCATATTAGTAAGTTAAGCAAAAAATATGTCGTTAGAACTTTTAGTCTTAATTTTTTCAGTCTAGCCCCCTTTCACAACGTACAATAAGGAACTTCGTTCCAAAAACCATGACGTTCGCACTCGACAAAAACAGAAGTTGCATTGATTTGATCGAAACCTGAAGGAATATTCTATTGCGAAATGTTTTAAAATTAATATTCCTTCAAATCGGAAAGTAATTTATCTCTTACAGTTTTTGAGCTAGAGTCACAAAATTTGTTAGGAACATAGATGGTGACATATACCAACGATTTGCATCAAAAAATTCGTATCATCAAGTAAATTTTATATGTCACAGTGAATTTTAGTAAACATAAAATAATTTTTTTTTAAGTTTAAATGTCAAATTACGTTCCAACAAAACAGCATTTGCGGGGAGGTTTGCTTTTGTTCTTCAATTTAAAGAAAAGTGCAAACAGAAGCACATCGTTTACTCTCAGAAGCTTATCCTGAATATGCTCCAGAGATTTGAGTATGTCAACAGTGGTTTGCACGATTTAAAAGTGGTGATTTTGACACAGAAGACAAAGAGCGATCAGGTTCATCAAAAAAGTTTGAAGACGAAGAATTGGAGGCATTACTCGATTAAGATCCATGTCAAACTCAAGAAGAACTTGGAAAAGCATTGGAAGTCACTCAACAAGTTATTTCTAAACGTTTAAAAGCAGCCGGATACATTCACAAACAAGGAAATTGGGTGCCACACGAATTGAAGCGGAGAGACATTGAGAGACGATTTTGCATGTCTGAAATGCTGCTTAATCGCCACAAAAAGAAATCGTTTTTGCATCGTATTGTTACTGGCGATGAAAAGTGGATTCATTACGACAACCCAAAGAGTAAAAGATCACATGTGAAGCCAGGCCAACCAGCCAAATCGACACCAAAGCCGAATATTCATGGTTTGAACGTAATGCTCTGTATTTGGTGGAACCAGAAGGGTGTGCTGTACTATGAGCTGTTAAAATCGGGCCAGACGATCACGGGAGAGCTATACAGTCAACAATTGATAAGTTTGAAGCAAGCAATAGCCGAAAATCGGCCAGAATGGGCGACCAGACACGAGAAATTGATTTTCCATCATGACAATGCTCGGCCACATGTTGCAGTACCGCTCAAAAATTATTTGGAAAATACCGGATGGGAAACTCTACCTCACCCGCCTTATAGCCCAGACATAGCTCCTTCTGATTTCGGTCGATGCAGAATCACCTTTCTGGAATACGGTTCACCAATGTTCAAGGTATTAAAAAATAGCTTGATCCATTGATAGCAAGAGGGTGCGGGTGCTCCTGCGGCTGCTGCTGGAAGGCTGGACAACAGCCCGATTGCTCCGTTTGCGGCTGCTCCTACGGCTGCTGCTGAAAGGCGGGACAACAGCCCGACTGCTGCTGTTGCCGGAACAATTTAATTTATTTTTTTAGTAGCTTTATTTGAAGCTGCATCTGCGAAATTGTCTTCTTTAGCACGTCGATCTCCCGTTTTTGGGCAAAAAAAGCTTGCATTGTATTTTATATTTTATTTTTATTTTATTTTTTACTTTTCGTCAAGTGCGCCGCTTGAAATCTGTATTCCAATTAAACTTAAGTTCCGTTATGTTAAAAGCTGCCACCGTGTTATAAAATAGAGTACACGATCATTGCAATTTGTATGTTTCAGGCAGCCTTCCTTAAGTTTTTTTTTCTCGTAAATGCATGTTGCGAACACTTTAGTCAGGCAGAATTCGTTATACTTTTTTTTTAAAAGATGTGGCAGGTCTGCACACATTTTTCATCGAATGCAATTTTCTCAACAATGAAGACAAATCTTTTTTTTGGTAAACATCTTAAAATCTAAGTAAAAAAAAAAGAAGGCTCTAGTCGAGATTTCCCGACTAGGAGATACCCCGAACACTGTACATAACGCGTACAGTCATTGTCTGTATGCATCTGTGACTAAACTTCAATCTTCGATATCTCTGGTGTTTCTTAACGGATTTCGATAAAATTTTCAGAAAAGTTCTATCGTTACCCATTATTTCAACTCCCATTTTAACATTTTCCAAACTCGACAAAGTTTTGTAATCGATTCCATGTGTATATCGGAAACGGAAATAGTTATCGAAAATCGGAAACAAACTTGTACTGCCTAGGACTTAGATGAGCGTATGTGCAAAATCTGAAGTCTCTAGCTCTTGTAGTCTCTGAGATCGACGCGTTCATACATACAGACAGGCGGACACACGGACATGGCTATATCGACTCGGCTGTTGATGCTGATCAAGAATATATATACTTTATAGGGTCGGAGATGCTTTCTTCTGCCTGTTACATAGTTTTGCACAATTAAGGCCTGTAGGCCAACATAGCGTGCATCTTGGAATATGCACTTAAAAGAAAATTAAAAGTTATCAACGATTTTGTGTATCGACACAAAAAGATTGTTATGATCCGGCTTTTTCTTCCCCAAACTGTATCGATAGCCGGCTAGCAAATCGGTGACCCAGGGATGGAAACGACCTCGAAACAATGTTGGCCGGAGTAACAAAAATTTATATTTATTTTTACGAAAACTATCAACAAACGGACAAGCAGCAAATCTCCGCGGAATCGGACAACTTTAGGGACATACAAGGTAGACAGATATTGTCATCTACCACCAATGTGCCCTCCCTACCTTTGAATTGGCATTTTAAAATTTATTGCCAACTCCCTAAACACAACAACACTACCACAATAACTTACCACGACATCAACACATAAACACACACCCACACATAAACAACTACTCACACATGTTGACTAAACAATAACAAACTTATATTTATTCATTTAATTATAAACATTTTTAACTTAAATTAAATTTTTTTAATATAAATAAAAAAAAGAATAATGGAGTAATCAAATAAAGATAAACGAAAATAGACAAACACTAATACACGAAAAACAAAATAAACATGAAACAAAAACTAAAGAAAGAAATAAATACTATAATTAAATAATAAATAAAAAATTAACTGCTATTGATATAATAAATAATAACTAAATAAACAGCAGGCAGATATGATAATAGGGCCGGTTTGAATAAATAAATAAATATATTTAGTTTTGGCCGGCTGTTTACTTGGCTGCGGCCCACTGTGCCTGTATCTGGGCTGGGTATTGGTGTGCAGGCAGCTGGCTCAATAGCAGCTGTGGGGCTGCGTGGACATTACTATTAATTATTGTTATTAAAAAAATTTACAGGCACGAAATATAAAAACCTTATGACCACCCAGACGGGTTGGCCAATCCTCGTCCGGTGGTCTCGCTGGCTTTTCTCGGCCGCTCCAAAGATTGGGGACAGTTGCCGGTGTGCTTCTGGACTGTCTCCGGAAATAGTGAAACACACCATTAGCACTATTTATTTTGGGGTGGTCACTGTTTCAAGTCCTTCGGGTGAAACACTCCAAGCGGATTTCCCTGCAGCGTTTCCAGCTCGTAAAGGCACTTGCCCACTGGCCTTAGCATTCGGCACTTGGTGAAGCGACGGCAGAATTTGGTGTTCAGATTCTTCGCGAAGTCGCTCAGCACAAAGTTTCGCTTGAAGACCTCCTGACCAGCGGTAAACTGAACATCTCGGGCCTTCAGTTTGTACCGCGTCGCTGACTTCTCGTACCATAGCTAAGTGGTCCAGCACCACAAAGACTTAGGCATTACCCTGTCGAGAGCGCGGATACTTGCCTAAGAAGTCCTTGTACAGCTTCTGCATCGGCCGCGCGGTCACCACCTTCTGGCCCATCTTTGGCCTGCCAACTTGAGTGCTGTGCTTCGACTCCTTGCGAATTTCGCAGTCAAGCACATACGACCGCACCTGCGCTGCCATCCTCGGCCAGAAATAAAATTGGCGCAGCCTCGCCAACGTCCGGGCTATGCCTTCGTGCATCCCCTTGTCGCTGTCATGTGCCTATTGTACCAATGTGCTGGTAAGTGCCTCCGGGACCCACAGCTTCCACAGAAACTCCTCGCTATACTCCCGAGCGAACTGCGACCTCTTAAAGAGCAGACCGTTCTCGATCCTGAGATCTGGAAACCGCTCCGAATCTGTTTGAACTAGCTCTAGCCGTTCCAGGTACTCGTCGCTCTCAAACGCCGTCGTCTCAAACTCGAAAAGGTTAAGCTCTTCTACCTCGAATTTCCGAGAGAGCATATCAGCTACCACGTTGTCCTTTCTTTTGCGGTGTTCAATTTGAAAGTCAAACGCCTGCAACGCTAGTGACCATCTAGCAAGCCTTCCGCTCAGGTCCTTGAGCGAAATCCACCATTGAAGACTGGAATGGTCCGTTATGACCGTGAAAGGCATCAGCTCCACATACGGCCTGAAACGTGCTATTGCCTCCACCGCTGCCAGACTCTCATTCTCCGTCACGCTGTAACTCAGCTGGGATCCTTCGTCGTCGCGCTGGAATAAGACTGCCCCAATCCCCAGGTGGCTTGTACTGTATGAAGTACGGCCTCTGGAAGTCAGGATGGATGAGAAACGGTGCGCATGTAAGCGCCTTCTTCAGCCTGTGGAACGCTTCAACCGCTTCCTCCGACATTTCGAACTTCTTACCGATTTTAAGAGGCGCTGAAAGAATCGAAAAGTGGCGGATAAATCGTCTATACCAGCCTGCTGTGCCGAGGAACGCCTCAACTGCTTTGTTGTTCTCGGGACGGGGATCTGGATTATCGCCTCGACCTTGCTCGGATCCGTTCGAAGAGCTCCGTCACCAACAATGTACCCTAAGTACCTCAGGAACTTAAAGCAAAACTTCGATATTTGCAGGTCGATGGTCAGATTCGCCTCCTTTAAGCATTGCGCTACTTCCTCTGGCAGCTTGATATGCTCCTCGAAAGTGCGCGAGATGATCAGCAGGTCATCCAGGTAAACGAAGACGCGGTTCCCCAGACGTTGTGGTATCACCCGGTCCATCAATCGACACAGCCGTTGAGCAGCATTACACAGTCCGAAAAGCATTATTCGGAACTGGTATAGTCGGCGTCCGGAAATAGTGAACGCCGTGTATGCTCTGCTCTTGGGATCCAACTCAATCTGCCAGAACGCGTGCTTCAGGTCAACACTGCTTATGTAGATAGTGTCATCCACGCGGCTTAGGATCGACTCGATGTTCTGCAATGGGTAAGCATCATTCACCGTCACTTCGTTTAGCTTACGAGCGTGTAAGCACATCCTATTTTTGCCCGGTTTTCGCACCAACGTCATCAGGTTGCTCCATGGACTCTCACTTGGCTCGATGACTCCGAGTCGCAACATTTCATCCACCTCAGCAAATAACAGCTGCTGGACCGCTGGTGACACTGGATAAAAACGGTTCTTTACTGGCACGATGGCTTCAACGAGCTCGATGGTATGCCGTTCCAGATGATTCCTGCCTAACCCTCGCTCCTCATACGCAAGGAATTTAGCCTTCACCTATTCCAGCTGCTTCTACTGATCGGAACCCAGCTTGTGCGGTTCAATCGGCTCTCCTTTGGTGACGAACTCGGACTCCATCTGTTCGACTGAATCCACTCCTAGAACATCGGGTGCTAGGCGGAACTTCTTCCAGAAGTCGACACCCAGGTACAAGTTCTGGACAAGGGCGGGGCACACGTATAGTGTCATTTGACGCGTTACATCCTTGTAACGGATCGGGACCGATATTTTGCCCATCACGTTGTAGCTCGCACCTCCTGCAGCTCGCACTCTTGACTTTTTTGGGTGCCATGCTAACCCCAACTGCTCGATAATCTCTTCTGCTCCTGCGCCTAGCATGCTGACGGTCGATCCGGTGTCATAGTGTGTGCTTGGATTTGGACTTCGGCAAAAGCTCGATCGTCGCCCTGACGCCTCTTCGCAACTGACAAACCAGTGCCTTGGTTTGGATCCCCCTCTTCGGCAAAGATGCGAGCACTTGCTTCTTGGTACTCGGCTGTACGCTGTTCCAGAGGCCGGCGTGTCGACCACTTGTGCTTTGCTCGGTGTTCCTTATTCGATCTTCTTAACTATCATGCTGTTCTTATGTCTTCTTAATTCTACCATGCAATTAGGAGAGGGACTCAGTGGCTTTTGGGCAACGGCATCGAGCGCGACTCCTCCGCCTGCGTCATGCTGGCTCCGTCGTAGTTTGGCTCCTTGTCCAGCGAGACGAAAGCAACCTCTCCGCGTAGTGGCACTCTCCTCGAAGCTTCTCCAAGTTGGTGATCCAGATTGGATTGATGACTCGCCAGATTCCATCCCTGCTATTGACCTTAACAATCTTTATTAAGTCATGGTCGCTGACTGGCACCTCCAACCTGAACCTGAGAGCAAACATAGACTGTAAGTAATCATCTATGCTCTCCCCCGACTTCTGCCTACGCTCGCGTAGCTCCTGCTCCCGCTCGAAATTAGACCTGCGCGTCTGGAACCTCTGTTTGAGCGCGTACCGCAGATTGGGCCAATCCGTTGCTCCACTCGTCCTCAAAAACATCCAATACCAGTCTTTTGCCCGTCCCTCGACGAAGGTGTGGAAATCGCGTAGGACATCTGGCCACGGCACCTGGTAGGTCTTTCGCAGATGGTCCAGTCTAAAGATAAATTCCCCCACCGGCATTCCTGTAGGGCTTGCGTCGAAAATCAGTCCCCAGCGGCGCATCCGGATCAGCTCGGGCATTTCGTCTGCTACTCCAACTGGCCTCCTCGCGGTTTGATCACTCCTCGCTTGGGTTTCTCTGCGAATCCCAAAGCTGAAGTGTTCCCGTCAAACCAATGACCTTGGACTGCTGGAGGTTTTTGCGGAGACGTGCTAGGCCAGCATCTCCCGCCTATTCTGAGCCTGTGGCTCCACCATTCCAGAGGCCATCACTGCCTGGAAAGTTTCGCGCGCCTCTGTTAATGCTGAGCTTATGGCGGTCCTCAGTTCGCTGTGTAAATCGGGCTGTCCTGTTTCCTGCTGCGGCATAGTCTGTGAACTGCGTTACGGCACTGCTCCGAGGCTGTTGGGATCGATGAAGATAAACGAAAATAGACAAAAATTAATACACGAAAAACAAAATAAACATTATTAGAAAGAAATAAATACTATAATTATATAATAAATAATAAATTAACTGATATTGATATAATAAATAATAGCTAAATAAACAGCAGGCAGATATGATAATGGGGCGGGTTTGAATAAATAAATAAATATTTTTAGTTTTGGCCGGCTGTTTACTTGGCTGCGGCCCACTGTGCCTGTATCTGGGCTGGGTATTGGTGTGCAGGCAACTGGCTCAATAGCAGCTGTGGGGCTGCGTGGACAGCTGGCGCAAAAGCGCTGATTTTAAACAAATTTACAGGCACTAAATATAAAAACCACCGGACGAGGATTGGCCAACCCGTCTGGCTAATCCTCGTCCGGTGGTCTCGCTGGCTTTTCTCGGCCGCTCCAAAGATTGGGGACAGTTGCCGGTGTGCGTCTGGACTGTCTCCGGAAATAGTGAAACATACCATTAGCACTATTTATTTTACATTTATTGTTGTCCCGTACCTGTCAATCTGTCCAGCGTTCCCTACGTTTCCCTCGTTTTGCGTTTTCTCCTTTTCTTTTAGTTTTCTCCCTCCACCCCTCGTTCAACGGCTCGACTTGTTTGAGGTTGAGGTTAATGAATATAATGTGTGTATACATATATAAACAGAGGTCTCCCGCGAATTCGGTTGATGTGCTATAAAATATTTTTATTATAGTGCTTCTTGCAAAGGTTGATTACGAACTAAAACACAAGACTCAAGTATGTGCGACGTAAGCTCAATAACTCATTGGCGTATTCTCTCTCTTGTTATTCTTATAACTGTTAATGCGCTCTTTCGCGCTATTTGAGTATCAATGTATACACTCACATTGCATATAATTCAACACCCTTCCTCAATGTGAGCCGGTATACATTGTCACAATTATTTTAAATTCATTAAATTTACAAAATGACAATGTTTCTGCTTTGGCAGATTCTTAGTAAGAACATCGGCAATCATATCATTTGTTGAAACATATTTCAACTCCACATCGCCTTTCTGGATGACTTCCCGGACGAAATGATACCTGATGTCGATGTGCTTCGACCTCGCATGGTAAACCGGATTTCTGGCCAAATCCTGTGCACTGAGATTGTCTCCATGGACCACCGTGGGAGTACCCTCACGACCACAACCAATCTCAATTATTAATCGCCTCAAATAAAGCGCTTCTTTTGTAGCCGTTGACAACGCCATGTATTCGGCCTCCGTGCTGCTCAACGCTACGCAATCCTGTTTCTCTGACTTCCATGAAATGGGGCCACCTGTTAGAAGGAAAACGTATCCTGTGTATGATCGACGATTACTGATATCGCCGCCCCAGTCTGCATCCACGAAGCCTCTGAGACCTTGGCCATCTGCACAATAGTGTAGCTTTTTATCTACTGTGCCCGCTAGATACCTTATCACATGCTTGACTCCAGAAACATGCTCCCCGTGGGGTTCGTTGTTCCGTTGTGCCAACTTTACAACGGAATGGTAGATATCTGGCCTCGATGTTAATGCTAACCACATTAACTCGCCAATTGCCGACCGATATGCCACTACATCTTCAGTCACGCATTTTTCATTGCTGCACGCTACTTGGAATCCCGCATCCAATGGCGTCGCTACTGGCCTGCATTGCTCCATCTTATGCCGCTGCAGCATATCCTTGATGTACAACGCCTGGTTCATCCTTATGTCACCAGTTTCACCATCTTGCTCAATCTGCATGCCCAGGAACATTTTTATCGGACCCATGTCGACACAGTCAAACTTCATTGCTATCATTGATAGGGATGGCAAGATTAATCGAATGAAAGGAAATAATCGATTAATTTTGGCCAAGAAACGATTAAATTATATGATTTTTTATTTTTTATTAATTGATTATTAATCGAGTAATGAGTAAATAATCGCAATTTTTTTTTAATAATTATACTTTTTAGCAACATTTTTTGCAAACTAAGATTGTATTAGGCTCTGAAATTATTATTTGTTTGTTGGTAACTCTATTATTTGATAGTTATTTACACCCCTCTCTCATACTGCCTACCATTTGTACCGCCATACCACCATACCATACACATACCAAACACCTAAACAGCATACCAACCTTAAGCAATATGTAACACGGTCCCTCTGTAAATGTTAAAAGCGACGCGGAAGAAGCGCGCTATTTCACAAAGAGTGAATAAACCGGACGAGTTTTCTATTACGAAATGGCACCTAACAAGAGTGAAGTGTGGAAATATTTTTTCAAAGTGGATAAAACCAGTTTGGTAAAATGCCTATTGTGTGGAAAGAATTTAAAATTTTCCAGTAACACAACAAATATGCTTCAGCATATTAAATTGAAACATCGGAAAGAAGCTGATGATCTTGTAAGTCGCAAACATTTGAGCACCATTTTGAACGCCTCATAAAATAAATTTAAATATATTTCAGCAGAAAAAATCTAAATCCAAAGAAGATTTTATTAATCTAATGGATGAAGAAATCAGCACTCAATCCACTGACAACAGCAATCAATCCACTGACAACAGCATAATGAATAGTATGTTCAACAAATAAGCCAGCAGCAACAACAATAACAAAGGCAGCAGCGGCAGCAGTTTTTCCAGCAACAACAACGACAACGAACCTAGTTGCAGTAGTAACAATCGTCAACCTCTCATATTGAATTCTTTCAATAAAATTCAAAGCTTTGCAACAGGAGGGTCAAAAAAAGAAAAGCTTACCAATGACATCGTAGGCATGATAGTCAAAGACAATTTGCCTTTTGATTTTGTTGAAGGTAAGTAATAATGGAATTATTATTAATGCAGTGATGGGCGCGTCACGACGTTAGGCAGCGCGCTGCCGAATGTGCATAGGCCCTCTGCCGCGGTCGATTGCACAACATCACACGTACGCTATAAGCATTGAACACATTGTGCTTGTATGCGTGTGAAAACTGTGCCGATATGTGTGCATGCCCATCACTGCCTTAATGTCACTGAAGAAGTAGACTTTTAAAATGGCACTTTGACTGCTCTTAAGTGATTCATTTGTAAATGTACTTATTTTTAAATTATTTCAACAGGTAAAGGATTTTTGGACTTTATGAAAAACCATTATCCTTTGTTTAAAGTTACATCAAAAAACACAATCAAAGCGCTCATAGATTCTTTATATGCGACTGAAAAAGAAAAATGTTTGGAGATATTTCGTAAATCAACATGTTTATGTATTCCAACTGACGCTTGGACAGACACTGCAATGAAGAGCATGCTTGGAATTACCGTTCATGGCGTATATAAAAATGAACAAATGAATATAGCCATCGGAGTTTTTCCTTTAACAGAAGCGCATACAGCTGGACATATATCTGATGTCTTAATAGCTGCTCTAAACGATTTTTCGATAGATGAAAAACATATTATTGCTGTTGCGACAGACAATGCAGCGAATGTGGTTAAAGCTATACATAACACCTTCGGCAAAAAGCGGCACATTCCTTGCTTCGCTCACACTTTGAATCTGGTGTGTGAGAATTCTTTGAATATAACAGATATTACCGCAATTATTTCGAAATGTCGAGAAATTGTGAAATGGTTCAAGCGCAGCGTAAAAGCAAGTGACCAGCTTCGAGAGGTTCAATCAAACGCTGGAGTGAGCGAGGGCAAAATGCTGAAATGTATTCTTGATGTTAAAACTAGGTGGAACTCCACGTATTATATGCTCGAACGCTTCATAAAACTTGTTTCATATATAAGTTCTATTCTTTTTGAAAATTAAAAAGTACGATTTTAAATGAGTTTGATTGTAGGTTAGGATCTACGGAGCACATGTTTCTTCTGGCAGCGTCGACTCTATTAGACCCCAGATTCAAAAAAATTCATTTCAGTGACCCCTTAGCGCTTGCTGCAGTTATGAAGCATTTGCGAACTGAAATGAAAAACATTGAAGACAGTATTGAAAGCAGTAGCGAGACCTCAGTGGGATCAATTGAAGAAGATTTTGACCTCTGGGCTACGCATAAGTCTTTAATTCATAAAAGAAAGAAGAAAAATGATGACATGCCACAAGATGAATTGGCTTTCTTTCTAAATGCTCAAAATCTGGAACTAAAGCGCAATGTCATTGATGCTTGGGACGAAATGAGATCAGTCTACCCAAAGCTTTACACTCTTGCCAACAAATATTGCCATTTAATGGGAACATCAGTACCCGCGGAGAGACTGTTTTCGAAAGCAGGTGCAACAGCTACTCTTAAAAGAAACAGATTAACCACAAAACGTTTGGGAAAACTTTTATTCCTACAGTCATGGTTAAATCACTGATTTGTGTATTAAATTTCGTTTTGTATTTAATTTCATTTTGTATTAAATTTCTTTTTTCACATCAAAATAATTAAATTTTTAATATGAAAATCACATTTAATTTTTGTAAAATGTTGATTTTAGTGTACTCTATTATTTAAAAATTAAATAAATATATGTAAAACATAAATAAATAGGAAAAAAAATTAATCGAGTAATTACTCGATTAATTGCTCAAATTGCAATTATTTTTTTCGTGCGATTAATCATTTGATAGATTAATCGATTATTTTAAAAAATTTTGCCATCCCTAATCATTGACTTGATACGCAATAAGTCTGTCTTCTTCTGGCATGCTATAAGCAGATCATCAACATAGATTAGTACCAAACATATATTACCTTCTATATCCTGTTTGTATAGGCACGGTTCATTCTTGCTGAGATGAAACCTATTTCTCGTAGAACAGCATCTTTCTTCTGGTTCCACTCCCTTCCTGCTTGCTTTAGCCCGTATATCGCCTTGTTAAGCCGCAATAACTTTTGCTTGTTGACCATGTCTATATATCCTTCTGGCTGCTTCATATAGACTACATCGCTTAACTCACTGTTAAGATACGCCTTGCAGACGTCCATTTGGTGCAGATACAATTTCAGCTCAACAGCCAGAGCAAAAATTAATCGAATCGTCTCATATCGGCACACGGGTGAGAATGTCTCTTTGTAATTCACACCAAACTTCTGCGAGCACCCTTTTGCTACCAGCCGGGCTTTGTAACGTTCAGGCTCGCCGTTGCTGTCCCTCTTTATAGTATATACCCATCTGCAGCCTATAACCTGTTGCCCTTTGGGTAAATCCACCAATGTCCATGTTCCGTTTGCCACTAATGCATTATGCTCAGCATTCATGGCTGCCTGCCAAAATGATTTTTCTTTACTGCCGTGGGCTTCAGTGAAAGACTGTGGTAATGGAACTTCTACGCTTTGCATTGCGTTAAGAACATTGTAGCTTTTCTTTGGTCGTCCTGGTTTGCCTGTGCGAACCAAACTTGGTCTACCTGGACCAATCCTGACAGCATCCGTTTGTGGTAACTCAAACATCCTGCGACTGATCGTCCTGATCACTGCCCTCATCTTGCTCGGATTCATCTGCGCTGATATACTCCTCACTGAGTACTTCCTCTTGAACATCGTCGTCACTGCATTGCAACTGCAACTTGACCACATCTTGTTTTGATGTGTCCGACGATATTTCAGCAACTGGAATCGTTACTGAAATCAGCGCATCCGTACAAGTTTCATCGAATAAAACATCGCGTTTTATAACGATCTTTCCCCTCATCATACAGCCTGTATGCCTTAGAAACACGTGAATATCCAACAAAACGATATTCCTGCCCTTTGGGCTTAAACTTTCCATGCCGTGTCTTATCTAGAACAACTGCCACTGATCCGAAAATTCTCATGTGCAGTACCTGTGGCTTCCTGCCACTCCATGCCTCATATGGAGTTTTACCTACTAGTGCCGTAGTCGGTGACCTGTTACGAATATAGCACGCTGTCTCCACTGCCTCTGCCCATAGGTACTCCGGCATCTTTGCATGCACAAGTAAACTTCTTGCCATCTCAACAAGAGTTCGATTTGCCCGTTCTGCCACACCATTCTGCTGTGGGCTATACGGTACCGTAAGCTGACGTACAATGCCATGTTGCTTAAACAACGTATCAAACCGCGCATTAACATATTCGCGTCCATTGTCGCTACGTACAGATTTTATCTTACGCCCTGTCTGGCGTTCTACCATATTTTTAAATTCAACAAATTTCTCGTACACCTCGTCTTTGGACTTGAGAAAATATGTGAATTTGCGCCGAGTCATGTCATCGATGAATGTGCAAAAATATGTCGACCCGCCAAGTGATCGCTTCTCAAATGGCCCACATACGTCTGTATGTATCAACTGTAGCAGGTGCTCTGCGCGATTTCCCGACACTGGAAATGGCTGTGTGTGAATCTTACTTTTCATGCATGTTCTACACTACAATTTATTTGAAAAGTCCACGTTATCAATACTTTGCACCATTTTATTTTTACCAAATTCATCAAACTTGAATTATTTAGATGGCCATACCTATTATGCCAAATATGTGCACTCGTCTGCGCCACACCACTAACCAAATAATGTTATAGATGGGACATTTCTAGTACTGTTTTGGTTTCCACTAAACTGTGAACGAGAGTGACCCATGATTGTTAACATTATGTTATGCTCGCTCAAAATGTTAACACATAGCAGAGAGACCCAAGTTTGTTTCAGTTTGTATTCACTTTCAGCGGCTTTTAGGGGAAAGGGGGAAGTGGCGGTAAAAATACATTTGTATTTGTATACGTGTGCATTTGCTTCATATTTTGCTGGGCAAGCTTTGCCGAGGTTTTTGTTTCAATCCGCTTGTTGCTGCCTAGCAAGGAAGGGTAGTTTGACTTTACTTTAAATTTCGTTTAATAACTAGATAAAAGCAATATGATATGTATAATATATGTTTACTAATATTTTGGATATTAGGTAGGGCATTATTAAATCATCTAACACGTTGAATATAACATAATAAATACGAAGTAAAATAAACTTGTTTTGTATTTGAATACTTAAAATAAATTTTATATAATAATATAACAATAATGTAATAATTGAATATTCAAACAAAGGGTAGTTTTTACGTTGTGCTGTTTTTGCGTCTCAGCCACCAGCAAGTGCTGTTATTGCATTTGCCCATTCTCGATGTATATACACTCGAATGATAGATATACATACATACATAAATGATCATTCTTGTGTACACACACATCACGCTGCCGCTTGTGAAATTAGATGAGGACTTATAACTTTTCTATTGATGGAACGGGTATATTGGCCTGTGCTAATGTATGTAACAGGCAGAAGGAAATTATTTACGGCCCTATTATATATATATTTTCTTGTTTAGCATCAATGTGCGTGTCGATTTGCCAATATATGAACGAATAATGTTTAGGGCATAGGGTATCTCCTAGTCAGTCTTAATAAATATGCTGGGCATTCATACTTTGGTGGGCTAGCAATGTTTGAGATTTTGCACTTTTGTCTTTTTCGATGCCCTGCATACGCATGTGTGTGTGCATGAATGTATATGCAGAATGAACCTAAGTACATATTTTTAGTTGTGTGGTATAATCTATACAAAAAATAATTGTAAAATAAATAGATGTACTTAAATAAAAATAGTCGGCCAAATATTTTTAAATTTTTTAAATCTAAAAAGAATATTTGCAATCCCAAAAAGCCTGCCCTTGACCTGTTAGAAATTAAATCATATATGTTGAGGCAGGTCAATAAATTCCAAAACAAATGGCTCGCATACATATACACATTCTGCATATACATTCATGCACACACACATGCGTATGCAGGGCATCGAAAATGACAAAAGTGTAAATTCTCAAACATTGCTAGCCCACCAAAGTATGAAGCAAATGCACACGTATACAAATACTAATGTATTTTAACCGTTGCTTGCTTTCCGCCGCCGCTTCCCCCTTTCCCCTAAAAGCCGCTGAAACTGAATACAAACTGAAACAGACTTGGGTCTCTCTGCTATGTGTTAACATTTTGAGCGAGCATAACATAATGTTAACAATCATGGGTCACTCTCGTTCACAGTTTAGTGGAAACCAAAACAGTACTAGAAATGTCCCATCTATAACATTATTTGGTTAGTGGCCACACCCAAACAAACGTTTCCCATACTATCGAAAATAAATAGTTTGTTTATTTTCTGGGCTTCTAATACTTTTTCGCCATCCTGACGAACAATTGCTTTGTCTTTACAAAAAGTAACTGTACAGCCCCGCTCGACTGCACGACTCACTGACATAAAATTTCCCTTTATATCAGGTACATGCAAAACATTCTCCAGTGTAAGAACGCAAAATCCCGTTTCAAGCCTTACGCTGCCTTTGCCAACTGCTCGCATTACGTTATTGTCAGCCAATACAACATCTTCTATTTGCGAAACGTAATTCGTAAATATTCTGAGCGCTGCACACATATGTGCCGTCGCGCCGCTATCCAGAACCCAACCGGATAAAACCAGATCGCTTGCCTTGTGTTCCGTTAGAACTGTATACGAGCGCTGCTGTCGCATTGCTGTTTCTTCTTAGCGCTTACTTTTGCATTCATTTTTTTAGTGACCACGTCGCCCGCAATTGTAACACTTGATATTCTTTTTGTCGATCTTCTTTTTGCGCGCTCCTTCTGGCGCCGCTGTGACATTATATGCCTGCTGCTCGCTACCTACTTTTTGCTTCTCTTCGCAGCCCCTGCGCTCTCATTCCTCTAGCAACTTAATTTTTAATGCATCTAGAGATGGTAAGCTGTCGCGCGTTTCCATGGCTATGACGAAATTTTCAAATTGCTTGTTCAGACTTGACAGCAATATAATAACTGTTAATTCGATAGCTAACTTTATATCCACCTCTGCAAGCTGATCCACAGTTGAGCAAAATGAATTTATATGCGCACTCATATCGTCATCCTCTGCCATACGCAATCCCATTAACCTTTTATACAGAAACACTTTCCTTACCGGGCCAGTTGGACGATGTACTTCTCTGAGTTTCTCCCAAGCTGCTACCGCCGTTGTACAGCCATTGAGATAACACAACTGTTTCGCCTAAACGCTCAGTGTAATCGTCGCCAGTGCTTTCTGATCGAGTCCGTCCCACGCTGCGCCACCGTCAGGCCGCGTCCCAGCAATCACCTTCCACAGCTCTGCGTGCACCAACACGCTACGCATTTGTATACTCCAGGAATCATAATTCCCTATGTCCAACTTGTCTATTTGGTACATGGCACTCATTTTTAATATTTTACTGCGTAACTCGCGTTATCCCGCAGACACAAAAACCGACAAACTATATTGATGACTGATGACTATAATGTGTATATAAACAGAGGTCTCCAGCGAATTCGGTTGATGTGTTATAAAATATTTTTATTGTAGTGCTTCTTGCAAAGGTTGATTACGAACTAAAACACAAGACTCAAATATGTGCGACATACGCTCAATAACTCATTGGCGTATTCTCTCTCTTGTTATTCTTATAACTGTTAACTTAATCCACCCATTCATAAACCTGAAATCGCCTTAATATTCCATAAAAACAATAAATAAATCAATTTTCTACAATTCTGCATCATTATTTTATTGATTTCATGTCATGACGCACATAAAAGATCATCGTGTAACTGCGAACAGATTTGCGAAGAACTTTCAAAACAGAGTGAAAAAAAAATACATGAAAACAGTTCAGCGTGTAAATCGGTTGTAATATGGGTTCACGTGAAAAAGTTTTGTTTCACTGCAAATATGCGAGTACAATGATTCTCAAGCAGAGTAATATGCAGCTGCTCTTCTTAAAATCGGAGAAGATCGTAAGTAGGGATGGCAGGAATCGATACGATACTGGAGGTATCGTCTGTTTTATCGCAGTATCGTCGATACGATATCGACGATACTTGCGTTGGGCGATACTATATCGATATCGATATTTTGCTAGACGATACTCAAGGTATCGTCTACAGATCACATCACTGGAACCGCACAATTTAATACAACTGTATAAGTGTTACGCAAATATTAAAAAATGTCTGAACTCGAGGAAGTCGACTTAACCCTGCCGAAGGCAAAAGTGACAAAAGCCAGAGATTATTTTACAATAAGTGTCAAGGAGGCCACATGCACACTGTGCCAAAAAATAATCAAATTTAGCGGAAACACATCTAATTTTTGGAAGCACTTAAAAACGTATCACAAAATAGAAAAAGAGGGAAATTTGAGTGATACTTCGGAAGCTTCGAACCAAGCAGATTCCTGCGATGGAAAATTGAGCAGCAGCAGAAGCCATGATTTTCAACCAACTATAGAAACATTATTTGCTCGATTCAAATCGTATGAAGGTACATATTATTATTTCTAGTGCAACCCAATACATGCCAATTTTGTATAAAAGACATATATATATATATATGCCAAACAAATATGCAATTAACTTCTGTTGAAAAGTGTGAATAGGCAAAAAAAAAAGGGAACGCAAAGAAAATGTAACGGGACTTTGCACAAGCCGTTTCTTTTTACTTCTTGTGATTGTGCATATAAAATTAAACTGCACACAAGTGTTCAATTATTTATTTGGTTTATCTGGGATAATACTAATAATATGTATTATAAGTGGCTAATATTTCCATAGCTTCTATTGGTTGAAAATGGAGAGCAACGGCATTAAAACAAATGATTTTTTCAGGGTTGCCAAAAGTAACAAAAATCACTCGTTTTGGGTATAAATATTATGTCCTAAATATAAGTGAGAAAAAATATGTACGGTGGCAACTTTTGGCATGGCATTGAAGTTTCATAACGGGAATAAAATGGCATGTTTTTTCATAAAGATATGCCATGGCATATTTTTTGTTGCCCTTGTTATTTCTTTTCAAATTGAGATGTTATCAAAATGTTTTATTTTTCCGCAGCAGGTGGTGTTCAGGCAGCCAAGCTTGATGAAGCTCTCATATATATGATTTGCAAGGACAACTTATGCTTATCCATTAGCGAAAAGGAAGGGTTTTTAAATTTTTGCAAAACAGCCGTGCCTCTTTGGAAACCTCCAAGCAGAGCGACAATAACCAAGCGTCTCGAAGACAAATATGCTGTTATTTCTGACAAAGTCAAAAAAGTCCTAGCTGATGTTTCTTCGGTCTGTCTCACTATGGATGCTTGGACCGAGTCACACACAACTTCGAGTTATTTGGGCATGACAGCTCATTATCTGCAAAATGTGAATATGCAGTCTGTGGTTTTAGGAGTGGAGCTTTTGACAGAACGGCATAACATAGAATATTTAAAAGGGAAAGCATTGGAATTTTCGGAAAAGTGGGGTATAGCAAAGAAGCAAGTATCCGCTATAATAACCGATAATGCTCCTAATATCGTCGGTGCTGCAAAAGAAGCATTTGGAAGTGACAAACATCTTGGATGTTTCGCACATATAATAAATTTAGTACCTCTGGCTGCGCTAGGTTCGGCAAAAGTGAATGGTGGAGAGACTCCCAATGTTCGCGGTGTTCCAGAGCTTTTGAAAAAAGTACAAAAAATTGTCACTTACTCTCACGATAGCTACAATTTTGCGAATTCTATAAAACGAATTCAATGCGAAAAAGGCAGCACCGAGGGAACAACGCTGCGACTTATCCAGAGCATTAAAACGCGTTGGGGATCTACATACAACATGTGTGACAGATTTTTAGCAGCAGCAGCCGTCGATTTTCCAGAAGTCAGTATGCTAACTGGATCGGAATCGGCTCTTTGGCTGCAATTAGGGACATTTTGGATTCCATTTAACAAGCAACTTCTGAAGTATCAGCTGAAAAAAACGAGACTGCCAGTATTATCATTCCCATTGCTACCATGATTTTCAAAGTAAGTAAACACAAGATTCTTTTCAAAAAATATATTGCTTAGATTTAAAAAATATCAAATGTTATCAATAAATCAAAAATGTTAATTTTTCAGGCAATTGATAATATCGAACTTCCACGAAATGATGAAATTGCGCTAAAGTTCAGAGAATTCTTGCTAAAAGAATTGAAAAGACGCGTGGGCAATATCGAAGACAATATTATACTGGCAATGGCAACCTTGATGGATCCTCGTTTTAGGAAAAAATGTTTCAGGAGTGCGTTTTCAGTGGCAAAGACTACCTCATTCTTAGAAACTAAAATAATCGAAGAACTGATGAAGGAAAATGCTCAACTTCTGCAAAACATTTGGGCTAATTATGATGAAGAGATTCAAAGCAGTAGAGCCCAAATAGTCGACGATTTAGCCAATACTGCCAAGTCTCAAATTAAGTCATTTACAAACCGAATTCGATCGCCAAGATCGGCAAATCCGTTTGATGTGTGGGTTAGCTTGAAACCACTGTATCCCCACATCTTTAAATTTTCACAAATTTATTTGCCGATCTTAGCAACTTCGGTACCAAGTGAGCGACTTTTTTCGCTTGCAGGGCTAATAATGGACGATTGTGGCTCGCGTCTAACGGCGGAACACCTTCAGCAACGAATTTTTTTGGCGAAAATCCCACAAAACATGTGGGAGTAAAAATAAAATAAGTTAACAAAACATTTGAAATGTTTAAGCATTTAATAAAAGTAATTTAAGTTTATTTTACCAGTTAATTAAAAAAAAAAGCGCAAAATATCGATATCACGATAATATCGATAGTTGAGATATAACATATCGACACCAAGTATCGGTGTGGTCCAATTCGTATCGATCCCACGATACCGATACTTATGCTGGCGATACCCATCCCTAATCGTAAGCCAACTTATAGTAACGACATGATTACACTGATTCGTGTGTTCTTTCAAATTGTCGATAGCACAGATGACCTAAAGAATAATGTTACCAAATATAATTATTTCGTTTTGTTATTAAATTGTGAAATAACATTAAGTACTTTTTATATCCTGAACTCATGAAATAGGTAAAAAAAAACACCGGTAAGTTGGTTTTGTGCAAACTTAACTTTTTCTCGTACGTTTCTCGTATGAAATGGTATCGATGATGACACTTTTTATATCGAAATTATTCAAATGAGTATAGTTCTGTAAGCGACCATCCCTCATTATAAATTAACTAGTCATCATATAAACAGGTGAGTTAAGAAAAAATAATTTTTAAATTGATATGTTTATTAAATTTTTAAATGTATATTAAAAAGAAACATGAATTGGAAAAGCAGGCAGTATATTACCTCGCGAGTCAGCACTCTTCGCGCGACTGATATAAAAAACAGCATCAGGGGTCTTAGGCTTACACTGGCCATCCGAAGTAAGTGTTTTAAATATTTTTATTTCTTACAAAAATATAATAATATTCTTTTAGATTGTTTAAGGTGCGTTCACGAAAAAATGTTCAATGGAGGATGTGGAATTTGACAGAGTGACGTCAAAATTTTTTTAATACGCCAATGACAGGGTCTCCAAAATGATTAAATATAAGGAAAACAAAGTTCAAAAATTTGGTTAAGTTAGGTTTAACAATTGCTTAAATGGAAATTAAAAATATTAAGTATTATTATTGTTAATGTTTAATGTTACTTATGAAAATGTTATTAGTCGAAATTTAATTAATTTGTATAAAACTTAGCTTTAAGAATTTAATGTTCAATTTTAAATGTTAAATTTTATTAATGTTAACTTTTTAATGCGTGTAAAAAAAGCAAAGCTTAAAAAAAATGTTATAATAATATAAAATAAAAGTTAAAAAATATTAATTTAAATTAAATTAAAAGGGTATTTTTACTATCGTAAATATAATCTTTTTTATACGTTCTCGATCCCATTTTCGAACCATTCTCGTATCATAAACGGGTTCGTTTTCTGTCCGTTTTTAAAACCATTCACGACACTTTCTCGAAACTTTTTCGATACGAAAACGGATCCGTTCGCAACTATCGCTAACGAAGGTATTGCTGCCACAAACTAAGCGACAGGTGATACTTTCTCGACACTTTTTCGAGTATCGTTCTCGACAGTTTTCTAAGAGAAAAGTTCGAGAAATTGTCGAAAACGGACCCTTTCTCGAAACCGATTGCCCGCTGGGTAGATGCATACTTACAATGATTGTACGCGTTAATTACAGGGTTCGGGGTATTTCCTAGTCGGGAAATCTTGACTAGAGTCTTCGTACTTGTTATTTTTACTTTGTACTAAAATATTGTATTATACATTTTTTTGAGAACGTTGCGGCGAATTAAAATTTCAAATATACTACTATTTTGTGAAACGCGTTGGACAGCAAAGAACAAAAGATTCAGAATATATTTTCTGAACATATGTTGACAATTGTACAAGTTTTATATGGATTATTGCAGGACGCACCGAAGTCTAAAACGAAAACCAAAGCGGATCTCCTCTGCTCGACTACAACTACTCCAACATACCTTGTGACACTTTTAATAATTGCTGCCTCTCCTGCCAAGATTGAGCCCGTGTGTAATCAATTACAGGAAGGTAATACATGATCACGTAAATAAACTTAATGATATGCTTGAATCTTATCGCGATATTGCATTTATGGAGCGGCAATTTTTGAGAGAGCTCAGAAAACCTGCGAGTCACTTAACGTTGAATTAAAGCGGCCTCGAGTAGTAACAAACCAGACTTACAGATCAAATCACCCATTTAAAACTGTACACAATGGTTTTATTGCGATTGTTTTGGCAGAAAGTCAAAAAATTTTTATTGCAGAACTTAAGAATTTTTCTTATTTTTATATTTACCATAGTCTAATTAAAAAAAAAAAAGAGACGATTTTACAATTTACGGTCACTCTGACTTATCGCCGTCCTCTTAATGTCTGCTGATTATCGATAACATACTTTATGCAAAATTGGCGGCAAGTAATTGACCAACTTTGAATGCTTAGATTTGCAAAGAAATTCGCAAATTTTTATGTTTTGTGATGGAAAACAATAGCTCAGGTATGTAAAATTGTAGTTCACTAACGTTTTTGTCGATGTTGTATGTTTTTGTGTACTTGTATCGTGTTTTGTTTATATGTTTTTTTCTAGTCACCTCAACAAATGTAGCTGTGTTTCGTGGAATGTAACTTTTGTACGGCAAATCACTGCAAATTTAAACGGCAAGTTATTAAATGAAATGTGTAGAATAATATAAAACAAGTCTGCTCTTTTTTGTGCATTTTTGCAAAAATTTTATTTCTCTAGTACAATACGTGTTTGGGCGTGAAGAGTTGCTAGACATTTGGAGCAACAACAATCGCTCAGAGGAAGCAGTTAGGCAGCATATATGGCTCAGAATCGGGAAAAATAATGCAAATGACCATTGTATTGCACTAGTTAACGGAAAAGTAAAGGCATTTTTTGATTATGTTAAAAAACATTTGCCAGGTTGCCATAGATTTTTGCAAAGAAAAACACTGGAAATAAATGGCTGATAACATCACAATGACGAAGAGGACGAACTTGATGTGGTTGCATCAGAGGAAGAATATTTCGAACTGAATAACTACTAAGTTTACTTTTGTTGTAAGTGTAATACCTAAACTAAAATGATTTAACAAAGACTTATGAAATATTTATTTTTACTTTCAGGACGAGATGATTTGAACCATCACACAATTCCTTATATGAATTAATTTCATTTGATTATCTATAAACATATAAGCAATAAAATTTATTTAATAATCGCATACATAGTATATATGTACATATATATGTAAGGTGAATATTTTTTCGGCCAATCGGCCAGATCGTTTATAGGGCAGCCATACGAAAAAGTTACACAAATCACACAAAACTTTGTAGTCATCTTGGGGGAGCTAAAGAGTAACACAAACTAAATTTGGTGAAGATATCTACAAATTTAGAATTTCTGCCAAAAATAACGCAAAAAAAAACACAGTGCTGTGAAAAAATTTTTCAGAAGATCTATATTTGTTCCCCTTCTTAGATTCTATTACTTCTTTAATAAAAAAAATCGATTAATTGCAACCCACAACGAAATTTCGCTTATGCAACTTCACCAAGAAAATATGAGAAAATTATGCAAATCAGAATTTTTATTATTAGCAAAAGATTTACAAATTCTTTACGGAGAATTTCTCCTAATTTTATTTCTAACGCTACTTAGTACGCGGCAGTGAAAGCAAGTGAAGTAATTACTGAGATTCTAAATAAATTTGTTTTTGAATACGTTGATGTGATTGCTAAAGCCACTCCGTTTTACCCAGCGGTATGTGAGGCAATTAACAGTCACTCAACGGCGCTGAACCATCTTTACCAACCTGCGGTCCCATTGAATCTCCTTAGCTCTGTTGAGGTTTTTGGGAGATTTGCGTGGTGGGAGATTTGTGGTAGATATGCCTTCTCTAAACATTGCTCTACCCCCTCTTATAGCTCCATATGCTCCTTTAATTCCCTATATATTCTTAACTGGTCGTCCAAAAACACGAATAAAGCATTGGGGTCCATCAGTCGACACAGTCGTTAAGGAGCTTTACACAGTCCGAAAGGCATTAGCCGAAACTGGTAAACTAAATGCCGTTTATTCTCTACCCTTGGGCTCCAAATCGTTCAGGAAGAATTCATGCTTCAGGTCGATACTTCTGATAGTATCTGTTTTACGGGAATAAAATTTTTGGAAAATACGATTCAGCTAGCCTCAATAAACTTAAGGGTGCTTTTAACAATGTTGCACGATATGTGTTTGGTTTGAAAGGAATCGAACATGCAACAGACTATGCATATAAGCTGTTGGGCCTAGATTTTGTAACCTGACTTTCTGTATAATAGCTAGAGATTTACTGCGTCACAAAGAGTCAACAACCTAATTAGTTTAAGATCCAAACAGTTTAATATTTTTGCTGTTCGACTATGGAATCAGTAACCATCGGACTTAAAAAATACCAGTAGAGCTCCCCAGTTTTGTAAGATGTTAAAAGAACACCTTCGCACATAATTGCCAAAACAAAAATTCGTATAAAAACTGAATCTGTTGAAGCAATAATGTAAAAAAAGTCAAAAAGTTAAACAATGGCTCGATGCAGGCAAGAAAACGGTGACAACGTCTTGCCGAACTCAATGCGTCGGAAATTTTGCAGACCAGGTATGCCGCACAGAAAATGCGATGAAAATTATTGGAAAACAATTCGTATCTACTGCGAAAAAAAAGGTTATATACCAAATGCCGTGACATGAATTTTTTCGTGATTTCTGGGTACTCAGCAACGTGGCAAATAGTAATAAGCTGCTTTCGATAGTATCGCTTTAATAAGTCATTGTGTTTCGTTGGTAACGGCTGTATTTATGCGTGCTCTTAGCTCTTTAGTTGTCCTGGGCGCAACGACGCACAGTGGGGCCTCTGCCCGGAAAGCGTTGCATAAATCATTTTTTTCATGAACGCGTTTGTCAAAAGTGAAATACGTAATCGATAGAGAATACTTCAAAGATTATGGATCCAAAAGATTTTTTAAATCGGTTAATAATTATGGGTGCTAGAGCTCCTCAAAGTTGAGAAATTCTTCGTGAGTACGAATAAATGACAATTTTCACGAAAATTCGCCACTTTCAAACTGAATATTGTGCGATTTAATAAATCGATCTTCGATCTTTTGATTTTATCTGAAAAGTATGTTCAATCTGAGTATTTTGTTGTATAAATTTTAAATATAGCTCAAATAATTTTTAAATTAGAAACGTTTAAAAAATACACTAAATTTTGGTATTTTTTTAACTTTGGTGGAATAGAACTCCTGTGCTTAAGACGGCGAAAAGAGGGACCACATACACGTGATATGTGAAATATTTACCTTTCATATGCATGTAGTCTCAATGTGCGGAAATCTGCGGAATGGAAGCTAAAGCCAAAAAACTAGGGCTACCTCGCGTTAAAAACACGCGGCAGGTATAAGGAAGAAGAAGAGCGCATGCAAATTTGGCTGTAGCGTGTGTGTTGTTAATTGATAACATTGCTAAATGTTGTATTATAAGTACTACCTAACTATATATATCCCTTTAAGAAATGTTGAATTCCTAATTACCTGCTTGGAAAAGGTCTGAGGAGGCAGGTAAAAATAATTTTAGTTAATGGAAAAATTCAGTTACAGTCTATTTTTTTTGGGGATTTCCCCGTTTACCTATTATGAATGTAAATCAATACCTTATGTTTATTTTGTTTTTTACCTAACTTATTGGAGAGGGCTATACCAATTTTGATTTTTTACCTAGCTAACTCAAAATATATGGTATATAGTGCAAATTATTTCACATCATTGCGACAGTTATTTCCTAACTTCATAAGAGGAAACACTATAAGAAATTTCCCGATTGCATATTATTTTTTTTGAATATATAATTCACGAAATATTTATTTAAAAGTGCAATAATGGATTTAAAAAATTCAACGATTTTTGAACTTTTTCGTGCCTCGGAAAATAGAAATGATTTCGAAGTGGCATTGCTTAAAGAGATGGGCGTACTCGAAAATGCTAGTAAGGAGCTGAAGGCAAAAATTAAGAGCATTCATCCTAACTTGAAGAAAAAATGGAACTCAGTCCATAGAAACATAACGTCTTTCATAAATAAGAATGAAATCTGGTTTGAGGGATATACAACATTCGGATATTCAGAAGAGGAAGAAGTTTACCCATCGACTAGCCGAGGAAGAGGAAGGCCGCATAAAACTATGGAAGAGTGTTCAGCTTTTACAAGGAAACGTAAGCTTCAGGATGCTACGGAAAGCATTAAAACTGAACATCTGTCGGAAGCACTGTCATCAAAGTATGTGAAGGAACAGGAGAGGACAAAAGCGACAATCACGAAAGCTGTACAGATCGCCAGTCCTTTACGGCTAAATAGGATTAAGGAAAGTATTCCAACGCCCCCAAACTCAGTCGCCATTAAGTACACTGGTGAAGAAGCGTCTTCCCTTTTTATGGACTTGGGATTGACTAAGGAGAAATATGATATTCTACGCAGCTCTCTAAAAAAACATAACGTCGACGTTCTTCCCGGATATAAGAAAATTGGATTTGCCAAAAAGGAAGCAGTGCCACCTAATACAATAATAGCAGAGACATCTGCAGAAGTGAAACTCCAGGATTTAATGGATCACACTGAGATGCGTCTAGTTGAAAGTTTGCCTGATGAAGAGGTCGAGCTTCTTCCTGAAAATCTGACACTTCTCAATAAGTGGGGATGTGATGGATCGTCTGGACAAAGCGCATACAAACAAATTATAAACACAGAGGGCGAAACTACTTCTGATGAAAATATGTTTATGGCTTCTGTAGTTACCTTGCGCCTAAGGAGTGAAACTTCTGAATATTGGAGAAATCTTCGACCATCATCGATTCATTATTGTCGCCCTCTTTTCTTTAAATATGCGAAGGAGTCCTCTGAACTGATAAAATCAACTGTAAGCGACATACAAAATCAAATTAGCCAACTGAAACCTACTGTTTTTCAAACCAAGATTGGAAAACTATTCACGGTTAAGTTTGTTTTCTTCCTGATGATGATTGATGGAAAAGTCTTAAATGAAATTACAAACACCTCCTCAACTTTGAGGTGTCCTATTTGTAAAAAAAACTCAAAAAGACTTTCACAGTTTAGACGACTTAAGGAGTGAGGAGAACTGCAACTTATATGGAATTTCTGCGTTGCATTGCAGAATAAAGTGTATGGAATTTATTCTGAAGCTTGCCTACTCACTTCCTCGGCCAGGTGAAACACAAACGGATAATACACCTCGTGAGGATATACAGAGTAGAAAGGAAGTTATACAAGCTGAATTCTCTCGGAAGCTGGGATTAAAAGTTGACTGCCCAAAGCATGGATACGGAAACACGAATGATGGAAATACTTCGAGGAGATTTTTTGAAAATGATAACATTACATCTTTGATAAGAGGTGTTAATCGTGAGATCATTAAAAGGTTGGCTGTTATCTTAAACGTTATAAACTGCAAGGAAATTATATATGGTGCAAAATTTGGCGAATACACATCAAAAACAGCTAAACTTTTGACTGAATTGCATCCTCAGAAAAAACTTACCCCCACGGTACATAGGATTTTGGCTCATGGAAAGGACTTAATAGAGTATCAGTGTTTACCAATTGGAGAGCTGTCCGAAGAAGCACAGGAATGTAAAAACAAGGACTACAAAAGGTTCAGATACACTAACACGTGCAAAATTTTTCGAGTTCGACAAAATAAAGACCTTTTCAACATACTGGCGGCCTCATCGGATCCACTTCTTGCATCGCTGAGACATTTGCGATCACGAAAGGATTTGGAAGATAGCAACTATAGTTCCGAAATGTTAAGTTTATTAGATATTAACCCTTATGTTGATGATTATTTTTAAGAAAATCTGTAATGAATAGCAAATATTAAAAATTAGCCTCAAAAAATCCAAAAAAAAAATAATTAAAATTTTATTTATTTAAGTTAGAAAATCGAAAAAAAACAACTAAAAAAGTGATATAGTCATTGAAATTATACAAAGTTTTCAGCTATGATTTAAAAAAAACGTTTTTTATATGAATTTTACAGGTAAAACATGCTCGAAAATATTTCTTTACTTTGACCTTGAATATTTAAGCCCCACGGATACCTGACACTCATTTTAAAGCTTGAAAAGTTTTCTATTTAGTGCTTTTTAAATTTTGTAAATCGCTTCATTAGTTTGGAAGTTATGATTTTTGCAATGTAAAATGAGCAAAGGCCCCACTGTGCGACGGCAAAACGAGCTCCGCTGTTTCTCAAAATTGAGAAATTATTATACAAAATTTTTTTATAACAATCAAATTGAGTTCTCTATCTATGAAAAAAAAAATTCTTTCCTGACTTAACTGCTCCAAATTCACGCATTATATCGTCATAATCTTATATTGCAGCAGTTTCACTTTCAATTGATAGAATTGCGAGGTTTAATATTATACTTTGACCCATGGTTGATCTCAAGTAAGATTTTATCAATATAAGTTTGCTGAATGATCTCTCAGAGGAATCAGGTATGGTAAGTAATATTTGCAAAGCTGTCGCTAATGTCTTGTAAGCTTCTAGTCCCATTGATGAATATACAACAGAAGTTGTTCAGGCAAAAAACCTATTTCCTCTTCGTTTTTCTTCGCTCTAGTTAATAACAGTAGTTCGTCTTGAATATCGTTGAACAAGTCTTCGTTGTCTAAGTCGTCGCGAATAATTTTTTGCACCGGGCGGTAAATTTCCTAGGTACGCCACTGATACAATGTCTACGTGTGCATATTGAGATTTTAGAATTAAGACCTTAAACAAAAGAATGGGTGTTAAACAACAAAAACAAAGAATAATGTCAAATTCAAATTAATAAGAATAAAATTATAAACACTACAACTCTTGTCATAGATAAGGAAACTTTTAGCCCCATGCACCGTGCGCGGGTTAATCGACGCAATGTGTAGCCGTTTCGCTCACACTCAGTATTCAACGATCTTTCACTCGCACTTATATTAAGGGACTATGATTTTGCCGAGTACTACCTTGTATAATTGTATCATGGTCTTGCTCACCCGCTCCAGTCCTCTCTCGCTCTTATACAACACACTTGGGGTTATTTCTGCCTACGGGCTCACGCTCTCGAGCTTAAGCGCTCCCCCTCTCGTTTCCGTTATAATGCGCTTATTGCACTTGTACCCTACTTTTGCTAAATAATTTTTGATAAGCTCCATGGCAATTCTAAAGAGTTTGAAGACAACTTTTAAAACTCAAACATATTGAACGACTCTCCGAAGCGCATAAAGACATCGGGCTATTGTCCGCCTACTGTCCCGTTGGTGTTGCTTTCCAAGCCTCTTCTGCCGGCTAGTGCTAGTTGTGATGCAATGTGTAACGCATAGAAGGAAGCGTTTCCGACCCCATAATATATATATTCTTGATCAGCTTCGCAAGTTGAGTTGATATAGCGATGTCCGTCTGTTGGTGTGTCAACTAAGCTCTCAGTTTTAGAGCTAGCGAGCTGAAACTTTGGGCAATATCTTCATTTAGTTGCGGTTAGATTGTATGTTAAGATCGGCCAGATCAGACAACTATATCGTATAGCTGTCATATAAATTCAAGACATTTGATATATTCATTTTGATCAAGGTTTGAAAAAGTAGGCTTTTCAGGTTATATATATTTGGAAAATATCAAAAAAATATCTTCATCAAAATTTTGAAAATGATTTTAGAGGTATGGTTTCTTGGGCAAAAATTCTTGTTATTGTCTATAGTAATAGAATCACGAAGTGCCCATAGAGATATTTTCGACCCCCTACAATCTTACCCACCCTAAATATATATATATATTTATATATATATATATATATATATGTAAGTTTAAAATAAGAACTTTATATTCTGACAGAACATGCACTTAATTTACTAATTTCTTGATTATTATTCCTAGTGCTACAAGTGGAAGTACTTATAAATTAGTGCACTTGTCACATTTTAATATTGTTATTTTATCTTACAAAATATTATAAATACAATATGATGAAAAAATTGAATCTAATAATATTATAATACTTATAATTGTAATTGGTCAATTTTTAATTTATTGATTATTGTGACGCATAAGTTTATATTTGAAAACTAATAGTTAAGCTTTACTTAACACTTAACACGCAACAAAAGCTCAATAAAGATCAAGGTTGTAGTGCTTAAATATTTGACGAGGCTACGATCTGAAGTAGTTTCATTTCAACCGCTCTCACTTGTACGTCAACGGGTTGCGATTCGATCTCTTATTATTAAAAAGCTTTACAGTAATAACAAAATTGAAATCAAGTAATTACTTTCATTAGACTTTATATGAACAGTGTGTGCTTACTATTATTAAGAAAAGCAAGCACTTAAACTGTTGAATTCTTGGGACAAATGTTTTGCGTATTACAAAAGTGAATAACAATGTTAATGGTCTTCACAATAATTATAATTTTTATTTTTAAATAAAAACCGATTTTCATAGTGATGTATGTAATGTACGTGCAAATATACACATATGGACATAAATGTGTGATTAAATTATCCGACGTGTGCATGCTTATCATTTTTAACATGTTTTTATACTCTGTTACCGATTGTAAAAAGTATATTGGTTTTGTGCAATGTGTGTCCGTTTGTATGAATACGCGTTTGTTGCAAATGTGTGCGTCAAAGTGACAAAATTTGGCGCTACGGCCAATAGGGGTCTGTAAAATCAGTAACAAATTGATACACCTTGAGGTGCAAAAATTTGGTAGAGAGATAGCTGGTAGCTTCCATCAAAGGACTGCATGGAAAATGTTGATGCGCCGCCCACACCTGGCACCCCCAGCTTTTTGAAACGGCTTCTAAGCTAAAGTGATCAAATTAAGTAGCTAAATTGCTGGTAACGTCATTCTAAGATCAACGCCAGATTCGCCCAACGTTTTCACTTATTTTTCATGCACACCTGTACTATATGTGTGTGATTGTTTTGTTAGTCGTTAAGCCACCAGTAATGAATGTCTCGAATGCATATAAAAACAAATGAAACGTTGCTGTCGGGCGTTACCAACTGTGAAATACTCTGATACCAATATAAACTTGTTTGATGCAGATTTTTGGTGGACATATTTTCAAAATCTGTGGCTTATCAATTTAAATTTTTAATGCAATTCTTTAGAAGCTTTTACAGTAAGGATGTAGAAAATACATGGTCGTATCGGTTAATTTCAAAGACATAAATTTAAAGCTTTAAAAGATGAAAAAATTGCGCTTAGTATGACGGACATTGCATGATAGCAGTATCTGAGTATTACAATAACTTGCTATTATTTGAATCATTAAGAACTATTGTAAGTAGGTCAAAATATTATTGCATGACATTTTTTGGTGTTTCGTTCTTTTTCAACACTACTGTGTGTTTTACAACCAATATTAACAATAATATTGGCCTATTTACATTGTATACACTGAACCCATGAAATGGGTGACTCTAGCTCAAAAACTGTGAAATATAATTGAATTTCCGATTTTATAAGGCGGGCGGCATGGGTGGGTATGACATCCATTTTTTATGAAAGTTTTTGGTAGGTGTCACCAACCTAATTTAGTGTCTTTAGTTAAATCAAGTGAAAAGGTTGCAGTCGGACGCAACCGACTGGGGAATACTCTGATACCATTAACATAACAGATGGTTCGGAGTCTGCTTGCAATCGGGGAATGGGAGGGCGGCAGGAGTGTGTCAGGTGGGGAACATCGCCAGCTATCTTATTATCAAATTTGGTGACTTAAGCTAAAAAACTGTGAAAGATAGCTGAATTTATAGTTCTAGAATAATGAACGGAGATAAGTTTTTGCTCATCGATTGATTTGCTACAGATCATACTTAATGGCGCTTTGAGTTATTTAATTAAATTAATCTATATAAACTATATACCAGATACAAGATCCATATTCAAGAATAGGACGTACCAGAGAAGTGTAAAGAGTTTTGGTTATGTAGGGATCGTCAAATTCTTTCGACCAGCGCTTAATGAACCCCATGGTACTAGAGGCTCGATTTGCAACGGAAGAGACATGCTTGTGAAATTTAAGTTTTGGGTCAAAAAAGATACCTAAATCATTAACCCATTCAATGTGATCGAGTGGGCTACTATCAAGACAATATGTATATGAAAAGGGCAATCGTCTATAGAAAGACATGACTTTACATTTATTGCAATTAAGATTTAGCAAGTTAACACGACACCACTTTTGAAAGTTATCTGAGTCTGTTTGTAATTTTTGAGCAGACAACAGAGCCGTACCTGACATCCATAATTTTTCATCGTCAGCTTAGATCAGCACTCGAGAATGGTAAATTACAGATGGAAGATCATTGATGAACAGTGTAAATAATAAAGGTCCAAGGTGACTTCCTTGCGGAACACCGGAAGTGACATGAACCACCTTAGAGACAGAATCCTTAAAATTGACTCTTTGTGTTCTATGAATTAAATATTCCCTTATCCACCGAATGAGAGTGCTTGGAAAGCCTATGAGTTCAAGTTTATGAAGTAAGAGGTAGTGATTAACCGAGTCAAATGCCTTACTAAAATCAGTGTAAATAACATCCGTTTGCATTTTATTTTGAAAACCCTAGACAACTAGTGAAGTAAATTCTAACAGGTTAGTTGTAGTAGATCTTTGTTTCTCGAATCCATGCTGGCACGGTGAAATTATAGATCTGCAAAAATTTTTAATTGAGAAGTTATTAATTTCTCAAACATTTTTGGTATAGCAGACAATTTGGAGATATCCCTATAATTTTGAACATGAGACTTGTCTCCTTTTTTAAGGAGCAAAATAATAAATGATTCTTTCCAGATATTAGGAAATAAACATTTCTCAATAGACAAACTCAACAATTTATGCAACGGCTTTACGAGACCATCAGCGCAGTACTTAAGCACACAGCTTGGCACACCATCAGGTCCCGGGGAAAATACAGGCTTAATACCCTGAAGATCACGTAGTAATAAACAATTAGAGCCATTAACCTGATACGGGTAAGGCAGATCAGCTTGATTATCAAATGAACTGTATGTTGTTTGGAAAAATTCGGCAAATAAATCGGAAATGGCCTGATCAGTGTTCGCCGACTCTTTTTCAAAAGATACACTAGATGGAAGTGTTGAAGATCTTCGCTTCGCATTAACGAAGTCAAATAACCTCTTAGGATCTTGCTGAAACACTAGTCAGCACCGACTTAGGTAATATTTATAACATAAGTTATTCATGACTGATAAACTGGAACGCGCAATCAAGTATGATGAGTAATCAACAGAAGAGCCAGATTTTCTGAAACTCTTATGCAACTAAGATTTTCGATTTTTAAGGGCTGTCAACTCTTGTGTAAACCAAGCAGGTTTGTTGTTCCTATTTGGCCTACCACAGGGGACACACATGTCGAATAAATTGTCTAATATGCTATAAAAAATACTGATTGCCGTATCCAAGTCTTCAGAACCATAGAGGAACAACCAGTCAGCCAGTGCTAAGAGTTATTTAATTAAAATAAATTGTAGGTTAGTGAATCATTATTTATTTACTGCGGAAGTCATCTTTGGCAGGAGCGTGGCCTACAAATTTTTGATACATATTTTCGGAAGATGTCACTAGCTACATTGGAAGATATGTATATTTTAAAAGGTCACCATTTATCTTCCTACCAACTTGGTAACTAGTTGTTAAAATGTGGGATATATGCGTGTTTTTATCGATTTTGACATCGAGGCTTATCGACTTGTTATCGATATCCCAGCCCCCCAGTGGGCGTACCTTCTATGTATTAACACTTTGTCAGACGCAGACATGGACAAAGATATTTGAAAAGTTATTGGTCTAGCTTTAAGGGTGTCGAAGAAACACGCGTTCATACAGACGCACGGACACCATGAGGGACATTGCACAAAACAAATAAACTCTTTACCTTTGGTGTCAGAGTATAAAATGTCAGGGGTTTATGGGAAAATCTAATCAACTTAAAAAACTCGATTGCAAATCTATGTGTTTGTTTTTCTTGTTAGTGATAAAAGCAAGCTTAGTATATAAATCCAAACTTTAACAATTTATATTATTATCGCACCTTTAAACAAACGCATTATACAATATTCATTATCAGTTATTTGTTTTAACGCTGAGCACATGAATTAGGAAAAATTATACAGGGGTAGACAAAAGTATTTACACAACACTTAAAGTTAAATCTACCCAAAAGTTAAACTTACTTTATGGAAAGTATGGTATCAATGGAAAGGTCAGTTAATTTCCGTTTAAATGATACAATACTTTTCTTAACCCTTTAAGGCCGAATTTCTCAATGTCCAGTTAAACTTGGAATAAGTTAACTTCAGAATAACTTTTATGCCCGAGCTATACTGATTTGGTTTTCTCAAAGCCAAAGTAACCTATCATCGGTATATCACTATCGCCGAATGGTGCTGCCAACCTTAACGGCGGTTCAGCTGTTCTTTTGGTTTTGTTTTTGCCTGTGACTTCTAAACTGCTACATGTTGCACATCAAAATGTATATATAATAACTATCTATGAGCCCTGTTGTAAACGGCATCGAGGGAGCAACATTTTAGTTGTTGTGAAGCTTGTGTTTGTGGACCAAGAAGACTCAAATACGCATTTTGAAAATTTGATTCATTAAAAAAAAATAAGCAATGCAAGTGTCAGCTTGAGTCAGCTGTTCGCCTTACGTAGTAGTTAGCACTTACTTATCCGATGCATGGAGGTCCGGTTACTAGTTATACCGATGTTTAGTCCCGATATATAAATAGCAATACCATCATAGTAAGGCGAACAGCTTACTCAAGCTGACACTTGCATTGTTTATTGAAACAAAGTTTCAAAATGCTTATTTGAGTCTTCTAGGTCCACAAACACATGCTCCTTAACTACTAAAAAGATTTGCCCTCGTTGCCGTTTACAACAGTGCTCATAGAAAGTAATTGTATATACATTTTGATGTGCAACATGCAGCAGTTTGGGAGTCACATGCAAAAACAAAACCAAAAGAACAGCTGAATCACCGATAAGGCTGGCAGCACCTTTCGGCTGTAGTGACATACCGATGATAGGTAACTTTGGCTTTGAGAAAACCAAATTTGTCACTCCCTTATACCTCAAGCAACTTTGTTATTCCGAAGTTAACTTATTCCTGGTTTAACTGGACATTGAGAAATTGGGCCTAAGTACCTATTGAAAGTTTTAAATTCTTGTAAAAGTCAACTTGTGAAACTTTTTTCAAAAATCTCTTCGCATGTATTATTTTAATAAATTTTTGAAATTTGCTAAAAATTACTATTTTAAACACTTTTCATTTTGTATGAATTTTTTTTCAATCACTATTAGAATTGTTTGAAGAAACTTTTTGCATCCAAACTTTTTCTATGTAAGCCAGGAGAAAAAAGTTTCAAAAATAGACTTTTACAAGAATTGAAAACTTTCAATGGATACTTAATGGGTTAAGAAAAGTATTATATCATTCAAACGGAAATTAAGTATCCTTTCCATTGATACCATACTTTACATAAAGTTAGTTTAAGGCCCAAATTCTCAACGTCCAGTTAAACTTGGAATATGTTAACTTCAGAATAAGTTTTATGCTCGAGCTATACTGCAGTTATCCAATTTGGTTTTCTCACTGCCAAAGTAACCTATCATCGGTATATCACTATCGCCGATCGGTGCTGCCAACCTTAACGGGGATTCAGCTGTTCTTTTGGTTTTGTTTTTGCCTGTGACTCCTAAACTGCTACATGTTGCACATCAAATTGTATATATAATAACTTTCTATGAGCCCTGTTTTAAACGGCAACGAGGGAAACACATTTTAGTTGTTGAGGGGCATGTGATTGTGGACCTACAAGACTCAAATAAGCATATTGATACTTTGATTGATAAAAAAAAAAAAAAAAGCAATGCAAGTGGCAGCTTGAATCAGCTGTTCGCCTTACGATGATTGGCTTGATATTTATATATCGGGACATAGCATCGGTATAAGTAGTAACTGGACCTCCATGCATCGGATAAGTAAGTGCTAACCGAACATTGAGAAACTCAAATTCGACAAAACTTAGAATAAGTTGACTAACCGGACATTGAGAAATTGGGCCTAAGTTATGGATAGATTTAACTTTAAGTTTTGTGTAAATACAATTGACTACCCCTGTATAATGGATTTATGCTAATGTGTGAAACAGGCAAAAAAAAAAAGCATATCCAAACGCATACTCTTGGTCAGTCGTTTCGATTTTGTCATGTGCGTTTGCCTGTCCGTCCGGATGTATAAAGGCGTCTTTCTCAGAGACGTGACCAATATTCAATAAGATGGACATGGCAAAATCGACTCGGCTGTTGATGCTGATCAAGAGTACATTCATCTTATAGGGTGGGAAATGACTCTGTCTCTTACTCACATTTCCACTAAACTATTAACCACAAAACCACATTTTTAAGTAAACTGTATATTCAATATTAATCCAATATATCAAAATAAAAACGAAAACAAAAAAAAATAACAGCCGGTAAAAATCTATTTTAATTCAAGTACATACAAATGCCAAGAATCGAATTTGTCTTTGACTAAAGATAAAATGAATTTATACTTAATTGCAATACTGTTAATCGTATTGACCGCATATGGCGACATTCAAGTGGAACCAAACGGGAATTTAAGGTAATTTACTTAATTTATACCAACATAACAACTGATAAAACCATATACAAATATTGATATACCTAAAAAAAAGAGTAGGTTGTTTTTTTTTGTTTTTTTTTTGCAATGTTCGTCATAATGTTTGTCCGTATGAACGCGACCCTTAAAGCTACAAACTGGAAGCTTAGCAAATATCTTGGTCCGTGTGTGCGACAGGCAAAATGTCAATATATCAGCGCTACAGCCCCTGGGCATCTAGGAAATCGACGACATCCCCCAAAGATCTTTGTTAAAAATTTGCAGGCAACGATCATTCCAGCAAAATTCCTTTTAAAAATGGAATTGGCTATATCTTCCACAGCTGGTAGCCGGCGACGCACAAACCAAATGAGATAGTCGATAAATTTAAAAGCCATATAATTCTGTTGTCACATGGAAGAGTAGCTTAAGTCGACTTAAGCGCGAATTGAGTTGTTGCAATAGGAGGTATATAGATGTCAAAGCGCATAAATCTGTTTAATCAGGTTTGAAAAATAATGTTTTTTCACAATATTATGTGCGTTTACTTTTTAGCTTAAGTTTTTTGAAAGAGCCATGCATTGGTCAAAACATCTTAAGTGCACATAGTTTTTTCTACATATTTCGATCTTCCGTTCATCGTATAACTATTCCACTAATATAGACTTAAGCTGCATAAATATTTACCTTCAAAAAATAAACGAATTATTTTCAAACAACTTATGTTCAAATAAGTTTTTTTTAATGAAATATTATTCTTGCATAGAGCAATTTTAAGTGAGTGTTAGTTCTTATGATGAAATGCAATTCGATGAAATAAACAAAAAACCAATATTGCAAAACAGCTTATGTACACATAAGCTGTTAATTTAAAGCGACGTTACAAATAAACGGTACCTTATGTATAAAACTTGTCAAATCTTCTCTATTTCCCAAATTTTTTTACAACTTGTACCTTTCTTCTCTAATAAGCTTATTAGCAACATTTCAGCATATAAATTTTTCACGAAAACCAAGTAGATAAGAAAATACACAAAATTGGCGATATCTCAAAACTTCAATTTTCGACTTAAGCTACTCTTCCATGTGACCACAGAATTAATCGACCTATAAAATGAGCACTTGAAAATAATTCTATGATTTTTATGAGACTAGAAATTTGTCAAATCAATTTTATGGGAAGTAAAAAAAATATTTTTAGAATTTTTGATTTTTTATGTTTTGTTTAAAAGACTTATGATTTAAAACTGATATTAAAATAAAACAGTGTTTTTTAAATGTATTTTTTATTCTTTCGAAAAATATTTCTCACAATTTATTATAGTTGGTATAAGAGACTAATCATTTCTGAACTATAATAATTATTATATAATTCAACGACATGTTTGAAGTGTAATGAAGTCCTTGTCTCGCCAATTTTTAATCGTTAGCTAATCCAGGGACTATGCTTGTTTTCGAAAAATAGTCTAGTCTATTGTCTGATAGATACCGATTGGATTAAGGGTTAATAAAAAGGGTTAGCTTCCATAACTAAAAAATGTACCCATTATTTGTAAACATATGGGCTGAGTTCAAGTTATGGAATTTGGGTACTATGCTCGTGTCCGAATAAGGTTTGTGTCTACCTGTATGGGATGTGTGACTACTTGTACGCCACCGCAATATCTATATTTCGTGCGAACCTGGTAGTTTATTTGTATATCTGTAACTGCACCTTAATTTAGGGAGCAGAATTTTACAAAGGATCTCAAGTAAGCATTACAGAATGGAAAACAAAAATCACGTATCTTAACCATAACGTACGAAACAATTACAATAAGAATGGGTTTTCACGGTTATTTGTCATAAATTGCGCCGAAATTCATGCAACACATTTTTGTAAACATGTCTTTTTTCACTTTTTTACTTCGAAAACAAGTGAAAACGTTGCAGTCGGACGCAACCGACTGTGGAATACTTTGATACCAGTAAAAGAACGGATGGTGAGGAATCTTATTGCAAAGAGGGAATGCAGGGGCGGAAGGGGTGGGCCAGGTGGTAAACATCGCAAGCTATTGTGTTACCAAATTTTGTGACTTTAGATCAAAAACTGTGGAAGATAACTGAACAACTCCAAATTTAATGGGTGGGCGGCAAAGGTAGGTGTGGCTTCCAAATTTCTTAATAAAATTTTCTTAACTGTCACCATATATCTTCCAACCAAGTTTGGTGGCTCTAGCTCAAAAACTGTTAATGATATAGCCGATTCCTGTTTCATAAGGCGGGTGGCTTGGGAGGACGTGGCATCCAAAATTTTGATTCTGATGTTTGGTAGATGATGCTATCTATCTTTCTACCGAATTTGGTGACTCTAGTTCAATAAATATGAAAGATACACGCACAACCGTTTTAAAAACGGCGGGGGTGGGGGGCGGCACATTTGGTGGTTCTAGCTCAAAAAATGTGAAAGCTATAGGCTTTTCCAATTTCAAGGATCAGGGAGGATGGGGGCGGAAGAAGTGGGCGTGGTACCAAAATTTCGGCAAAATGCAAAATATCGGTCTAAAGTCTGCGTTGGACTTAGCAATAGGCAGAACAATTTTCCATTCATTACGGAATGTAGAGGTCGTAATGGCAGTATTAAAAATATGCGTTATGTGGCCTTTTATAAATGGGAATAGCAGTTTGACAAATTTAGGGTGAATATCGTCCAAGCATTGGATTTAAATTTTGGTATGGACTGCAGCACATCACATTGTGACACAGGACTAAAATGGAAACTATTTTGACAATTTTTAAACGATTCATAACTCACAGGGACATTTTTATTACCAAATTTCTTATTTAAACAATAAACATCAATATTATCATTTATCCCAATTTTTTATACCCCTAACCCATAAAATGGGTAAAAGGGGTATAATGGTTTTGTGCAAAAGTATGTAACAGGCAGAAGGAAGCATCTCCGACCCCATAAAGTATATATATATAGCCATGTCCGTCCGTCCGTCCGTCCGTCTGTCCGTCCGTCTGTATGAACGCGTCGATCTCAGAGACTACAAGAGCTAGAGACTTCAGATTTTGAATATAAGTTCTCCTATACCATGAGCGGAACAAGTTTGTTTCAAATTATCGATAATTTTTCTAGTTTCCGATATACACATGCAATCGATTACAAAAAAATCGCGAATTTGGAAAATGTAATAATTTGGGTTGAAAAAATGGATAGCGATAGAACTTTTCTGAAAATTTCATCGAAATCGGCTGAGAAACACCAGAGATATCGAAGATTGAAGTTTAGGTCACAGATGCATACAGACAATGACTGTACGCGTTAAGTATAGGGTTCGGGGTATCTCCTAGTCGGTAAATCTCGACTAGAGCCTTCTTACTTGTTAATATCTTTCCATTGTCTGCTGTCAATTGCCGTCTTAAACCTATTACTCAAATAGGTTCGCTTGGCCCTATTAATCAAATCATTTATAAATCGTCTGTTTGTAACAAATATTTTGTGTTTTATTTCTGCCCTTTCTTGTATGCCTTATGTCTTAATAGTATTACACTTTGCATAATTTTATTGAAGGCTTTATTACTTTTGTTTTCATTGGTACATGTTTGTTACACTACTGTGGGCAAAAAGTAAGGTGAATTTTCAATTTAAACTTCGCGGGCCTAAAAATTTTTTTCTTGAGTTGGCAGAACTGTTGATGACATCTGGGTAAAATTTCATGTCAATGTCATTATCAGAAATATATTTTAGCTTGTGTTTTCCAAACGACCAAGAGTGCATTTTTCGATTTTTACAATGTCTGATTTAATTGAGCAGAGAAGTGCCATCAAATTTTGTTTGCGGAATGAAATTTCGGCTGCGGAAACGTTGAGGATGTTGCGGAAGGCCTTTGGTGATTCTACCATGTCACAAAAAAATGTTTATAAGTGGTACAAAGACTTCAAACAGGGTCGAGAACGTGTTGATGACTTGGAGCGCTCCGGACGACCATCGACGTCAACAGATGACCAACACGTCAATGAAGTGGAGGAATTAGTAGTACAACATGTCAATGAAATATTGCACATAATAAATTTGGGTGTCAACTTTAGGTAAAGAAAAAATGAGATCAAGATCAGAGTTATAACAATCATCGTATAAACTAGAAAAGTCTATTTCATTGAAGTCCCGTTATGAAATGGTTTTTAGCAATAATTAAATGGCAGGTCATACTTCAAAAATTTTAAGTCGTGTTTTGATAAAGCAGGTACAGAAATTTGATCATAAAGTAATACTAGTTCCCTTTTATTAACGAAAAACAAGTCAATTAAGGTATTAGTAATTTTTGAAAAGTGTGTGGGTGTTGATTAGTTCACCGGAACGAGAGACTCCATACCATCCGCCAGGTGTATTTCAGTAAATATTCATGTCACCTGTCAAAATAATGTCAGTATAATTAAGTATTAAGTTAGCTATTAAGTCAATTATGTTTGAGCAGTCAACGTTTGTTTGACTACGAAGATCGGAATAGAACACATCATAGCCATCACAACTAATTATGTAACATGTTACTGAATTTAGGTACAAACCACGTTTCGGACACACATACAACATCTACTTGGGAATTTACAAACAGATAACGAAACTCTTCTATCTTATTTACTTAAGCGGGTAATACACGTGCAGCATGCTGCGCGCACTCGCGTGTACGTGTGAATTTAAGCAAAGCATCTCCCTTAACTGCGGGCTCTTTGCTTAGATAAACTTTGATCAAGTGCGTGCGAGGGAGGTAGGGATAGTAAGCTATTTGTTTTGAATTCATGCTCGTAGCATAAGAGCAATGTGCGCGCTCTGATCAAATTTTGAGCCGCCTCTATGCGCTTTCAATCAAGAGCAGACTCACACGCTCGACAATTACAGTCACATTTGTGATTGTATTCGCTCTCAGCGAGCAGCATGCTGCACGTGTATTACCCGCTTTAGATCTGATCATTATGTGACAAATCTTGAGCCCCGTTTTCTGTTTGATTAGTACCTTAATCATTGCATATCTGTTCGCTGTGGAGTTGTTAAGGCTAGAGGCCATCAATATTGAAAAAAGTTTCTCCATAGAGATACACACCAAATGAATAAAAAGCTATGTATAGATCGCACTGAATATTATAAGGAAATACAAAGAGAAATGAGGAAGAGCAAACTAAATTAAGAGCGAAAAAGCTCGTGCCCAACACCACTTTTTTGATTCTCACTCTCTAGCAGACGATTTAGCTTTCGTGGCTGTCGACGCAGATAACTTTTTCCATTTCACTTCGTCTAACGTAAACGAGCTTCAGTCTCTTCATCTGCATGGCTTGCTGACGGATAATAGATAACCGAGAGCATTCGCACGTGTGTAAAAGCCTAGCAGAGAAAGATTTAGTTGCGTTTTATTTGTTCGCCGGTACTGGGCAGCAGCTCGTTGAAAGTTTATTTTGTCTTGAAGACAATCAAATTTAATAACAATAACATGGTCGACAACCGAATTTGCATTTTTCGACTGTCGGACCCTCAAAATTTCCTTCAGTCGCGGTGCTGGTGTTAATCCTAGCGAGAAATCTAGCGAGTAAAATGCCGACCGCAACTGCTCACTCTCAACAAATGGGACTTCATGAAGGCGCATGTCATTGGCTTGCTCAACTAGCTCAGCCGTAAGCGTCGACACTTGAGTCTGCAACTCAGACGTCTCCTTCGCCACTGATTCCAGCCTCTGGACCCGCTGCTGTAATTCATCCAGATCCACACGCCATAGAATGTTATGTTGTGTATTGTAGTTGAGTGAAATTTCAGTGATATGTTTAGATGTGTGTGTTGGTGTTTGGCGCGCAGTTACTCTTGAGTTTTAGTTGTTGGTTGACAAGAGCAGTGAGAAACAAAGCATAAAAAGCAAAAATCTTGTTGTTTTGCTGGCGTTGTGTGATAATAATATATAACTGCACTAAATTTATTTTTTCAATTACTTAGGTCTGATCCGACAATAATCACAACAATTTTCACTACTTTGTACAAACGCAACGCAGTTTATTTCGAATTTTTTATTTAAATCACGAAGCGTAAAAATTGCGCGTCTTGCCAAGGTTACTTTCTTTCTATTTACATATATGTCGGAAAGTATTCAATAATATCCTCATTCATCATGTTATCGTTTCATTCATAGACGAAATCAAATTATAGAACGCCGCTTCTACTTATATTTTTCAACTGAACTGAACTGAATTTATTACTCAGCTTCTCTTCGCTCGTGTCTCTGCTCGTGCTATTCGCACAGCCGTTACATACTTTTCCTTCTTGCTTTTCTTCTCGACAACTAACTGCGCCACGCGCGGTTAAGACAACTGCATTGCTCTCGAACCTCGCTCTGTCCTCTATATTCCGACCACATTCCCGAACCACATGCCGTTATTTTACAGTATCTCTTTTAAGCCTGTGCTTCGCTTTATTTTAATGTCCGTTCTGCAAGTTAACATTTACTTCACAATAACATGATGTTATTCAATCATTCATCTTAACATAAAGTTTCATGTCCTGAAATTAATCTCTGACATATACTTTTTCTTGATCTTATGTCATCTGAGTCGTCGTCTTTTCGTTAAACAATATATGCTTATTTGAGCAAGAACTCCATACATCGGATCCTTGCAAGTAATGGAGAAATGGCGTATTCAGAATTATGTTCATCCGCTCCTGATGCTTCGAGCTCCTAAAAGTAATTTTGCTTCCTCTTGCAGATTGCACAAGTCATTGTTGATTTGGTATTTGTGCTGTCATTCAAGTCTTTTGCATCAATCATAGTTAAGAAGCGTTGAAATTCAATCAGGACGACTTTCCCTCCTGAAGTTTTGACTGGGATTGGACTCAATGCAGACTTTCCTCGTTTATAAGGGTAACAGTGCTTGTAGTTAGTTCTGAGGTTTTTTTTGAATACTTGAATGATATTGTCGACAGAAATGTACAGATGATTTTTCTGCATATTTTAGCCGCTTCAATATCGTAAATGCGTTTAACATAAATAATGTGAATGCATTTAACAGCTTGCTTTGATTCCTGCTTCTATTTCGCATCAACACATAGTTATTTCAGCATATTTAAATGTTTAAATCGCTCAAAAAGACCAAGCTCATGTTTATCAATTTTTTTTTTTAAATATGTATTTTACAATATTTTTTAAACCAGAATACAAACGATACCCTATGTACTTTTCCCAGACCATCAAAGTTAGAAAATAGGGTACAAAAGTAGCACTTCAGTAAAACGCCAATATCGAGGGTGTGCCAGAAATCTCTGGAGATTTTGGCTCGAGCAGGTTTTGTAAATCTCTAAAGAAAAAACCGTCGGTGTGTCAGACGTTGGTACATTTCATTTTTCGGTAAAATGTTTCGGAGCAAACACGTAAAACGAAAACGGCTAAAAAGAGTTGCTATCTTTCAAAAATGAAAATTGCCTAAAATGTATTTGCTATTTTTGTCTTTGTTTTCAAGGTTGGCCTCATGGCATTAGTGTTATATTTAATAAATAGTGAAATAAATATATGTTAGGTTTTATCTCTTGTAGTTCTTATCAAAAACAAATATTTAATATTTTGCCCGCCAAGTAACTCATATTGCTTGACAGCCCTGCTATGTCAGCTTGCTTCGTAAATGGCGAATCTGATTTTGTTTACATTTTAAAAGTGCAAAATGTGAACGGTGTTTTCCCCTATGGACCAATAATAAAATAAATGTACAAATAATTAAATGCAATTTTAATTTAACCTACATTTTGGCTGCTCAATGACTTTCCATAAATTAAATTCTTCTTCTTACTGTAGACATTTACACACCTAACAGACACCGCCACCTCACCACCGTTGCCACCTCATAAAAAAAAGGTTTGCTGCAATAACTTAGTTAAATTTACAACAAACTGTACTCTGCTCAACCATGCAATTTAGTTACCTTAAAGTACGAATTTTTTTTGTTCATTTGTCACAAAAAAGTGTCTTTAAAATTGATATATTAAAGACTCCAAATGATAGTTATAGTAAACCAAACAAGGTGGCAGCTACTTTGTTAGCGACGGTCTTGCACGCTTACACAGAACGGCAAATAGTTTTAGAGATTTGTTAAAGATTTATTAAATCTAAAATCATGAATTAAAACATGTATAAAATTCAAATGTATTTGCAATATGCAACTAAGCTTAAAATTACCTTTCGAAAAAGTAACACTTGTTATACATTAGAAATTTAATATTGCTCAAACTAACAAAATCTCTGGCCACATTTCTTGAGGTTCCAAAATCATCTCGAACTGGGCTCTGGCACACCTAAAACCAGCTTGAGGTTGGTTTTAGGTTTGAATTGGGTTGGTTTTGATGGCTGGCACACCCCTGTATATATAATTGGCCATGACGCCCCTAGTGGAGCACAGCCTGATGCACAATTTGGCTCCACGCATTCCTGGCCTGTGCACGAGTTTGCCAGTTGGTGTTCCCCTCCTTCGCTGTCCGCCAACTACGGTATCAATCACAGCTGGAGTTGTTTCCTCCATACGCACAATGTGACCTAGCCAATGAAGTCGCTGAATATTAATTAATTTGACTATGGCCCAATTTCTCAATGTCCAGTTAAACTTGGAATAAGTTAACTTCAGAATAACTTTTATGCCCGAGCTATACTGATTTGGTTTTCTCAAAGCAAAATTATCCTATCATCGGTATGTCACTATCACCGAATGGTGCTGCCAACCTTAACGGGGATTCTGCTGTTCTTTTGGTTTTGTTTTTGCATGTGACTCCCAAACTGCTGCATGTTGCACATCAAAATGTATATATAATTACTTTCTGTGAGCCATTTTGTAGACGGCAACGAGGGAAAAACATTTTAGTTGTTGAGGAGCATGTGTTTGTGAACCTAGAAGACTCAAATAAGCATTTTGAAAATTTGCTTCATAAAAAAAAAATAAACAATGCAAGTGTCAGCTTGAGTCAGCTGTTCGCCTTACGATGATTGTATTGATATTTATATATCGGGACTAAGCATCGGTATAAGTAGTAACCGGTCCTCCATGCATCAGATAAGTGAGTGCTAACCGAACATTGAGAAACTCAAATTCGACTAAACTTAGAATAAGTTTACTAGCCGGACATTGAGAAATTGGGCCTGTGTCGACATCGGCGTATAGCTCATACAGCTCGTCATTCCACCGAATACGACAGGTATCGCCAACGCAAATAGGTCCGAACAATTTGCGCTGAATTTTCCTTTCGAAGACTCCAAGAGCAGCTGCATCTGACTGCGTCATTGTCCATACTTCCGCAAGATAGAGCAGCACTGGAATTATGAGTGCCTTGTAGAGTTCCGTATGGCTAGGGATGGGAACTTCAACACCATCATCTCTGATTAGGGTTAGTGGATCTACCTCGTCATTTTGGTTGTTTCCTGCCATAACCTCAGTACCATCTCTGCATCTGTGACCAGGTTTCCATCATCACTCCTACAGGCAAGCGATCCAGACTTATATCCTTGGGTCATACGTTTGACCCTTCGGTAAAAGTCGCCGGCATCGCTCCTGGTTCTGCTACATTCAAATTTCTCACACTCCTGCCTTAACATCCTCCACCGCTCGAGTTGCTTCTGCTTGCACCGTTCGTTTGTGGCGTCTTTTGCGGTCATACAAAGGATTTCGTTTTGGAGAACTTTGAAATCCAACGATTTCCTCCAAGGAAGTATGTACGGCATTGCATATATTTGTCCACATATCTGCGGTGTTTAAAGGCGTTGTAGAAAGCTGGCCAAGTCGACCTGAGAGTCGAATAGAGAAAGCATCCATATGCTGTTGTGATTTCAGCTTTCCGATGTCAAGCTTTCTTGGCATACCTCGACGTGAGATTTTCGCCAACGCGGACCTCTGCCTCAATAAGGTAGTGATCGTAGTCGATGTTAGGACCCCGACACGATCTCACGTCAAGAATGCTAGATGCGTGCCTTGCATCGATCACAACATGATCAATCTGTTTTCTAGTCAGGCGATCAGACGACAACCAGGATGCTTTATGCATGCCAAGATGACGGAACCGGTAATACGAACTATCATATTGTGCTTAGCTGAAAAGCCTATAAATCTAAGTCCGTTGGTCGAAGTGGACTCATGTATGCTAAACCGTCCAACAGTTGCTCCAAAGATGCCCTTCATGCCTTTTTTAAGTATTAATATCTCCCAGGAGAATACAAATTTGTATGGATTTTTGTATCTTGTCTGGATTGTGTGGATATGACATGATTATAAATGCTGAAAACTTTTTAATGTAATGTTAAATATATCATTTAATACAATTATTTTACTGTATGGCCTAAATTTTATAGTTATCTTAATTTCTGTGTGCACTAATTAGTGGACATAAGTAAAATAATTATAAAACGAGTGAAAACGTTGCAGTCAGACGCAACCGACTGCGAAATACTCTGATAACAGTAAAAGATCGGATGGTAAGAAGTCTGCTTGCAATGCGTGAATACGAGGGCGGCAGGGGTAGGCCAGATGGGAAATATTGCCAGATATCTTTTTACCAAATAGGGTGAATCTACCTTAAAAACTTGATAAGATATATGCATTCTTATTTTTGAAATGGGGCTGGTGGCGGCAGGGTGGGCGTGGCACCCAAATTGTTGGTGTAGATGTTTGGGGAACGTCAATCCTTATCGTTGATAATATCACTGGTGGTGTTGTGATTTTGAACTATTCTTTATTCTTCTGAGGTTTTTAAACCCTGACTCATGCGTTAAATCAACCCTTAACTTGATCTTATCTATTGCTGAGTTTGTAAGTCTCAGCGTCGGCCTTAATATATTCTTATCCTATCGCAGAGTTTGTAAAGTTTAGTGTGCATCTGGCTATTTTAAGATTACAAACATGATCCGTATTTATCTGTTTTCTTCTCAGTTTAGTTTAATTTGATCTGCAGCATAGTGCTTTCTCTCGATCAACTCACTGACTTCTTTAATGATGTCCTCAATGCGCGATCTTGCAGACTTTAGCTCGCGTTCAAAGTGGTGGTACTTCTGTAGATGGCTGTTCAGATTTATCGGGTCCTTATTTCCGATGTCGTCAGTAGTGAATTTCAGTTTCTTGCCGATCGAGACCATAGCCTTGTTGCAGCCCACTTAAAGTTATGTTAGCGGATTGAATCATTCAGCAACTGGCAGCGCCTTGATGACTTCTTTTCCAGGGTATCCTGTTTCTCTTTGTATTGGGCATTGGCGTAGCGCCAAAAATCGTTAGCTTGCGCTTTTGATGACGTTTCAGCAGCGTCTCCGCGCCAGTTTCAAAAATCTTTTGTGTGTATCCTGGCAAACCATTGTAGTTGCGCTGATAACTTTGTATTTCGACATTTTGCCGGAAATGATCGATCCCAGCTCCGTATCTTGTCCTACCGTTTAATTGAGCTTTTTAACCTTTCCCAACATAATTTTTAGAAGCAGATCAACACCAATGATGACATTTATTCGACTGGGCTCGTTAAAATATGGGTCTGCTAGGTCGCAGCCCATATAATCCTTATTGACATCCAGGTCAATTTTCTTGCTGGGCAGAGCTTTCTGAAGTTCTGGCATAATGATTTTGCTTTTATTCCTGGGTTTAATTGTTTAGCAAGTTCCTTTAACTTCAACATTACTTCTTACTAGCTGAAGTTTAAGTTTTTGAGCTGATTCATCAGAAATCATAGTTCTTTGAGAAATAAGGGCTCTTAGCTGTTCAAAGTTTCCACATTTATTTTTAATCCGAATAAGCGCAGTGGCTAGCAACGTATCTTGCTCTTTTTTTGTTTAAGGCAATTGCTTCTGACGGTCTCCTTTTGATTTGCATCCTAATGAAGAAAATTGTTGTGAGCTTTATAGCATCGATTGCAAGTCCAATCCATGTTGCAATCTTTAATGCAATACGTTCCCAAAAATTTAAAGAATAGTGAGTTGGTAAATACAAACTGTCTGCGATTTTTAACAGGCTCGGCTCCAAACTCCTGGCATTTCGTTATATCATGGCCATCCAGTTGGCAATAACGGCATCTTTTATTGTTAGCTTTCATGTTTTTGTACTGAGTCTATTGAGTTATATAGTTGCTCAATAAACTCCAACACATCGGACAAAGACTTACTTTCCGTAGCCGTCTTTAAATGTTGCTCGTAAAGCTGTAGGACTTCTGTAGAAAATCGTCGCAGCAGACTTTGAGCGGATAAAACATCATCATCATTAGAAATTTGGCCTTTTTCTTTATTAATGTAAATGCACTCAGTTGCTGTGTCCAAGAACTTGCAGTTCCAAGTCCAGCAGCTGGTTCACGCAGTATACAAATATATTTTGCTTATTTTCATAGCGCTTGCATATAAGCTCCCACGCTGCGTTGTAGTTAGCTGCTGATTCTATTAGTAAATTGCCGACGACCGTGAGTCCTGGAGTCCTTGTCCAGCTCATTTCCCGCAGGAGTCTCTCTTCATTTCTAAGTTCCTGTCGTGTTGAGCTTCTTCCTACTCCACAGTAGGGCTCGGGCCCTATGAGGGGTGTAGCCGCCCCCAATCTTGCTTGCTTGTCTGCCTCTTCGTTCCCTGCTATGTCAACATGTCCAGGGACCCATCTTAGGGATAGCCTATTGTGTGATCCCAGACTGTCTAGATTGGTTCGTACCTCGTAAACTACTTTTGCCATTTGACTATCGGATAGAATAGCTATATCCCTGTTCCGATAGTTTCGCTTCAGATTAAAGTCCACACACCTTCCTATTGCACATACGTCAGCTTGGAAAATGTTGGTGTGCTTACCTAGGGGCTCATGATATGTTAGCCGAGGGCCTGCCACTTCAAGACCGGAGCCTTGGTTGGTTAAGGATCCATCGGTGTACCATTTAATGGTGTGTGATTTCATTTGGTGGACCTCTTAAAAGGATGTCCACTCATTTTTGTTACATAGGTGGACTTGAAACTTTCGCTTGAACATGTGTTCGGCTTTCATTTCGTCCATTGGTTGGGCCAGTAGGGGAGTTCACCCGAAAACGCATCTGCATCAAGTTGGCTAAGAATGTGTGCTCTGCACACTCCATCAACCGACATTCTTAGTAAGGTTGCTTTCTGTAGTAGCCTAATTGTATGATGGAGTGGTTTGATCTCTGTAGCCGATGTGGGACAAGTCCTCATCGCTCCCGTGATTCCTACACAGACAATTCAATGCAATTTATATAATTGTTTCTGCACAGTGATTTGCTGTGCCTTATCCCCCCATGCAATTGCTCCGTATAGCCATCTCGTTATTTTTGTCGATTTTTGTCGTGGTGCCCCATGATTTCAAGGCTATTCTACGACACGTGTAGAGAGCTCTGCAGCACTTTAAAATTGTATTTTGAATATGGGTCCCAAAATTTAATTAATTGTCAAACTAGCTTCTCTGCCCGGCTTCGCACGGTTGTTGTACATAAAAAAAAAAAAGACATTTCATGCAATCGTTCTAAATATGCGCGTACAGTACATATATTACGGCGATCGCCCTGACTTGAGAGGTTCTTAAACTTTGTTCTTCAACCCGCTGCGAACGCGCTCGAGTCTCGGGCGCGGACTTAAAACGTTCGCAAATTTTGATCAGGGGGTCTTGCACGGGATTGTGACGCGTATTCTCTCTGAATTGCAAGACGATTTTCAGTTTCTGATGAAGATTCTCCATCACGAAGTATTTGTATTGCCCTAGCTTGTGAGATTTTTCTAGAAAGTTGAGATCTTGATCTTTTAGGCATTTTAATTTTAAAACGTTAAAAAAAAATAATAATAATAATATTAATTAACAGAATTTAGTAGTCGACATACCAATTTCCCAATGAACGGTTAGGCAAACTATTCTAAGTTTAGTCGAATTTAAGTTTCTCAATATTCGGTTAGCACTTACTTATCCGATGCCAGGAGGTCTGTTTAACACTTATACCGACGGACCTAAAATACTCAAATAAGCCTTTTTGAATTCTGCTTCATAAAAAAGATAAACAATTCAAGTGTCAGCTTGTATCGTATTTATATACAGAAGTGACATATGATGAAAGGTAACTTTGGCTTTGAAAAAATTAAATAGCTTATTACTTTACGCGTTTTACCGCGTTAAAAAGTAGCCTATGGTAATCAGGGATAATTTCGGCTTCTACGTCCAGTAGTTACGGAGCCTTTTCAGTCCAAACAAACAAATCTTTCCTCTTTATATATTATTATAGATGTGACCCCAAGGTATTTGACTTCCCTGCTTGTTTCTATTGGAATTCCTTAAAGTCTAGTATCCCTCATTCTCTGTAACTTGTATCATTAAGTAGGTATACATAGAGGAGTCAAACGCAAAAATCCAATAGCCTAATTGGTCCATTTTGCGGAGGAGCCACCCGCATTCGGCTGCTGAAAGCAGCGAGCCGATCGCAAATTTTGACTAGGTACAGACGGAGTGCCAGCAATTTGCTGTGTATACGTCTGTATGTCAGAGACAAGATCGCCGTTAGGTGTATATATGTATGTATGTTTCTGTATGCTGTTTGCTCTGTGCGGCTGTATATTGTGGAAGGGGGATAGCAGCAGCAGAGTGCGAACAACAACAACACATGTGCATGTTTTCTCCATTTGGTGGCTCCGAGCTCAAATGAAGCAAAAATCATTTGGGCGAATGTATACCTAAATACACATATATATGTGTGTATGTATGTGCGCATGCATATTTTTTCAGTTTTTGGTGGCTCTCAAGTGATTTGGGATTTTGTTATTTTTCTATCAACGCATATCAATGTGTGTGTGCATGTGTATGTTCATGTGCAGCACATTTAAATGTATGCGTAGCAATTGCCTTGGCTATTCCTGACCTGTCTCAATTTTTATGATATTTAGCAATTTTATTACAAGTTAGGGTCACCCATAAAATTATTATTAAATGATAATTTTTTATTTATTTTGCTTCTTTGTTTATTACTTCCGAACGCAAAGTGCGTTATAGTTCATAGAGTGCCGTATCCATAAATCGGCCTGCTATATATGCATGCTGGGTAGCTTGCAGCGTACTCTGTGTTAGCAGAGTACTCCTAATGTTGTAGTCCAATAGCTTCTCCAACTTTTTGAACAAAAACGATGTTAAGCTAATAGCTCTGAAGGACTTTGGGCTGGCGATATCTATGCTAGGCTACTAACTAAGATTTTCTTCAGGGTGGGTAGGAGTATGTCCTGTCCCTGTTGGAGGAATGCTGGTGATATGCCGTCCTGACCGGGAGATTTGTAAGGCTGGAAAGCACCAATTGCCCATTTTGTCGTCTCCATCGTGACTGCTGACTTGGCACATGCCCAGTTGAGAGCAGGGTGTATTCCCTGGGAAATGCGTCTCAAACAGAAGTTCTAGGTTACGCTGGTCGTAAAGGTGTTGTCCCTACGCTTCAAGCCTAGGTTTGCCTCCGGTTCTCGTTTGGACAGTGCTCTATGGAGCTGGGCACCATCTGTCGTACTTGCTATGCTTTCGCAGAAGTTCTTATTGCTCCTACGTTTGGCCTTTCTAATCTACTTGCTTTAAGAGGTAAGGCTATCACGGTATTTATCCCATGATCTATCTCTTTTAGCTTTATTGAGGAGGTGACGGGTGGTTAGACGGAGTCTCTCCAGACTGTCATTACACCATGGGGCATCCTTTCTCTTTGTGCGTATTTCCTAATGGGCACCTTTCTTCAAGTGCATTCTTAATGCTACTATTTAGACTGCGTACAACTCTATCCAGCTTACCGGTAAGCTCTAGGGTCGACATAAATTTTCCCCAGTCTGTCTTCCTGAGGCTAAGAGTTGTTACGCTACTATCCGTATTAACCTGAAGTTTAAATAGGATGATCCTGTGATCAGACATTGATTCTTCTGGGGGGACATGGCATTCTTTGAGATGTGTGATAAAAGACCCACCTCCGCTGTGGCTGGTGCCGGTGTTGGGGCAGGGGCAATTGTTCTTCCAGCGCTCGTCTTTTTCAAACCGCTGACGGTCCCGTAGCGGAATGTCAATGGTGGCCTCTCGCCACGATCTTTTCCTTGGAGGCTTCATCATGCCGATAACCATCAGCGCACCTCCACCCTCCTATCTCCTCTTGATGACCTTCCACGTTTTGGTATCGATCATATTTTGATTCCTCAGCAGAATCCTCAAGAATTCGGTGGTCCGAAAGACACCTTAGCCCAGCACGGAGTGAGATGTGGGGGTAGGGATGGAGGTAGGTATTTGTAAAGGAATTGGGAGTGTGTGAGGCTATGATTTGAAGAAGGCGACACAAGCATCTTGTCGGTGCGGTAAACCCTACCGCACCCGCTTTTGGCCCGGGACTGCTTATTCACGAGGATTCCCGCTTATTCACAGCTAACCCCAAAAAGGGGCCGTTCGCCATCCGCAACCCGCGACCCGCCTGGTGGCCTCAGCTTAACCCCCCTCCGAACTATCTCACAAGTTCATCAGACCAGGACATATAGTATATACATACATATGTTTCTTAGCAATTTGCTGGATACACACGTTTGGGAATAATGCGCAAGAAAACTAAAGTGTCACAATTCTTGTGTGTATGGTAATTTTTAATATTTGTTGTTATCTAGTATATACATATGGATGAACATGTGTCTGTACGTGTTATTTTTTCTCCTCTTTATTCAGTAACACATGAAAATTCTATTGGAGAAAATGTTACACTAAAATTTTAAGCAAATAGTTTATTCTTGGACCGAACCATTGAATAAAAATATAGCCGGTTTGGTACACGGTTCTGATACACATTGCAAGGAACCCGCAAAGAACCGGTTCCACTGGGCTCGGTTCCGAACCGTTTTGCTCTGCATAAATTACATCCACCACACTACTCCATTTACAATTTTCTTTTTTAAAAATTCTTTAATTCTTTTACGATTTCGTAGGAGATAAGATAGCATTTTCATTGTGCTCAATTTGTTTTTACACTCTGGGTTTTGGATTCTTTTGATTTGTAAATCGAATCAAATGCCTGATTTGTTATTGGTCTTTTCCGTTATCCTGTCCGTCCGTATGTCTGTATGACCGCAAAGTTTTTGGACACCTCTAAAATGAAAGACCATGACCACTTTCTACTCTTACAGAATCCAACCATTTTAGTGCTTTTATGCTAGACTTACCAAATTTGCCGGTGATGGTGTTCCGTTTTTAAAGTGTTAAAATATTTTTGTACCTGTTCACCACTTGTTGTTGAAAGACATAAATATTCGTGTTTTTTGCTGTCCTTACCTCTTGTTTAATATTACATTTGTTTTTAAGAGATCGGCACGATTCCCAAAATACCACCATATATGAGAGCAGTTTTGAAAAGGATGACGTCGGTTGGACTAATATCAACGCCGAAGTTGATGTGGTGACGCCTATGGTTCTTTCACATTTGCAGAAGCTAGGAATAGAGCACTTGAATCTTCCTGATATGAAAGAGAGTATTTCTATTGTATATTCGACTTCAATAAATGAGATTCAATGGTTATTAATATACATTATTTGTAGAAACCTTTTTTTATCACCTATGAGGCTTGTCTGCACCTGACAAATGGAATTGTATACAATCTTGCAGGCATACAGAGACATAACAACGCATTGATGACATATGAAGGCAAATCGTTCTTCAGTAAATTTTTTTTGAAAATCAACAAGCTTCAGGTAAGTAAGTCAAAAATTAAAATATTGTGTGTGCACTGTTTTCCAGAGCACGTATGTACAAATGTGTTTAAACGAGCATGGCCTCGTCGACCAAAGCACCAACACTAGCAAGCACATAAAAACTGATGTAGGCCCAATTTCTCAATGTCCGGTTAGTCAATCTATTCTAGTCGAATTTGAGTTTCTTAATGTTCGCTAAGCACTTACTTATCCAAAAAGTGGAGGTCTGTCTCGATATGTAAATACATTAGAGACTCGCAAAAGTTAAGTATACGGAAGAGTTAAGCACATTTCTGTCACCACATGTGTCTCTAAAAAGTTAAGTTTTTTCTTAACTTTTATGAGTCTTTTTTTTCAATCTTTTACTTACATTTCAGCCAGCAGTTTGACATCTTGCTATTTATTTTTCGATAATTATGTGAGTAGTGCAGTTTATGTTTGGCTAAGGTAGCAAATGCGACAGTTAACGAAAAAGGGGAACCCCCATGTTGACGCTCGAATTGCGTTGCATTCATAGGTTCGGTGGAATCTTGTCTCGCTGTCCACGTATCGTTGTTTATGACTCGATGACTCGCAGCACTCAGTGCATATTTGGTTGTGAACGCAATAATGTCAGCAGTACGTACACAAAAGAAGTTATCGCTTGAAGAAAAATGTTTAATATTAAGAAAACTAGAAAAAGGAGTTTTGGCTAATCGATTGGCCATAGATTTTGATTCGTTTTGTAGTTTTAAGGTGCATATGTCGCTATTTTTGAAGTTTAGTAGTAGAAGTCTTGAAAAAGTTAAGAATTCGTAAAAGTTAAATAACCCAAAAACAAACTACTTAACTTTTGCTCTACTGTATAAATACTATCATCGTAAGGCAAACAGCGGACTCAATTCGACACTTGCATTGTTTATTTTTATGAAGCAAAATTCCAAAATGCTTATTTTAGTCTTCTAGGTCCACAAACACTTGCTCCTCAACAACTAAAAAGTTTTTCCCTCGATGCCGTTTAAAACAGGCCTCATAGAAAGTAATTGTATATACATTTTGATGTGCAACATGCAGCAGTTTGGAAGACACACATCAAAACAATAATAAAAAACAGCTAAATTCCCCGTTAAGGTTGGCACCACCATTAGGCGATAGTGATATATCGATGATAGTTAGCTTTGGCTTTAAGAAAACCAAATTGCTTATCTCGCAGATAGTTCGAGCAACAAAGCTATACCGCAGACAACTAACCGCAAGCTTAACTGGACATTGAGAAATGTGGCTATATCCATTCTATATACTTACCGATCACTTTTTTTTTTAGGGTTAAATGAAGCAAACAACAATGCAAAAGCATCTTATTTACATGCCATGCGTGTGTAAATACTTTTGACAACTGATAAGCATCAGTTCACTTGGGTATATTTTTGGCGTAAGAACAGTTATTTTCTTAATTCTTCTTTTGTTCAGCTCTTCATTGATCAGACTGCGAAAACAAAAAGTTTTTTTCATTTCACCTTTCCCTCTTCGCTGCACAAGCCGCCGTCTGTGAAGCATGCACAAACATGTAACTAGTGTAAATACTTTTCACGCTCTTATACCACGCACTTGCGGTTTTATTAGCCTACGCTCTGACGTTCTCTAACGTAAGCGCTCTCCCTCTTGTATCCATTATATTGCGCTCATTGCACTTGTACCCTACTTTTCTTTGCTCAAGCATATTATTTTGCACACTATTAAACATTATTCTAATTATTTTACATTTTTCTTTGTCTGCTGCAGTAAAAATTGCAAAATTGTTGGTGGATCCACCCAAGATTTTATTTAATGTAGGGCGTGTGATAACATGATTCACATGAAATGTGCTAGTTTCAATGCCAAAATCAGGGACAGCTTAGCAGCTGATTCTGGTCTTAAGTGGTATTGCCATACCTGCAATGAGATAGAGAACAGTCTAAGTTCAAGAGACAGACCTTCAATTATTTCAAAGCTGTCCGCAATAATTTCGATACGCTTCGTGCCAGTATTAAAGAGTTGGAAGACCACATTAATAATGCTAAAACTTTAAACGACTCATTACTCATCATACTTGATTGCGCGTTCCAGTTTTTCAGTCATGAATAACTCATGTTATAAAAATTACCTAAGTTGGTGCAGACTACAGTTTAAGCAAGATCCTAAGAGGTTATTTGACTTCGTTAATGCGAAGCGAAGATCTTCAACACTTCCATCTAGTGTATCTTTTGAAAACAAGGCGGCCAACTCAGATCAGGCCATTGCTGATTTATTTGCCGAATTTTTTCAAACAACATACAGTTCATTTGATAATCAGGTTGATCTGCCTTACCAGTATCAGGTTAAAGACTCTAACTGCATTGTTGGACCAAGAATCACGGAGTGTTCAATACTACGTGATCTATAGGGTATTAAGCCTGTTTTTTTCCCGGGACCTGACGGCGTGCCAAGCTGTGTGCTTAAGTACTGTGCTGATGGTCTCTCAAAGCCGTTGCATAAATTGTTGAGTTTGTCTATTGAGAAATGTTTATTTCCAAATATCTGGAAAGAATCATCAATAAAAAAGGAGACAAGTCTCATGTTCAAAATTATATGGGTATTTCCAAATTGTCTGCTATACCAAAAATGTTTGAGAAATTGATAACTTCTCAATTACAACATTTTTGCAGATCTATGATTTCACCGTGCCAGCATGGATTCGTGAAACAAAAATCTACTACCACTAACCTGTTAGAGATTACTTCAATAGTTGTTTATGGTTTTCAAAATAAAATGCAAACGGATGTTATTTACACTGATTTCAGCAAGTCATTTGACTCGGTTAATCACTTCCTTTTACTTCATAAACTTCAACTTTTAGGTTTCCCATGCAATCTTATTCTATGGATAAGGGAATATTTAATTCATAGAACACAGAGAGTCAGCTTTAACGGTGCTGTCTCTAAGGTGGTTCATGTCACTTCCGGTGTTCCGCAAGGAAGTCACCTTGGACCTTTATTATTTACACTTTTCATCAATGACCTTCCATCTGTAATTTACCATTCTCGAGTGCTAATGTATGCTGACGATGTACAATTATGCATGTCGGGTACTGCTCTGTTGTCTGCTCAAAAATTACAAACTGATTTAGATAATTTTCAAAAGTGGTCTCGTGTAAACTTACTAAATCTTAATTGCAATAAATGTAAAGTCATGTCTTTTTATAGACACCTTCCTTTTTCAAATATTTATTTTTTTGATGGTAGCCCACTCAATCGCATTGAATGGGTTGATGATTTAGGTATCCTTTTTGATCCAAAACTTAAATTTCACAAGCATATATCTCCAGTTGCAAATCGATCCCTACTTAACCAAAACAGTTTATATTTCTCTGGTACGTCCTATTCTTGAATATGGATCTTGTATCTGGTATCCCAAATATAGGATTCACCAGGATAGAATAGAATCAATACAAAAACAATGTTTGCTCTTTGCCCTTAGGAGATTTAACTGGGATACTAACATTAACCTAACTTTCTACCACAGTAGACTTTTACTAATAAATCTTCCTTCTCTTGCTGATCTCAGAACAATGCTAGTTGTAGTTCTTTTATACAAGCTAATAAATGGTGAAATTTATTTCTCGGAAATAATCAACAAATTTTCGATCAGAGGGACAAGGAATTTTCTACCCATTGCTCTTCAAGCTTGTCACTTTAACTATGCTATTCATAACCCTTTACGGATTTTATGTTCAAACTATAGCGTTCTCGTAAAAAGTTAGTCTTATGTCGTTTTTCTACATTTTCGCGATCTACGTAACCGTACGCTATACAGTGTTATAGACCAATTAACTTCAAGATTGGTAACCAGAATTGTTCATGATAAGGCTGCGTCATTAAGCAGGTATAAATAAAGGAGTCAAATCGCGTTTTCCCAACTGCCGAAAAAATTCTTTGCGGAGGCTGATGAAAGCAGCGAGCCGATCGCAAATTTTGCAGACTATTTGCGTAGCTAAGAAAGTGCAAGTCATTCATGCGCCGGCGCTTGACTCGGTACAGACGGAGTGCCAGCAATTTGATGTGTGTCAGCGACAATATCGCCTTTAGGTGTATATACATATGTATATATGTTTCTGTATGCTGTTTACTCTGTGCGGCTGTATATTGTGGAAGGAGGATAGCAGCAGCAGAGACTGAACAACAACAACACATGTGCATGTTTGCTGTATTTGGTGGCTCCGAGCTCAAATGAAGCAAAAATCATTAGGGCGAATGTATACCCACATCCGGGGTGTCTACAGCGCATGATACAATTATATAATTGTATCATGCTACAGCGTACCCATTTACCCGTCGTGAATTTAACTTTTCACACAGACACAAGCCGACGCCAACCGAACACCGGCCGAAGTCTGTGTTGGGGGCGTAAAAATGAGCTCAGTCGCAAGCGCGCTGTCAACAAAGCAGGTTGAGGTCGCTTTGCATCGCATTTTGCATTTGCGTAATTATGATTCACGCAGAAAAAAAATTATGATTTTCTTATCGCCTTCGCGTACAGATGCAGGCATAAGTTTAGGGCATGTTTATCGCAACTATTTTAAGTTTTAACGCACACACTAGCTAAAACCTAAGTTTGGGTAACCATGTATTATTTTAACTATATCATAATTGTTCATAGTGGTCAATAATAACGACACTTTTCGTTTCCGCAGTGTAAACCACACCAACACACTGACACATGCTCACGTTGGACATGCCTGACCTACATACACATATATACGTGTGTATGTATGTGCGCATGCATACCCTGCAGTTCGACTTGGAGCGATCGCTCCCAATTTAAATCTGAATGCATGCAGGTTTTAATCAGACCTGAATTTGCAGTGAAGGTTTCAGCGAAGGCCGCAGTGGTCGAGGCAAGAGAGCATTTCGGAGAGGGAAATTAAGTGAGAGCGTGTTCAAGAGAGCAAAGGAGAGAAAAAGAACAGTTATATTTAATTCTAACACAGGCATGTCCAGCGTGAGCGAGGCTGGCATGTGTCAGTGTATTGGTGTGCTTTACACTGCGCAAACAAAATGTGACTTTATTATTGCACGCTATGAAAAATTATGATATAGTTAAAATATTAAATGGTTACCCAAACTTAGGTGTTAGAATCTAACAGTTCAAGTCAAAGAGCAGGCATTTTTCGTTCGTTTTAAGTCAAAGCTAACTGCATACGAAATATGTTCGGCAACAGCGCAATGGTGAAGGCATCCGCTAAGTAAACGGTAGGTGCAGGTTCGGATCCCGGCGCAGGCTATCATATTTCGTAATCGGTGAGTTTTGATATAAACAAATTTTAATCTTTCTAGCAATTTAAATAATTTAAATTATAATTCTAACATTTCTAGTAGACGCATGCGAGTGTATTATGTGGCGTTTATACTACAGCGAGTTTGCTATCGATATCGTCATCGACGCACTAACGCAGAATTGGTGTTCACACTGGCACAAAAGTGCGTTATGCGTTATACGTGAAGTTAGCAGCAGCTGCTTTGTTTTGAATTCGCTGATAGAAAATAATTATATTAAAAGAAAAATATGAATTCAAGCAATCTTTTGTAACTATTATGCAATGTTGACAAAATGCATGAATATGGCGGGAACGTCTGCAGCAACATTTGCTTTGCTAGATGACCCAGGACGCCGTCGTAGCATTTGGACACTTGTGGGCAATATGAATGCTAGTGCCGAAGCAGTTCGTCAAGCTTTAGCTATAGAGTTTTTAAATAATAATGAAAATTAAATAAAAAATTCAAATTTAAGCCATTATTTTTAATTTTATTATAAACTACTCCGCATGACGGGCTCTAATGATATTCAAAACTTCGTTCTGGAACTTGGCCGAATCTTCCGCCAACTGCTTCATAACCGCCAATTTTTCCTCCTCAATGGCAACTAATTTTGCTGAGTTGTCGACCTGCCGTCTCTTTGCCCCCGAACATGACGTCTCTGTCATCGAGTTGTCGCTGCAGCTCGGCTTCTCTTCAATTAACCGCGAGAAGTCTGTAAGAATTGTATCTATTATATTAAATATATGTAATATTTAATTCAATATATTACCTAGGCTATCGGCTATGGGATGGCAGTCCACAGTGTCCGACTTGTTGAGTGCTCTGGCCACGCTCTCAAAATACTCCCATGTAGACGGCGTGCCACCGGAAGGTCCTACCTTTGCACATTCAGCCCTATAAATAACCTTATGTAAATAAGCAATTAACAAAAGTTAATCAAAAAGCTGCTATTTTTTTTAACTTGCCTGTGTTTTTTCATTAGATTTTCCACCTTGTTTTTTATTTCCATGTGCGATGGTCCATAATCCTTCAATTGTTCCGCCATTTCCTTATAAATGTGGGAGTTTTTCCGGGCTCCCCGAAACCCATCAATGTTGTCTTCCCAAAGCTCTATAAGCGCTTTCGTTGTTGCAGTCGACCACAAAAATCTCTTATCATAGCCTGTAATTAAGTTAAAATGTTTAAAACATACATATTATTTAAAAAAAAACAAATGCTTACCATTTTGTTGCGACATGTTAACAATTAATTGCTGTTTATTTTTTTTTCATTGTTTGCCGGCAAACCGTTTTTTGAATTAGTGGTGATAGTTGAGAACGATATACGAAAATGGGCAGTTCCTTTTGAGTCTGTCGAATACATTAGTTACGTAAACCGAATACACGCAACTGCATCCAAACTAAACTCAACTTTTTGTCACCACTAGGCCCCTATGCTATTTGTATTGGGAAAGAAGCTGCTTGTTGGCATTTAACGCAAAACGCAACTGTAGTGTGAACACCATATTAAAATCAAAAGACCATACTTGGTTTTTCAGGTATCCGAGATGTTAAAATGAAAACTTCATCAAAATTAATATGAACAATAATTATTCGATTATAATCGAATATAATTATTCGAGTATAATCGAATCTTATATTTTTGTATTTTTTTTACCATATTCATGTTTTAGATAAAATTATCCCCCAAAATAGTTTAATTTAAAATTTCTCTGAGTGCGCTTAGGCATGCCCGCTTCGCTTCTCTTTTCATGCGCGCGTGAATGCATGCCCGCTACGCTTCTCTTTTCCTGCGCGCGTTCATGCATGAAGCCCTAGGACATCACCTTGTTAAATTCATGCCTAAAACGCGTGTATTTGCATTTAAGAGTTCATGCATGGTCATGATCAGATCATGTATGTTTCAGATCTCTTTCATATCTGAAACGAACTGCGGGCTATTTTTTAAATTTTTTGTGGCTCTCAATTGATTTGGGATTTGGTTACTTTTTTATCAACGCATATCAATGTGTGTGCATGTGTATGTTCATGTGCAGCACATTTGAATGTATGCGTAGCAATTGCCTTGGCTATTCCTGACCTGCATCAATTTATATGATTTTTAGCAATTTTATAAAAAGTAAGAATAGCTATAAATTGTTCATAATATGACTACTAATAATTTTTTATTTTTTTTTATATATATATGTATATAAGTATGTACTCTTGACCCTTAAAATTCATAATTAACCCTTTGCGACCGTATTAATTTTATACAATATATGGGTGTCTTTGCGACCGTATTAATTTTATATATGGGTGTCATGCTGGTCGAAACTAATTTTCGTTGAAAAAATAGTAATACACAGTATGAAAGATTGTGAAGGAAAAAAATAAAAATAAAAAAGCTTTGGTGGCTGAGAGCAGACATACGACTGGAGTGGTAAAAAAGCTTTGGTGGCTGAGAGTAGACATACGGTCGCAAAGGGTTAAATCTATTACATAACAAGTAAAAACGTTGCAGTCGGACGCAACCGACTGCGGAATACTCTGATACCAGTAAAAGAACGGTTGATAAGGGGGAATGCAGTGGCCCATGTGGTAAACATCGCCAGCTATCATGTTACCAAATTTGGTGACTTTAGCTCAAAAACTGTGGAAGATAACTTAACTCCCAAATTTAAAAGGTGGGCGGCAGAGGTAGGCGTGGCATCCAAATTTTTGAATCAAATGTTTTTAGCTGTCACTATCTATCTGCCTACCAAGTTTGGTGGCTCTAGCTCAAAAACTGTTAAAGATATAGCCGATTCCGATTTTATAAGGCGGGTGGCTTAGGTGGGCGTGGCATTCAAAATTTTGATGCGGTCTTTGGTAGATGCTGCCTTCTATCTTTCTACCCAATTTACGGGCTCTAACTTAAAAACTATAAGAGATATCGAAATTTCCGATTTTAAATGGTGGGCGGCAGAGGTGGGCGTGGTATCCTAATTTTTGATGCAGATCTTTTGTAGATGTCACCATATATCTTCCTACCAAATTCGGTGACACTAGCCCAAAAAATGTGAAAACTATAGGCGTTTCCAATTTCATGGTGAAGGGGGATGGGGGCGGAATCAGGGGCGTGGCACCCAAGTTTTGATGGGGAACGCCAGTACCTATCTTGACACAAATTTGGTGGCTTTTGCCCAAAAATGTGAAAACTATAGGCGTTTCCAATTTCAGGGAGAAGGGGGATGGGGGCGGAATCAGGGGCGTGGCATCCAAATTTTGATGCATTTTTTGGGGAACGTCAATATCTATCTTGACACAAAATTTGGTGGCTCTAGCCCAAAAATGTGAAAACTATGGGCGTTTCCAATTTCACGGAGAAGGGGGGACGGGGGCGGAATCGGGGCGTGGCATCCAAAATTTTGATGCATTTTTCGGGGAACGTTAATATCTATGTTGACACAAAATTTGGTGGCTTTGCCCAGAAAATGTGAAAACTATAGGCGTTTCCAATTTCAGGGAGAAGGGGGATGGGGGCGGAATCAGTGGGCGTGGCATCCAAATTGCATTTTTTGGGGAACGTCAATATCTATCTTGACACAAAATTTGGTGGCTATAGCCCAAAAATGTGAAAACTATGGGCGTTTCCAATTTCACGGAGAAGGGGGGATGGGGGCGGAATCGGCGTGGCATCCAAAATTTGGATGCATTTTTTGGGGAACGTTAATATCTATCTTGACACAAAATTTGGTGGATCTAGCCCAAAAATGTGAAAACTATGGGCGTTTCCAATTTCAAGGAGCAGGGATGGGGGGCGGAAGGGGGGCGTGGCATCCAAAATTTTGATCCAGTTTTTCGGGCTGACTACCTATCTGCGTGCAAAATTTGGTAACTCTAGCTGTAAGAATGTGACAAATATTAGGTTTTATCGGTTTTCTGTTATCGAATTTATCGATTTCCCAGCCTCCTAGTAGGCGTGGCACCCCAATCTTGACACTTTATCTGTCTCGCCTATAGACAAACATATTTGAAGTTTCAAGTCTCTAGCTTTACGGGTGTCGAAAAGTTGCGTTCTCACGGACAGACGGACGACACCATGACGGACATTGCACAAAACCAATATACTATGAGACCTTCGGTATCAAAGTATAATAAATGCCGACAGCCAATATTTAAAACTGATTTTGCCTTTCTGTGTAAGCGTGCAAAACCGTCGCTAACAAAGGAGCTGCCACCTTGTTTGGTTAACAATAACTATTATTCGGAGTCTTTAATAGATAAATTTTAAAGACACTTTTTTGTGACAAATGAACATAAAAATTCGTACTTTAAGGTAACTAAATTGCATGGTTGAGCTGTGTACAGTTTGTTGTAAATTTAACTAAGTTATTGCAGCAAACCTTTTTTTTATGAGGTGGCAACGGTGGTGAGGTGGCGGTGTCTGTTTGGTGTGTAAATGTCTACAGTAAGAAGAAGAATTTAATTTATGGAAAGTCATTGAGCAGCCAAAATGTAGGTTAAATTAAAATTGCATTTCATTATTTGTTTAACATTTATTTTATTATTGGTCCATAGGGGAAAACACCGTTCACCTTATGCACTTTTAAAATGTAAACAAAACCAGATTCGCAATTTACGAAGTACGTAGAACAGCTGTTCAAGCAAGCTATCACGGCAGGGCTATCAAGCAACATGAGTTCTTGGCGGGCAAAATATTAAATATTTGTTTTGTATAAGAACTACAAGAGATAAAACATAACATATTTTTATTTCACCATTTATTAAATATAACACTAATGCCATGAGGCCAACCTTGAAAACAATGACAAAATTAGCTAATACATTTTAGGCAATTTTCATTTTTGAAAGGTAGCAACTCTTTTTAGCCATTTTCGTTTTAAGTATTTTCTCCAAAACATTTTACCGAAAATGGAAATCTCCCTAACTTCAGGCACATTGACGGTTTTTTTTTTTTAGAGATTTGAAAACCTGCTCGACCCAAAATCTCCAGAGATTTCTGGCACACCCCCGTATAGGTAATGAAGTTTTCCAAAAAACTGTATCAAAAATTTGGGTGTCACGCCCACCTCTACCGCCCCCAGCCCCAGCCGTTTTTAAAACGTTAATGGGTGTATCTTCCACATTTTTAGAGCTACAGTCACCAAATTCGAAAGAAAGATATATGGCAAAGACACCCGCCTTATAAAATCGGAATCGGCTATATCTTCAACAGATTTTGAGCTAGAGCCACCAAACTTGGTAGGAATATAAATGGTGACATTAAAAAAGATTTGAATCAAAAATATGGAAGCCACACCCAGCTCTGCCGCCTACCTTTTAAATTTGGGGTTGTTCAGTTATCTTCCACAGGTTGATCTAAAGTCACCGAATTTGGTATAAGACTGCTTATCATCCGTTCTTTTACTTTTCCGCAGTCGGTTGCGTCCCACTGCAACTTTTCCGCTTGTTCTAACTAAATTGAACAATTTTTAAAAAAAATTACGTTCCCGCCAAGATTAATTTGCCTACAACAATTTTTTAGTGGCGGAATCAAAAACATCGAAACTAACTGCAGTAAACGCACTGAGAATAGAAACATTTCCAGAAGATGTTGGAATATTTGAAGAAAATTTTGATTTTTAAATTTTTACGAAATTAACTGTAAGTCCAAGTACTTTGCGTGGTCTTGATGCATCCATTTGCCAGTTTTAGACTTTTGCACAAATCCGTTGTAAACCATTTTTTTTTTTCAGATACATTGAAATTAAATCTAAAATTTTTTATCGTAAAACAAAGAATTATTTTTATTCCACCATGGTGGTTTCTTTTATAGTTTGAATATAACTTTTTGCTGAAGTTAATGGCTATCGAGGGATACGGGAGAGTGATTGGCACATTAGACGACACAATTGTTTACGCTGAGCTTGCTGTGAATGTTATAAATTTTCAGCTCCATCTTCATGATTTTCGTATAGTTGAATTCAGGTGCTGTAGTATCACAGTAATTTTTAAATATATTAACAACTTTATTTCTATAACAGCAATATTCAAGTACAATTGGATCAAGCTCGTTTAATTCGTGAATTCACCGGACTTATTTTAAGTCCTATTACAAACCTGTTCAAGGATCGAATTACAACATCAATTGCCGATGGTCTTAAGGAACAAATGCAGTCGGTTATGGATGACTTCAACCACGAAGACCCTTTGGAGCTACGTAAATTTACTAAGCAACTTATATCTGGAATAACGGGCTCTGCGGTCGACTCTAAGGAATAGGAAAAGTAGGATATAAATTGTAATAAAAATATTACTTAATTTTTCTCCCTCTCGTCTATAGAAACGACAATAAAAAGTTTGTAGTTAAACTTATTTAATATTTAACTTTTAAGTCAAAACTTTTGGTTCCAATTAATGTGCATTAAAAAATTAATTTAAACGTAATAGTTTGTGGTTTCAATTAAAATATAGGTATCGGAAACGGAAATAGTTATCGAAAATCGGAAACAAACTTGTACTACTTCCTTCTGCCTGTTACATACTTTTGCACAAAACCATTATACCCCTTTTACCCATTTCATGGGTTGGGGGTGTAATAATTAAAGTCTGCGAAAATTGCATCGAAATTGGTTGAGAATCATTAGAGATATCGAAGATTGAAGTTTAGTCACAGGGTTCAGGGTATCTCCTAGTCCGGAAATCTCGACTAGAGCCTTCTAACTTTTTTTTATTTTATATAAGCAATAATTGATCAATTAAAGTGTATGTAAATTAAATGATATAAATTATATTAAAAAAGTTAAAAGCCACTTGTTTTGCAATTTTTAAATTTAAAAGTAGCAATTTCCCTGATGGTTACCTACTTGATAGCATTAAATGGGTCCTAAGGTGGTTCATGTCACTTCCGGTGTTCCGCAAGGAAGTCACCTTGGACCTTTATTATTTACACTTTTCATCAATGATCTTCCATCTGTAATTGACCATTCTCGAGTGCTGATGTATGCTTCTCTTTTCTGCTCAATTTCCTCGATGGTAACCCACTTGATCGCATTAAATGGGTTGATGAATTGGGTATCCTTTTTGACCCAATACTCAAAACTCACAAGCATATCTCTTCTGTTGCAAATCGAGCCTCTAGTGCCTTGGGGTTCATTAAGCGCTAGTCGAAAGAATTTGACAATCCCTACATATCAAAAACACTTTTATGTCTTTGCAACGTCCTATTCTTGAATATGGATCTTCTATCTGGTATCAAAAATACAGGATTTACCAGGAATAAATAAAGTCGGCACAAAAACAGCTTTTGCTTTTAGCCCATAGGGGACTTAACTGGAACACTAACATTAACTTATCTTCCTAACATCGTAGATTTTGCCACTAAGCACTTATACTGCTTAGGCCCAATTTCTCAATGTCCAGTTGAACTTGGAATAAGTTAACTTCAGAATAACTTTTCTGATCGAGCTATACTGCATTCAAGCAATTTGGTTTTCTCAAAGCCAAAGTTACCTATCATCGGTATGTCACTATCACCGAATGGTGCTGCCAACCTTAACGGGGATTCAGCTGTTCTTTTGGTTTTGTTTTTGCATGTGACTCCCAAACTGCTGCATGTTGCACATCAAAATGTATATATAATAACTTTATATGAGCCATGTTGTAGACGGCAACGAGGGAAACACATTTAAGTTGTTGAGGAGCTTGTGTTTGTGGACCTAGAAGACTCCAATACGCATTTTGCAACTTTGATTCATAAAAAAAGTTAAGAAATGCAAGTGTCAGATTTAGTCAGCTGTTCGTCCTACGATGATTGTATTGATATTTATATATCGGTACGTAGCATAGGTATAAGTAGTAACCGGACCTTCAGGCATCGGATAAGTGAATGCTAACCGAACATTGAGAAAATCGACTAAACTTAGAATAAGTTGACTAATCGGACATTGAGAAATTGGGCCTTAGTGCTTTTACTAATAAATCTTCTTTCTCTTTCTGATCGTAGAGCTATGCTTAGTGTAGTCTTTTTACACAAACTAATCGATGGTGAAATTTATCCCTCTGATTTACTTAGCCAAATTAGAGATGTCAGAGATTGAAGCTTAGTCATGGATATACACAAACAATGATTTTACGCGTTTAGTATACAGTGCAGGGTAGCTTTTAGTTGGGAAATCTCGACTAGATCCTTCTTACTTGTTTTTGTTGTTATTTTCGCTTTAATCCTATTGATTAAAGCAATATCTCTTGGCAGTCTTTAGTCATTGAAATTAAAATCAACAGAAAACAAACATCCAAAAAAAAAGTTATACCACAAAATAAAAACTAGCGTTTTGTGTGTACCAAATATCGAGTTGCATCTGCCAAATGGGTTAGCAAAGAGTGTTCTGACAAAACAATTTTTATTTGGAATTTAGTATCATATGATAATCAGATATTTTTGTTAAGCTTTTAAACGTATGAACTATGTTACCATTAATCAATATTGTAGGATAAACAATTGAAAACGTTGCAGTCGGATGTAGCCGACTAAGAATCATTCCCTGACCAATATTATGAGGCGGTTGTAACCTTTTTTCCGAATACTTTTTTTTTTAGAAGTCACTTCCCAATTTTGGTAAGTTCAAAAACAGTAAATTAAAAATATAAAAATTAAATAGAACTTGTGGTGCAAAACTTTGTGCGACGTCACCAGCTGTGTTCCCGCAAAATTTATTGATTCGCAAAGCTAATCATTTTGCTATCGATTTTCTATTTTCCTATTGTAAGTAAGTACCTTCTCAATGCAAAAACTTTGTATGCAGACATGGTCAAAACTGTTTTAATATTGAAGTCCCTAGATTTTAGCGTTAATATTTCCTTCATACAGGCAGACGGACTGACAAAGTGAACATTATGGCATACATTGCACCAAACTTATATACTCTTTATTCGCTATTAGGGAATACAAATATTTAGCAATTTTAATTATGAAGTTTTAAAACTTTCTGGGCAAATGAAACTATAGCAGACGCAGGCTGCGTAGGGGACAGATCACAAAAGATATGACATTGATTATCTTTTGACGCGGTAAGTGGACGTGCTATAAATGCAAAAATTGACTTTTTGACAGAGCGGTGCAATCCCTCGTCTGATGCAGTGATACTCCAATAGTAATTGTTCGGATCCATACAAACGTGCGATATATTTTTGGCGGAATAGTGCCGTCGAAAGAACTTTTTGCGGGTATTATCGGTTAAGGTAATACCCTGACTAGATAGCTTAAAGTGTATCTCGAATGGGACTGGAGGTGTAGGCTCAGTGTACATTTCAAACACTGCCTTTCGAACTGCATTCTCACCGGTAAGGGACTCCACATCCCCTTGAAACAAGTAGAGAACAGTGCAGGCAGCAGACTGTGTTGGCATCTGTTCATCTTTGGGGATAAGCTCTTTGTTAATAGCGAAAAGCAACGGATCCTCTTCTGGTAGTTTTAGGACACAAGGAAGACCCATTTGATTGATTGAATGCTCAAATATGAAGGCGGATAATGACGTAAATACAGGTTCATTAGAGCATCCCATAAGACAAACACCACGGGTGGTTGGCTCCAGAAGAAAATGTCTAACTAGTTGGTTTCCATATTCCGGTCCTGTTATCACGCCTAAAGGTGGCGTTGCAACCCGTAAGACCAAACCAAATGCATTTGGGTAGGTTGTAGATTTGCGAATAAAAAATGATCCAGGCATAGCATCACTCAATAAGTCAACAGCTTCTTTGCGAGTCATGTTGGGCTGATACCAAAAGTTTGACAAAACATTCGCAACATTGACAAGATCAACTTTTTTGGTGTTATTGAACTGATGGATATTCTGTTTATCACTTAGGGTTGCACAGTACTCGTTCAAAATCAAGTTATCTAATGGTATTGGAGCTGGATAGGGGCTGACACAGTGTTCAGAGTTTAAAGGAAAGACAGGTGTTTTTGGCCTGCACTTTTCTACTACCAATGCATCTGGTAGATCTATGGACTCAGTCAGTCCTTCTTTAATTTTCTTTGTGCCAACTACAGGTGTTTTCAAATTTCCATGCAGATCATCCAAATCCCTTCTATTAGTATCATTTTTTGATAAGTTGTTTGCTTGTGCTTCCAATGCTTGCCCTGTTCGTTCCATAAGCATATCTTTGAACTCTTTCCTTGATGGTGTCTTCCGAAGCAACGGACATGAAGCTGATATTCTTGGTCGAGTGGGTTTGCGCTGTATGGTATAAGTGCCCGGATATATGTTTTTTTCAATGTCAGTTTCTAGGGTGTTCAGATAGTCACTGTTACCAGAATGTTTCAATTTCTTGGTATCAAACCCCAAAGGCAAATTGCCGTATGTAAACGGAAGTGCATTCTCACGAGCATGGTATGGAATATTATCTGCTTCTGTTTCAGACTGCATATTTTGTTTGGCGTTTTGTAAAGGCATCTTGTGCTCCGAGGTCAATAGAAATTTGTTTCAATAGGTACTATGTGTATATTTTTACAATCCGCAGAGTATAAATAGATTTTCTTTAAATGAACGTTCATACATGTATATGTATAACGTTGAGTCACAGCACACACGTCTGCTAGGAATAAAGATTGTTTGTTGACTAAAGAAAGAATCTGTAAGCTTGTGCTATTGTTCTACAGAAAATTACAATATCAAACATAGACACATCTAAACGAGGTAAGAAAAATGTAAACCTTGCCTCTCCAACTAAAAAATGTCTGATATAAATTTTGTGACGAATAATAGTTTTAATAAAAAATTTAAATTATTTAATACAATTTTTATTTGGCACTTAGCTGCAAAACCCCAAGCCTCGTAGCTAAAGACTTAAAAAGCGGCACTCTGAATATGAAACTTATATAATAATTAGAATCTATTATTTTTGAAAAAATCCTATTTTTCGTCACAGAATGTAAAGCTGAAATTTTGGGAGTTGAAGGTGCCATTTTTCTTATCTCGTTAACAGGTGTGTTTGTTTGACATCATAATTTTTTGTTTTAAAATAAATTCTTTATACTCCGACACTGAAGGTAAAGAGTATATTGCTTTTGTGCAATGTTCGCCATGATGTTCGTCCGTCTGTCTGTATGAACGCGCGTTTCTTCGACACCCTTGAAGCTATAGAGCTGAAACTTTGCAAATTTGTTTGTCTGTGGGCGGGTCAGATGAAGTATCAAGGTTGGGGTGCAACGCACATTAGGTGGCTGAAAATTGATTTAATACATAACTAAAACGCAATAAAACCATATATTTCTCACATTCTTACAGCTAGAGTTACCTCATTTGACAAGAACATAGGTAGTCGCATCCCTCAAAGAACATAACAAATTTTCCTTCCGCCCTCAGCCCCCCAGCACTTTGACATCTGTTGCGCCTTTAGCTTCTACAGTTTTTGGGCTAGAGCTACCTGTTTCGGTGCCACGATAGAAAATTACGTTCTCCAAGAAAAATGAAAATTTCGTTGCCACGCCCACCCATGCAGCCCGCTTTAAAAATTTAAAAACTCCGTATCTTCTACAGTCTTTACTTAACACTTAACGTTTACAACAAACATAAGAAATAACAAAATTATCTTAAACAAGTACTACTACGACTAGGATATACCCTGAAATACCTAGGATGTAAACTTCAATCTTCGATATCTCTGGTGTGTCTCAACCGATTTTGATGAAAATTTCACAGATTTTTATTATTTTGTAATTTGTTTTTAAAACGTGTTTCACATTTTCAATATTCAAAATTTTTTCGATCACATGTGTATATAGGAAACAGAAAAAATTATCGGTAGTCGGAAATAAACTTGTACTGCCTAGGACTAAGAACTGAGATCGACGCGGTCATACATACAGACAAACTGACAAACGGACATGGATAGATATATCGATTTGTTTGTTGATGCTGATCAAGAATATATATACTTTATAGGGTCGGAGATGCTTCCTTCTGCCTGTTACATACTTTTGCACACAGGGTATAAAAATACTGCTTAAGTAACTGCTTTACAAACCTAGTGAAATGAGTAAGATCAAATCGCAAATCGATTGGCAACATAATGTAGAGTTTTTAAGCTCTTGAGATAGGCTCATTAAATCCATAGTTAGTGCGGTGAGCGCTTACAAAAAAGGTATTAACAACCCGCAGAGACCTCGTTTGGGTGAAAAATTTACGCTAATAAGAAGATTTAGATAATCAATTCTACCAATTATGACATAATTTAACTAGGATAATGCCGCTATTGTACGCCCATCCTCTAAGGTTGATTATCGCACTAGGCGACATATTTCAAAGTAACTAAGCGTTCGAGTCTATTGATATAAATTGCAGCAAAACGACACAAGATAAATTAACAGTATTTAAGTCTTGAGCTCACAAATGCTGAATATAAACATATCCTGGTGAATAAATCAGTAAATTGAGCTGCATTACGTCTTACAAATCCAAACATTGCATATGCTTTCGGCAATATGTGCTCAAGATGTTTGACAAAGCTAAATTTTGAGTCTGTGTTGTTACTGGGTTATTCCGGCCAGTGCGATTTATTGAGATTTGAAAAAAAAAACATTTTTAAAGCCAAATTTCCTCCAACACCTTCTTCAGGGAGTCTGATATTTATTTTAATTAATTTTTTCAGAGTCCAACATTAAGCCACGGCCAAGCGATTCATATCTGCAAGACAGATTCGAGCCATTAATCGAGTGTGAAATGTGATTGGGCTCTGAGCTCTAGAAAATCTCACGAAAAAGCATTTTGATACATTGAGTGGGAGAACGTTTGGCTGGCACCACATGCAAATTTGATACTGGAGAAGTCGAAGTCGGCTGAAGACTTAGCTACTTTAAACAGCTTAAGATCACCAGCACATAAAAGATGATTTGGATAATTAAAACAGAATGAGATAATGTTCTTAAACAAATTTTAACACAAAAGGACACTACTTTGCGGAAGGCCAAAAGGTGCGGTGTAGGGCCTTGAAAATATTTGATTAGCTAACACGCGAATCAAGGTACGATTTAAATCAATCGACAGTCGGTTGCGTCCAACTGCAACGTTTTCACTTATTTATTCTCGACATTATAGCTAGTATGGCTAAAACCGCCAAGAAGATTAATCCAAGCCACTATCAGAGTATTTTAATTCGTAATTAATGCAAAAAGACTTTTTTTTATTTAAAAATTCGCTATTATAGTGTCTTTTAATGAGTTGTTTTGTTGAATTAATTGTCTTAATTTTCTTATAGCTTAAATTTATTCAGGATTACTAATCTCTAAAAGTTTTCGTACAGAAGAAGTCTTAAACATGATTGACGCTAGTGATGGCGAAACCGTTATAAGGCAATTCAAAAACCTGAATAATGAAATATGCGCACAAACAAAATCAAAAAGTTGTTACGCTAACTCTGGCGAAGCTGTAGCCGAAATTGTAGAGCTTTCGGTTTGAAGTTGTAAGAGCTTTTGAAAACTCTCCACACACATTGGCTCTGCCTTCTCCCTTCGTTTTACATCAGGGGTCGGCAGCGTCGCACAGTGGGGCCTTTGCTCATTTTACATTGCAAAAATCATAACTTCTAAACTAATGAAGCGATTTCAAAAATTTAAAAAGCACTTGATAGAAAACTTCTCAAGCTTTAAAATGAGTGTTCGTCGAGAGTTCTTGGTATCCGTGCTGCTTAAATATTCAAGGTCAAAGTCAAGAAAAATTTTCGAGCATATTTTGCCTGTAAAATTCAAATACAAATTTTTTTAAAATTATAACTGAAAATTTTTAATGATTTCAATAACTATATAACATTTTTAGTTGTTTTAATTCGATTTTCTAACTTAAATACATACATAACATTTAAATTGGTATTTTTGCCGATTTTTTGAGGTTAATTTTTAATATTTGCTATTGATGACTGATTTTCTTCAAAATAATCATCTACATTAATGTTCATGTCTAATAAACTTAACATTTCGGAACTTTCCATGAGCCAAAATCCTATGTACCGTGGGGGTAAGTTTTTTCTGAGGATACAAATCACGCCCATCTCTTTAAGCAATGCCATTTCGAAATCGTTTTTATTTTCAGAGGCACGAAAAAGTTCAAAAATCGTAGAATTTTTTACATTCATTATTGCGCTTTTAAATAAAAAGTTAGTGAATTATATTGAAAAATACTATTCAACCGGGAAATTGCTTGTAGTGTTTTCTCTTATGAAGTTAAAAAACAACTGTCGCAATCAAGTGAAATTTTTTGCACTATATACCATATATTTTGGGTTAGCTAGGTAAAAAAGCAAAAATGGTATAAGCCTTTTCCAATGTTTTTGGTAAAAACCCAAAAAAACATGAGGTATTGATTTTCATTCAAAATAGGTAAACGGGGAAATTCCCAAAAAAATTACCTGTAATTGCGAAATTTTCCATCAACTAAAACTATATTTACCTGCCTTTCACACCCTTTTCAAGCCGACTCAACATTTCTTAAAGGGGATACATATAGTCAGGTAGTACTTATAATACAACATATAGCAATGTTATAAATAAACAACACACCCGCTACAGCCAAATTTGCATGCGCTCTTCTTCTTCCTTATACCTGCCGCGTGCTTTTAACGCGAGGTACACCTAGTTTTTTGGATTTATCTCGATTTCCGCAGATTTCCGCAGATTTAGACCAAAAACCTATGAAAGGTATATATTTCATCTATCACATGCAAGTGGTCCCACAATTATCTCGTATCATCCCTGTGAGTTCTATTCCACGAAAGTTCAAAAATAAGGAAAATTTAGTGAATTTTTTAAACGTTTCTAGTTTAATAAGTATTTCAGTTATATTCAAAATTTAAACAACAAAATACTAACATTGAACATACTTTTCATATAAAAAAAAAAAGATCGAAGATCGGTTGCTTATATCGCCCAATATTCACTTTAAAAGTGGCGAATTTTCGTAAAAATTGTCATTGATTCGTACTCACGAAAAATTTCTCAACTTTGATAAGCTCTAGCAGCCATAATTTTTAACCGATTTCAAAAATCTTTTGGATCCATTATTTTTGAAGTATTATCTGTCGATTACATGTTTTACTTTTGCCAAACGCGTTCATGAAAAAAATGATTTATGCAACGCTTTTCCGGCAGAGGCCCCACTGTGCGTCGTATGCACTGTGCATAGAAAAATTTTCTGGAGCAGCGCAGTCGGCAAACGTATAGGCTAAGCATAGCGCAGAAACTTCTTGTGCCCTATGCACAATTGCTCGGCTCCGCAGCTGCAGAGAAACCGGTTTCTGGCTATGGCATAGCCCAAGATGTAGTTAACAAGGTGGTCCCAAATTTGACAGCTCGCTCAAATGTCGGTACCAGCGAGCCCAGTCGCTAGTGATGTAAGTGTCCATCGATGAAAATCATCGTACACAAATATCGCCTACAATGCTACAATGTGCACTAATTAGCTGTTATTATTCACACAGAAAGCGATACAATTGCTTTGAGATATCGATGAGCTCTCTTTCTCATTCACTGATAACGAGCTGTCACAAATAAGACCACCTTGTTGAAAACATGATACAATTATACTAGGTAGCGTAACGCAGTCGCGCGCTCTCATTTTTCACTGCCTTATGTTCAGTCTCGAGGCGAGCGTTGTAAGCGAACCATCTCCACGCACGAATTTTTCTGTTGTGTATGTATGTGATTTTGCTCGAGACTTCGATATGCCTAGTGTTCTTTATGCAAAAAAAATTGCGCTGTTGGTGTTAAAAGTGTTCCTGTGCCTAAAAATATTTTAAAGCGAAAAATATGGAATGAGTCTGCTGGAGTAGATTTTCAAGCACATAGCAGAGTACGTGAACCTCATTTACACAAATTCAATACTCTCTTGCTCTCGCTCTCTCGCTCTTATGTTCTCATTTTTATAAGGCAGCGCGTCGACTGCGTTACGCTACCTAGTATAATCATTAAGTATGTATACGTAGAGGAGTCAGATCGCGTTTTCCCAACTGCCAAAAAAATACGTTGTGGAGGAACCACCATCATTCGGCTGCTGAAAGCAGTGAGCCGAACGCAAATTTTGCAGACCATTTGCGTAGCTAAAAAAGTGCAAGTCATTCATGCGCCGGCACTTGTCTCGGTACAGACGGAGTGCCAGCAATTTGCTGTGTATACGTCTGTATGTCAGCGACATGATCGCCGTTAGGTGTATATATGTGTGTATGTATGTTTCTGTATGCTGTTTGCTCTGAGCTGCTGTATATTGTGGAAGGGGGATAGCAACAGCAGAGTGCGAACAACAACAACACATGTGCATTTTTTCTGTATTTGGTGGCTCCGAGCTCAACTGAAGCAAAAATCATTAGGGCAATGTATACCTAAATACACATATATGTGTGTGTGTGTATGTGCGCATGCATATTTTTTCAGTTTTTGGTGGCTCTCAATTGATTTGGGATTTTGTTACTTTTCTAGCAACGCATATCAATGTGTGTCTGTGTGCATGTGTATGTTCATGTGCAGCACATTTGAATGTATGCGTTGCAATTGCCTTGGCTATTCTTGACATGTCTCAATTTTTATGATTTTTTAGCAATTTTATTAAAAGTAACGATAGCTATAAAAATAATGTCATTAAGATATAATTTTTATTTATTTTTAAAATTCATCTTGATCATAAAGATGCATTGTCCATAGTTTATAATATGATTAATAATAATTTATATATTTTAATATATATATGTATATAATTATATATTATATATTTATGTGTTCTCGTGACCCTAAAACATCATAACTAAATCTATATTAAATACCGACAGCCAATATTTAAAATTAAAATTTGGCGCGCATTTTAATCTGCCTACAAAACACAGGCAATTTCTGTTTTTGCACTTTCTGGTCATCCATACTCTTTCGAGATATTAGCTATATGACACCAGCAAACAACTTGGCCACACAGCTACCATGCAGTTGCTCATTTACATATAAAATATGCACACATATTCCGTTTGACTCCTCTATGTGTACTTACTTAATGGTATAATTGTATCATGGTTGAAAACATCTAGGCATAGCCTATGCACAGTAGCTCGGCTGCCGCAGCGGCAGAGAAGCAAGAAACGTTTTTGGCTTCGTCTTTTTGACGACGCGCTGAAAAAATGTGAGTGTATGCGTGCCGACCCCTGTTTTACATATACGGTCGAGCATCGTCAGAAAACTGCCGTTAAAACTTTTTGCCTCTTCATCCGTATAGCCTCTTTAAAAACAGCAGCCTCTTGTCAGCTGTTCGTTTAGGTAGACAGACGTGCACGAGTCAAATCCCAACAGCTGCAAGTTTGGTAGTTGCTTTGTCGTCCGGCTATACTCTCCAGCTGCCCGAATGAGAGCATTCTTATTATGTGCGTTTTCCAGTTTTATAATTATTGCAGGGTCGACAACTGTGATTGCCCCCACAAATATGTTGAAGCTATGGTGCCGGTGTTATCCCCAGTGAAAAACATAAAGAGTTAAAGATAGTTTTAGGTGACTCTTCCCCACAGAACGGGACCCCTTGCATCTGCAAATGCTAGAGTCGAAATTATGACTCAAGCAAGCCCACCTGTGCCTTTAACGACTCCATCTCAGCGGCATCTCTCTACAATTTTTGTAAGCGCTCACTCATTTTCTGCATGTTTGCACTCAAGCCGTCTAGCCGCTCATGAAGCACAGAGAGTATGCGCGCTTTAGATTCTCTCATTTTGCTTGGTCGATGGAGCTGCAAAATAGATCCCATATTCGGTGCCTTGTTTTGCCTTATCTCTCCATTGGAGCTCTCTCGCTGTCTCTTTGGTATCGGTGAAATTGAGTTATGCGGGTAATTCACGTGCAGCATGCGAGTACAAATATGACTGTAGTTGTCGTGCGTGTGAGTCCGCTCTTGATCAAAAGCCCAAAGAGGCGGCTCAAAGCTTGATCAGAGCGCGCACATCGCTCTTATGCTGCGAGCGGGAAATCAAAATAATTTGAAATCACGCTCGCAGCATGTGTGTTTGTTGTTGTCTATTTACGCTCATGCTCTTATCTTTGTGTGCGCTCTGAATGCAAAACCAAATGCTTTATATGCCTACCTCCCTCGCACGCACTTGAGCAAAGCTTATCTAAGCAAAGAGCCTGCAGTCAAGAGAGATGCTTTGCTTAAATTCACACGTACACGCAGCTGCGCGCAGCAAGCTGCACGTGAATTACCCGTATAAGGCCCAATTTCTCAATGTTGGGTTAGTCAACTTATTCTAAGTTTAGTCGAATTTGAGTTTCTCAATTTTTGGTTAGCACTCACTTATCCGATGCATGAAGGTCCGGATACTACTTATACCGATGCTAAGTAACGATATATAAATATCAATACAATCATCGTAAGGCGAACAGCTGACCTAAGCTGACACTTGCATTGCTTATTTTTTTTTATGAAGCAAATTTTCAAAATGCGTATTTGAGTCTTCCAGGTCCACAAACACAAGCTCCTCAACAACTAAAATGTTTTTCGCTCGTTGCCGTCTACAACAGGGCTCATAGAAAGTTATTATATGGTATATGCATTTTGATGTGCAACATGTAGCAGTTTAGGAGTCACAGGCAAAAACAAAACCAAAAGAACAGCTGAATCCCCGTTAAGGTTGGCAGCACCATTCGGTATTCCAAGTTTAACTGGACATTGAAAAATTGGGCATGTATTTTTCTTCACAGTTTATGAGCTAGAGTCACTAGATTTGTTGGGAAGCTAGGTGACGACGTCCCATAAGATCTGCACCAAAAGTTTGGATGGCCACCCGCACCTGCAGTTTTTTTTAGAACATAAATGCGTAAATCTTCCACAGTTTTTAAGCTCAATTCAGTGGGAAGACAGCTGACTTCGTCCACCAAAGATCTGCAATATCCAGAACTCGAAATGCCTGTATCTTTGACCGTTTTTATACTAGAGTCATAAAATATTTTAGGTCTTTGATATTGGACCTTCATTGTCAGATGACAGATTTAGTAATCTCATTATTAGTCGATATTTTTTGCTAAAAGGTATATTATTTAAATAACTTTTGAAGCGAAATTTTTGAAAGAAAAAAAAAACACAAATAAAAGCGTCAGCTGACCTTTTGGTTGTTTAGCGGCATATGATGTATCGTGAGTCTCTTGATTTTTTCAGTAGTAGAGACTGAAGTATTCTAAACCGGGGCAACGAACACAAGGGGGGAAGAATTAGACCTTACCATTCGCAGTAATAATATGTTTTCCGATGTCTTATGTTGGTATGTCTCCACCACTGTCCCTGTTCATGATACTGACACATTGTGTCAATGTACCCTGGTGGAATTAGTCTCTTAAGCTTTTACAAATGACCGCTAGGAAACTTTTTAATATGGCAAAAGTAGAAGAGCTACAAAGATCTCAAATGGATAACTGTAGTAACAACTGTGAAAACCTGTGACGCGGTTAGCCTTTAGAAAAGATATTTCAACCGTTATTTGCACTTTAAAAAAAAAACCAAATGGGAGCCAAACGAGTAGGCTTTCACTTCCATCTCCATTCCCAGACTGCCAAGTGGTTGACTGCAGATTTAAAGTACCTTCAGCCCCTTCAAGTCCCCTGGATGGGATGTATATATCCATGTCTTCTCTAACAGGCATTGCCACAAGTCTAACAATATTTTGACCGCATACTTAAGGCTAGTCTCCTGCTGGGATACATTCTGCAGAATGGCAAAATCTACAGGGGGGAAAACAAAATTGGGGTTCCTAATTTTCGAAGTCCTATCGACCTAT